>CM069860.1:189473440-190050940 GCA_036172795.1 Pelodytes ibericus
TGAACACAAAGCCTACCTGGTAAATGTATGTTTAGGACTTCCAAAATATATCTCTTAGGGATATGGGGAGAGGTTACTAAACAATTATTCAGGTGAAAAAGCATCATGTTGTTGTGGTTCGGTCACCTTCTCAGGTGGCACAAACAGTGTTATGTTGGGGTTGTATTGGGACAGCTGCCTGAGCACAGGCTTTGCAGCCTTCTGGCATCTGCAGTATGCTCTCCCTGCGACGTGCAAGATTGGGCTGGGGTTACTGTGAGGAGTCTTTCCGGGGGGACGGTAATGGTCCCATCTTGGCTGGGACCCTTTACTGTTGGTGCCTCTCTGGCATGGTATGAGATTCAATCCCTTGTGGGAGTTTTTATTGTCATTTCCTGACTTATCCACCAAGAGAAACCTCTACAGATACCTGTATGTGTTCATTTCAGAAGACGACATTGGAAATCCTCTCCTACGTCCAAAATAAATAACAAAAATCACTGGTAAAAACAGAGAAATACACCATAAAATCAGGTGACTGTCATGAACAGGAAAAAGGGGAGCTATACGTGTCTGTTTTTGTGCCAGTCACCTGATTGTATGCTCTGTGGACAATAAAATCAAATATTTTGGATTATTACTACTCCATGTCTTTTTTTTTTACCGGTGTCTGCTGCTGATTTTTGTTATTCATAGTGTGTTGATCCCATACAAAAACTAGGGGGTCTCCCTCTAGGCGAGCAGAGAGAGCCAGTTGCCGACCAGACAGCTGCTTGTTTTCTATGGAATCATGGCAGCTGCCAGTCAGAGGATAATATTCTATATCTATAGATGCACAAGTGAAAAGTAAAATTTAGTGTGCCTTTAAGGCACCCTTCAGTGCTATTCATTTAGAACTGGAGCAAGCCAACTTGTGTCTCCCTACAGCCAAACTAATTAAAAATATATTGTATTGTTGTCATTTATTTTTCTTCTCTCTATACTCAGATGGAATTTATGTGATTTAGAAAAGGAAGGAAACTTCTCCTGCTTATTGCCTTTGAAAGTCGCAGTGTACAGCGGTATAACTTACAGGTAGGAATTCAAGTAATCTAAGTATGTATATAAATATATTAAACCAGTCAATAACGGTCTCTAAACTGTGTCCGTTAAAACATTTAGTGACTCATCCTGGTTTATTTCACAGATTCTTTTTGGACGGTGCTAATTCGATTGAAATCTACCCTGGAGATGGCTCCGTTTTCATCTCAGATGGTCATCATTTAGGGAAATATTTCAAGTACCACTTTCTTAAAGGAGAAACAAGACAGGTGAAAACATACATTTGGGTAGATTTTTTTTAAAATGCATTTCAATTATATTTATTCATATCTTTAAAACAACACGACTCTCATGTTGTATCTGTGGGTGTGCACATTTTATTTCATTTAATTTATTTAGAAAGTGTTTTACCAGGAAGAATACATTGAGATTTCTCTTGTTTTCAAGTATGTCCTGGGGACCCAGTCCAGAATGGAATTGCAATGGAGTTATACATTTAACAGTAGATTAAAAAGAATACATATATACATACATTCATTCATTCATTCATGTATGTATACAAGTTGGAAAGAGAACATACAGGGTAAATCATTATTACCGTATTTGCTCGATTATAAGACAAGGTTTTTTTCAGAATTTATTTTCTGAAAAATCCCCCTCGTCTTATAATCGAGGTCGTTTTATAATCTGACCTCAAATCGATGTCAGATTATAAAACATGGATCCAGGTCCCCAGCAGAGCTGCAGGGGACCTGGATCCCCCTCTCTAACAGCAGGGGATGTCTGCGCGATGAGCGCACATGGCTTCGTCACAGAAGTCCCGGCGGTTGTGCCGGGTGGCAGCAGGGGAGGTCTGCGCTCATCGCGCAGACATCCTCTGCTGCCCCACTAGCCACCAGGGTGAATTGGGCAGTTGGGGTCCGTCATAATAGACAGAGGTGTCGGGCAGCAAGGAGGATGTCTGCATGTATCGTGCAGACATCCCCCGGCTGCCCCCACTAGCCACCAGGGATTATGAAACAGGTGAGGGGGAGGGAGGGGGGAACCAGAGCAACGAGGGAGGGGGGAACCAGAGCAACGAGGGAGGGGGGGGGGGGACCAGAGCAACGAGGGAGGGGGAACCATAGCAACGAGGGAGGGGGGAACCAAAGCAACAAGGGGAGGGGGGAACCAGAGCAACAAGGGGAGGGAGGGGGAACAGAGACAAGGGGAGGGATGGGGGGGAAGAGACAGAGACAAGGGGATGGAGGGGGGGGGGGGTGAAGAGATGGGGGGGAGACAAAGGGAGGGGGAGAGACAAAGCTGGGGGCAAGGGAAAGAGAAGTGGCAGCATTGGCACATAAAAGGAAATAAAAACAAGAAATGCATTTTTTGATATCTTAATTTTTTATTAAAAAAGAAATTTACATGTGAATATATATACAAGTTGAACTTTTTTCCTATAGGTTAGTCATATATTCAGGCTTTTAGTTTTTTTCCTAATGGAATATCCAAAGATTGGGGGGTCGTCTTATAATCGAGCAAATACGGTAATACAGGGCTCGACAAACCCCGGGCGCCAGGTCGCCATGGCGACCAGGAAATCAGACCTGGCGCCCGGGTATCGTGAGTCCCGCGTGGTGCCCTCGGCAATAGGATCGCTTTTTCCCTTCTCTCCAGCAGCGGTGCGCGAGGGAGCAGAGTGAGTGCACCGGCTGCACAGACTTCCTGCTCCGCCCCCTTCGCGCACCGATATAGTGCTGATCGGGGAGCTCAGCAGGAAAGCTGCTCTCTGCCACCAGGCTGGAACGCCCCCCTCCCCCTCCCTTTATTGAGGCTTGAACGCCCCCCCCCCCCCCCTTTCTGGTGTTATAGCAGGGAGGGGGGACATTGATAGGTGAACATTTTTTATTAATTTTTTTCCTTTAAAAGAAAACCTTCTGCCGTGTGTGTGTGTGTGTGTGTGTGTGTGTGTGTGTGTGTATATATATATATATGTGTCTGGATGTGTTTGTGTATATATATGTGTGTGACTGGATGTGTATGTGTGTGTGTGTATATATGGGTCTGGATGTGTTTGTGTATAAATATGTGTCAGACTGGATGTGTTTGTGTGTATATATGTGTCAGACTGGATGTGTTTGTGTGTATATATGTGTCTGACTGGATGTGTTTGTGTGTGTGTATATATATATATATATATGTGTCTGACTGGATGTGTTTGTGTATATAAATGTGTCTGACTGGATGTGTTTGTGTGTATAAATGTGTCTGACTGGATATGTTTGTGTGTATAAATGTGTCTGACTGGATGTGTGTGTGTGTGTGTGTGTGTATGTATGTATATGTAGGAAAACAAGGTGTAGCGGGTTTCTCTATGTGTGTCTGTCTGTGACTGCGTGTGTTTGTGCTTTTGTCTGGCTCCTAGATATTTTAGCTGGCTCCTAAAACTCGGATACATTTGTCAAACCCTGCGGTAATACAAAAAAAAGGAACAACATGTACAGTATTTATAGTAGTTTGTAAACTAATAACAGGTACAATCTGGTTTGAGGATTTGGGAGACATTCATTTTTAGGGATTTTAGACTAGAGGATGATTTGGCAGAATCTGGGAGATTATGAGGAGATCTGAAAGAGAAAGCACCTCCACCTGCTTCCTTTTTGAAGTGAGGGATCACTAGTGAGGGGCTGGTGCAGGATCTGAGATTGTGGGATGTGCAGGGAGTAAGAGTGACCATGACGCTCAGGTAGGGAGGGAGCTTTGCAGAGAAGTGGTTATGCACTAAGCAAGCTAGGTGGAGAGTGAGCCTGGAGGCAAGCGTCAGCCAGTTTAACTCTTAAAATGTTATAGTGATGAGTTTTATAATCACACTGGAGGTCAAAATGGCACAATGTATTGTACAGAGTATCGAGTTTACCAAGATGAGTCTGCGATGCAGAATCGTATAGAACATCTCCATAGTCTAAGATCAGCATTAACATTTGCTGCACAATGTGTTGTATTCTATTGTAAAAATTAAACCATACATAAAATAATCTTTTACAGCCTAATTATCATAATTTTATTTTACATGCAGCTGTAGCTATAATAATTTCTGTTTCAGGAAGAGTGGTACTTGATTGGTATAGATACCCCTGATTGTCATTTTTGAGGTGGTTGTTACAATAATTTTAATGTTGTATAATGCTTATTGTGTCTGTCGGCAAAACATTAAGTTCTGTTTATTTACATCACGTGTAGCTAGTTTGCATAGAAATGCTTTAATGAAAGAATATAAATAATATACTTTATTGAGACCTCTTTCCTCTCTTTAGATCTAACACGGGGCAGACATGTTTGTTTGGAATCTTGGGTCAGATAGGGCAGTTCTCCATTCACCTTGGTTCAGATGACAGCATGTCCACTCCCTATTAGAGCTATACAGAACAAAGAGGGCTCAATAAGATACATTATTAAATGATTTCATTGAATGATTTCTATTTAAAATGTCTACACTCGAAACAATCTTTCAGTTAAACATTACTTATGTTTTTGCTACAGTTGTCCTTTAAGGTGTCATTTATCAGTACTGTCTAAATGCAGGTGTATATTTATGAATACTTTTTTATAGCGCTATAAATTTATTTAGATGATTGTGTTGAATTTTCAGAAAGAAGAACTGACGTACGCAGCCAGTGACCTTCCTCCAAACAAGCCTAGAGCTTTGTATTCTGTGCGTTCTGTAATAACCCAAGCTGTAAGGTCAGTTTATTACTATATATGTAAATTCTATTTACATCCCTGATGGAGGTCCTCCAATACATTTATTCTTTGTTTTGTTTTTTTTTCTTTTAAAAAGCATGTACAAAACAAGGGCTATTTTTAGGAGCCAGGGAGCTCCACCGAGTTCTCTGTAAAGCAAACAAATAGGGATTTTTTTTTTTCATTTTTAAATCCTTGGTTTCAAGCCCTGTTCAGCAATTAATCTTTAACAAAAATTGCAAATTAATTTATGCCTTTTCACTCTTTTCAAAAGTGGACTAATGTGTTTCCTGTTTTTTTGTTCATTGTGCATTTAAAGGGTCACTACCATGAAATAATTGTATTATGTTGTTTAACCTAACGTACAGTCTATACCAGTACTTGACTAATTTAATTTAGTTGTAGGAGCCAGAGAACAGCACATACGCACAATTACACAGTCTGTCAGATACAGATGCAGACAGTCAGTCAGATACAGGTGCATGCAGATTGACAGTATTGCATATTACATCTTTAATGGTAGTGTCTCTTTTAAGGATCAGTTACTAAACTCCATTAGATTCGGCAGTAGGATTATGATGGGCATTGCAGTCAGTATCTCGGAACTAGGATTATGATGGGCATTGCAGTCAGTATCACGGCAGTATGATTTTGACGGGCATTGCAGTCACTATCACGGCCGTATGCTTATGATGGGCATTGCAGTCCATATCACGGCAGTATGATTATGATAGGCAGTGCAGTCACTATCATGGCAGTATGATTATGATGGGCAGTGCAGTCACTATCATGGCAGTATGATTATGATGGGCAGTGCAGTCACTATCATGGCAGTATGATTATGATGGGCAGTGCAGTCTGTATCACGGCAGTATGATTATGATGGGCAGTGCAGTCCGTATCACGGCAGTATGATTATGATGGGCAGTGCAGTCCGTATCACAGCAGTATGATTATGATAGGCAGTGCAGTCACTATCATGGCATTATGATAGGCAGTGCAGTCACTATCATGGCAGTATGATTATGATGGGCAGTGCAGTCTGTATCACGGCAGTATGATTATGATGGGCATTGCAGTCTGTATCACGGCAGTATGATTATGATGGGCATTGCAGTCCGTATCACAGCAGTATGATTATGATGGTTATTGCAGTCTATCAAGGCAGTAGAATTATGATGGTTATTGCAGTTCGTATCATGGCAGTATGAATATGATGGGTATTGCAGTCCGTATCGTGGCAGTAGGATTATAATGGGAATTGCAGTCCGTATTATGGCAGTATGATTATGATGGGCACTGCAGATGTTATCACGGCAGTAGGATTATGATGGGTATTGCAGTCCGTATCAAGGCAGTAGGATTATGATGGGCAGACAGTTTATGGTTGCCATAGAGATGCACGCGCACACACAGCGAGGCAGTACACTAGCTTCCAGGCGACGATGCAGGCGCCAGGTGGAGCTGGTAAAGAAATGGTACATGTGTAGGCTCGTTACATGTGTTACAGAGGTCTGACCACAGGGGGAGGACAAGAGCAGCTAAATCAAAATATCTATTTCAGGAGAATGACCACACATTTTTAGAAGAACAATGGCTGCTTAAAGGTTTGGTGCCTACAACTTGCACAAGTCAATATAGACTGTCCTGTGAGTTCATCTTTTAGTCTGTAGGCCTGATTAGAAAATTACTAAAAGGACTTCTTAGTGGCTGTATATTATTTGTATGTTTTGTTCACCACATTAATATGATTGCGCTTTATATAAATATTATTAAATATGATTAAAAGAACAAACCTGTAGTTCACATTCAACCTTTGGACACCCATATTTGTGGATTACAAAGAAGGAAAAAAATAACCCAGACCCTTCTTCATTTCAAAGGGGACAAAAACCTTCTTCTTGACTCAACAAGCAATCTGATTCACCCTAGAGAAACATTACCTAATCTACTTATCATTTCTTTAACCCTGTGTGCACCTTTTATCTACAGTAATATTATTACTCGCTATGATCAACGCCTTGTTGAATTGCAGTTATGTGTATGCATTATTTGTATTTTGCTGCAAAATACTATGACTTTATATGAATTATATTACACATGTGACTGTACTTATTCTGCTTTATTACTTGTGCTTTTACTAGGTTTTCATTTTGACTTTTATGTACACAGATTCATTTGTTTTGCAGTTGGAGACTTCTCCTGAGTGCTCCTTTTTATAACATTTTATTGTGCAAATTGTGTATTTGACAGGTTGTTGGAAATTTGCTGCAGGGCAAAACTGTCCTTGAATCCTCATTCTGATATCTGCTGTTGGAGAACGGTAAGCTAAATAAGCATTAGAAATGTAATGTTTAGTAATTATTCCACAGGAATGGCTAATGACAACACTTCCTCAGAGACGAGCATGACCACTGCTACCTAGCTGACTTTAAAGGGCCCAGTGAAATTAGTACTTTTCACATATATCATATTAAACCATATATAACATACAGGAAACAAGAAAAAAGAAGAAAGAATGTGCACAGCGCTAAATATAAACAGAGTGGAAAAATAAAAAATATAAATAAATATAAATATAAAAACTAACCCGTATGTACTCCACACAAAAAAACCTTTAGGTATGAAAAGGGAAAAATATATATGTCTCAAAACCGCAGGAGAGGGGGGGCAAGTCACTTGCAAATAGTTAGCAGCTAGTCTGACAACTGCAATGGACTGCACCACTGCAAAAAAGAAGCACAAAGTTAAAAAAGGAAGAGACAGCGCTAGAATATACCCCAGAGACAACAAGACAAATGATTATAGAAAATAGGATATTTATTACAGATCACAAAAATAAAAATATATATATAAGTAAAAAGACCAAATAAGGGTCCAGTACTACTGGAAACAAATATAAGTAGGTGGTCACATACACATAAAGACAGGATAAATACAAAGTCTGAATATGTAAATAAAAATACAAAAAAGAAAACAATAGGTTAAAATAGTAAATAAAATCTTACCCACTGCTAATAAAGTGCTGTTGACCTGGCCAGGTAACTAGAAATAGGCATACAATGTATACACTATTTGCACATACACAATAACAAAAGGACACCCTTCAGGACGCGTTTCGTATGGAACTTCTTCAGCTGGTGGGTGTGTGTGCATGAAGGCAGTGGGGAAAGTACATCCTATATATAGTAGAAAACCTCCGGATAATACATCTAATTGATAATTAGAAGTAGCTGGAAAATAGGCTGGAGGTAATGATTTCGCTAAACCGGAAGTAGGTAGTCTGGGAACTTCCGGAAAAACGGCATATGACGTCGTTGTCAGGGGGACGGCGTCGCGTTGTCATGGTGACGCGTCCTTCACTCGCATAGCTGGCATAGCGGGCGGAGGACAGCGAAAACACCATAGACAAGGGACGGCTGATAATGCCACAGGGAGAATGTATAGTATAATGACAAATCACACAGAGGAACATGACAAAGACAGTTAGTAGGGTTGACCACCAAATAAAATAAATAAATGGTGGTATATAATACAAGGAAAATACACAAAAGGGATCTAAGTATAAATATAGACATAGTAAATAGATCCTCTATATGTGCAAAAGATGATACAGGCAACATGTATATATAAAGTAATCTGCAGAGTACAGCACATGATTGAATTATAGAACATAATAATATACAGCAAACATAATGGTATACAGTAAACATGTATGTTTAGAATAGTCTGCAGAGTACAGCACATGATTGAATTATAAAACATAATAAAACATAATGATATACAGCAGACATAATGGTATACAGCAAACAAACCAACCTACATACACTATGGGGAAACAGACTGGATGTCCAAATCAAAGGTAGGGTATAATATCAAATTTATCATTGAGTCCCCTTGGTACTAAAGTATTCAGGGTAAGAATCCAGAAAGTTTCCCTTTTTCTCAAAGTCAACTGACGGTCTCCCTTCCTAGTTCCCAGGACTACTTGCTCGATAACCCAAGCTTTAAGAAGGGTGTCATTTTTGTTGTGAGATTCCCTAAAGTGCTTAGAAACAGTATGTTTTAAAAACCCAGTTTTAATGTTGTATCTATGTTCGTACAGTCTTTTCTTAAAAAATCTACTGGTTTGACCAACATATTGGAGGCCACAAGGGCACTCCAACATGTATATAACAAATTTTGTTGTGCATGAAACATATCTCTGAATATTATATTTGTTATTGGTAGTAAAACATACAAAGCTGTCTTTCTTTTTGGGGCAGATATCGCAGTGACCACAACGTCCACAACGGTACCATCCCTTAGCAGTCCCCAAAAAATTACCATGAGTTGGATTTTTTATTTTCTGGGATTCCTTAAATTTTTTCGTTAAATCAGATGGAGCTAACAGGGATCTCAAATTTGCATTTTTTCTACAGATGATTTTGCATTTTTGTGGCAGGATTTTACCCAAAACTGGATCTGTTTGAATAACATGCCAATGTTTATTCAAAATATTTCTAATTTTACTAGTCTTGTCTGAAAAAGTAGTAATCAGACCCATTTCGAAATTGTTTTTACCTTCATCCACATTTGTTATTCCATTCGGAGTGGAGAGATTTTGTATCTGTTGTATTTTGATACCATTAATTTCATCTATTCTAAATTTTTTGTTTTTATTGTTATTGGGTTTGTTAATCGTAAAAAGATTATCTCTATCCATACTCCTAACATACTGTTTACTATTTTCAATTATTTGCTTATCATATCCCTTTGCAAGGAATCTATTCCCAATTGTATCTGCCTGTACATCGTACAGATTAACATTTGTACAGTTTCTGCGCATGCGCAGGAACTCTCCCTTTGGGATGTTATGTATCCACTTATGATCATGGTAGCTTCTAGCATTTAAGTAGGTGTTTTTATCTACAGCTTTAAAATATGTTTTAGTTTCGAGGACTTTCTCAGGAATATTTCTACAGATAGTTAGGTCCAAGAAGTTTATACATTCACTGCTAGCTTCAAAGGTGAATTTTAGGCCTAGGATGTTGTTGTTCAAATGCTCAAAAAAAATATTTAGTGAATCCATAGATCCCCTCCATAGGATGAACAGGTCATCAATGTATCGTCTATACAAAATCAATTCGGCCGGACAATGGGAACCAAAAATGGTCTCGTTTTCCCAGTCACCCAAAAAGAGATTCGCGTAACTGGGTGCAAAACGTGTTCCCATCGCCGTGCCGCATGTCTGAATGTAGAAGTCACTGTTGAACACAAAATAGTTTGTTTCTAATATAAATTTCATGCTATCACATAAAAAATCTCTATGTTGACCACCCAAGTAGTTAAAAAGGTTAAGCATATTTCTGACTCCTTCTATTCCATCATCATGTCGAATGGAAGTGTATAATGCTTGTATATCAGCAGTTACTAGTATCATATCAGCATGCCACGGGATAGTTTTTAGTAGCCCAATTAAAGATTGGCCGTCTTTTAGATAGGAGGGCATGAGGGGTACTATAGTTTGAAGAAAGAGGTCTACATATAGAGATAGGTTGGAGCTTAATGACCCAATTCCTGATATGATGGGTCGTCCTGGAGGGTTCTTTTTATCCTTATGGATTTTGGGTAGATGGTAGAACAGGGCTATCTTTGGATTTCTTACCAAAAGACAATTATACTCCTCCTTGGAAATAATTCCATTAGATTTTGCTTTCTGCAATAAACCACTTAGTTGCTTTGAAAAAACAGGGGTGGGATCCACTGACAATCTCTTATAGAAATCTGTATCAGACAACAATCTATTAGCCTCATTAAGATACACTTTTGTGTTTTGAATTACAACACCCCCGCCCTTGTCGGCACTTCTAATGACAATGTCACTGGACTGTTGAAGGTCTCTGAGCGCTATTCGCTCAAATCTAGTGAGGTTGTCATGTCCACACTTAGTGTCCATATCCCAGATGTCTCTTTCCACAATATTCTTGAAGACCTCCAAGTGCATCCCTCTACTGCATACGGGGTTGAACTTGGAGGGCAATTTCAAGTTAGTACGAACTCGTATGTCCTCTGTAGATATATTATTTTCATTAAGTAGACCATTTAGAATTGATACACCAGGTAAATCTCTTGCTGTGAGACATCCATTTATATCCCAAATGGCGGAAGGGACAGTTCCGCCACTGGGGAGAGAAAAATCATGTCTATTCAGAAAAAATCTCTTAACAGTTAGTTTACGTATGAATTTGTTGAAATCTATCAACAGATCTACCTTGCTTAAGTTTCTACATGGTGCAAATTTCAGGCCCTTTAGCAGCAAAGTGACCTGACTCACAGTTAGAATATGGTCAGATGTATTATAGATACCAAGTTGTTCAAGATCCGTTACTGGACAATTCTTGATCGCTTTATTGTGTCTTTTAATATTAGATCTTCTTCCTCCTCTTCTTCCTCGGACTCGAAATCTGACCATTGATCCGTGGTGTCTATCTCGGAGGATCTTCTTTTTGTGTATGGATTGGCTTTTCTCTTCCCGAATCTTTGTTCTAAAAAAGACGCTGATGAAGAGGGTACAGAAGAGGAGAAGGAAGTCGAAGGAACAGCAGTCATAGAATGGGTGGAAAATAGATTCATATTAGAAAAATCTCTTTTTCTTTCTCTATTTTTTAAGGCATCAAACCGGTTTTGTGTTGGAACACCGAATGTGACTTTAGGTCTCCCACCACCATCTCTCCTGGCATAGTCCTGTGTATTGTCATCTCTCTTATTCATCCCTCTTCTATCAGATCTTTTGTTATCGAATTTGTGTTTGTTTTCCGGCATGGGTTTTTTTGATCTATAGTGTTGACTAGTTCTATCTCTACTGGGAGTTCTCTCTCTTTCTTTTATTTCTTTTATTTTCCAATTGAATTGTCTTCCCTGTGAGTAATCTTGTCTATCTCTTTTAAATTTAGATTGTTTGACGGAGATAATATCTGATTCTATTTTGTCTAATCTCTTTTCTAAGATATTTTCTAGGTCCTTAAATTCAGTGGCATTCCTATATTTTTCAACTGATTTAACTTGTTCTTCAATTTTTTCTTCTACCTTGATCAACAGTTTTTTCTCCTTTTTATAGCTATTTCCATTAATTTAAAGGAACATTCTTCTAAAGCATTATTCCATTCTTCCAATAAGGCAGTGTCATTATCTCCTATATTGGCTTTTTTATTTATCCTTAGGCCTCGTGGTATAATACGTGCCTTTATATATTGTTCTAAACTAGTGATATCCCACCAGTGTCTTAATTCTGATTCTAGTGTTTTTTGTACTTCAAAGAACCATGTATCAATGTTTTTATCTTTTGGATTTTCCTTGGGTTCTATCATATTAACATCAAAAATTCTTTCACTAATTAGTGCTCTCTTGTTTTTTCTCTGCATATAGCTTTCCATACTTAGAGAGTGAAAAAGGAAGAATTACCCAAGGAAAAAAATAATAGAGAATAAGCAGAGAGAAAAAACAAGAGAGCACTAATTAGTGAAAGAATTTTTGATGTTAATATGATAGAACCCAAGGAAAATCCAAAAGATAAAAACATTGATACATGGTTCTTTGAAGTACAAAAAACACTAGAATCAGAATTAAGACACTGGTGGGATATCACTAGTTTAGAACAATATATAAAGGCACGTATTATACCACGAGGCCTAAGGATAAATAAAAAAGCCAATATAGGAGATAATGACACTGCCTTATTGGAAGAATGGAATAATGCTTTAGAAGAATGTTCCTTTAAATTAATGGAAATAGCTATAAAAAGGAGAAAAAACTGTTGATCAAGGTAGAAGAAAAAATTGAAGAACAAGTTAAATCAGTTGAAAAATATAGGAATGCCACTGAATTTAAGGACCTAGAAAATATCTTAGAAAAGAGATTAGACAAAATAGAATCAGATATTATCTCCGTCAAACAATCTAAATTTAAAAGAGATAGACAAGATTACTCACAGGGAAGACAATTCAATTGGAAAATAAAAGAAATAAAAGAAAGAGAGAGAACTCCCAGTAGAGATAGAACTAGTCAACACTATAGATCAAAAAAACCCATGCCGGAAAACAAACACAAATTCGATAACAAAAGATCTGATAGAAGAGGGATGAATAAGAGAGATGACAATACACAGGACTATGCCAGGAGAGATGGTGGTGGGAGACCTAAAGTCACATTCGGTGTTCCAACACAAAACCGGTTTGATGCCTTAAAAAATAGAGAAAGAAAAAGAGATTTTTCTAATATGAATCTATTTTCCACCCATTCTATGACTGCTGTTCCTTCGACTTCCTTCTCCTCTTCTGTACCCTCTTCATCAGCGTCTTTTTTAGAACAAAGATTCGGGAAGAGAAAAGCCAATCCATACACAAAAAGAAGATCCTCCGAGATAGACACCACGGATCAATGGTCAGATTTCGAGTCCGAGGAAGAAGAGGAGGAAGAAGATCTAATATTAAAAGACACAATAAAGCGATCAAGAATTGTCCAGTAACGGATCTTGAACAACTTGGTATCTATAATACATCTGACCATATTCTAACTGTGAGTCAGGTCACTTTGCTGCTAAAGGGCCTGAAATTTGCACCATGTAGAAACTTAAGCAAGGTAGATCTGTTGATAGATTTCAACAAATTCATACGTAAACTAACTGTTAAGAGATTTTTTCTGAATAGACATGATTTTTCTCTCCCCAGTGGCGGAACTGTCCCTTCCGCCATTTGGGATATAAATGGATGTCTCACAGCAAGAGATTTACCTGGTGTATCAATTCTAAATGGTCTACTTAATGAAAATAATATATCTACAGAGGACATACGAGTTCGTACTAACTTGAAATTGCCCTCCAAGTTCAACCCCGTATGCAGTAGAGGGATGCACTTGGAGGTCTTCAAGAATATTGTGGAAAGAGACATCTGGGATATGGACACTAAGTGTGGACATGACAACCTCACTAGATTTGAGCGAATAGCGCTCAGAGACCTTCAACAGTCCAGTGACATTGTCATTAGAAGTGCCGACAAGGGCGGGGGTGTTGTAATTCAAAACACAAAAGTGTATCTTAATGAGGCTAATAGATTGTTGTCTGATACAGATTTCTATAAGAGATTGTCAGTGGATCCCACCCCTGTTTTTTCAAAGCGACTAAGTGGTTTATTGCAGAAAGCAAAATCTAATGGAATTATTTCCAAGGAGGAGTATAATTGTCTTTTGGTAAGAAATCCAAAGATAGCCCTGTTCTACCATCTACCCAAAATCCATAAGGATAAAAAGAACCCTCCAGGACGACCCATCATATCAGGAATTGGGTCATTAAGCTCCAACCTATCTCTATATGTAGACCTCTTTCTTCAAACTATAGTACCCCTCATGCCCTCCTATCTAAAAGACGGCCAATCTTTAATTGGGCTACTAAAAACTATCCCGTGGCATGATGATATGATACTAGTAACTGCTGATATACAAGCATTATACACTTCCATTCGACATGATGATGGAATAGAAGGAGTCAGAAATATGCTTAACCTTTTTAACTACTTGGGTGGTCAACATAGAGATTTTTTATGTGATAGCATGAAATTTATATTAGAAACAAACTATTTTGTGTTCAACAGTGACTTCTACATTCAGACATGCGGCACGGCGATGGGAACACGTTTTGCACCCAGTTACGCGAATCTCTTTTTGGGTGACTGGGAAAACGAGACCATTTTTGGTTCCCATTGTCCGGCCGAATTGATTTTGTATAGACGATACATTGATGACCTGTTCATCCTATGGAGGGGATCTATGGATTCACTAAATATTTTTTTTGAGCATTTGAACAACAACATTCTAGGCCTAAAATTCACCTTTGAAGCTAGCAGTGAATGTATAAACTTCTTGGACCTAACTATCTGTAGAAATATTCCTGAGAAAGTCCTCGAAACTAAAACATATTTTAAAGCTGTAGATAAAAACACCTACTTAAATGCTAGAAGCTACCATGATCATAAGTGGATACATAACATCCCAAAGGGAGAGTTCCTGCGCATGCGCAGAAACTGTACAAATGTTAATCTGTACGATGTACAGGCAGATACAATTGGGAATAGATTCCTTGCAAAGGGATATGATAAGCAAATAATTGAAAATAGTAAACAGTATGTTAGGAGAATGGATAGAGATAATCTTTTTACGATTAACAAACCCAATAACAATAAAAACAAAAAATTTAGAATAGATGAAATTAATGGTATCAAAATACAACAGATACAAAATCTCTCCACTCCGAATGGAATAACAAATGTGGATGAAGGTAAAAACAATTTCGAAATGGGTCTGATTACTACTTTTTCAGACAAGACTAGTAAAATTAGAAATATTTTGAATAAACATTGGCATGTTATTCAAACAGATCCAGTTTTGGGTAAAATCCTGCCACAAAAATGCAAAATCATCTGTAGAAAAAATGCAAATTTGAGATCCCTGTTAGCTCCATCTGATTTAACGAAAAAATTTAAGGAATCCCAGAAAATAAAAAATCCAACTCATGGTAATTTTTTGGGGACTGCTAAGGGATGGTACCGTTGTGGACGTTGTGGTCACTGCGATATCTGCCCCAAAAAGAAAGACAGCTTTGTATGTTTTACTACCAATAACAAATATAATATTCAGAGATATGTTTCATGCACAACAAAATTTGTTATATACATGTTGGAGTGCCCTTGTGGCCTCCAATATGTTGGTCAAACCAGTAGATTTTTTAAGAAAAGACTGTACGAACATAGATACAACATTAAAACTGGGTTTTTAAAACATACTGTTTCTAAGCACTTTAGGGAATCTCACAACAAAAATGACACCCTTCTTAAAGCTTGGGTTATCGAGCAAGTAGTCCTGGGAACTAGGAAGGGAGACCGTCAGTTGACTTTGAGAAAAAGGGAAACTTTCTGGATTCTTACCCTGAATACTTTAGTACCAAGGGGACTCAATGATAAATTTGATATTATACCCTACCTTTGATTTGGACATCCAGTCTGTTTCCCCATAGTGTATGTAGGTTGGTTTGTTTGCTGTATACCATTATGTCTGCTGTATACCATTATGTTTTATTATGTTTTATAATTCAATCATGTGCTGTACTCTGCAGACTATTCTAAACATACATGTTTACTGTATACCATTATGTTTGCTGTATATTATTATGTTCTATAATTCAATCATGTGCTGTACTCTGCAGATTACTTTATATATACATGTTGCCTGTATCATCTTTTGCACATATAGAGGATCTATTTACTATGTCTATATTTATACTTAGATCCCTTTTGTGTATTTTCCTTGTATTATATACCACCATTTATTTATTTTATTTGGTGGTCAACCCTACTAACTGTCTTTGTCATGTTCCTCTGTGTGATTTGTCATTATACTATACATTCTCCCTGTGGCATTATCAGCCGTCCCTTGTCTATGGTGTTTTCGCTGTCCTCCGCCCGCTATGCCGGCTATGCGAGTGAAGGACGCGTCACCATGACAACGCGACGCCGTCCCCCTGACAACGACGTCATATGCCGTTTTTCCGGAAGTTCCCAGACTACCTACTTCCGGTTTAGCGAAATCATTACCTCCAGCCTATTTTCCAGCCTATTTTTCAGCTACTTCTAATTATCAATTAGATGTATTATCCGGAGGTTTTCTACTATATATAGGATGTACTTTCCCCACTGCCTTCATGCACACACACCCACCAGCTGAAGAAGTTCCATACGAAACGCGTCCTGAAGGGTGTCCTTTTGTTATTGTGTATGTGCAAATAGTGTATACATTGTATGCCTATTTCTAGTTACCTGGCCAGGTCAACAGCACTTTATTAGCAGTGGGTAAGATTTTATTTACTATTTTAACCTATTGTTTTCTTTTTTGTATTTTTATTTACATATTCAGACTTTGTATTTATCCTGTCTTTATGTGTATGTGACCACCTACTTATATTTGTTTCCAGTAGTACTGGACCCTTATTTGGTCTTTTTACTTATATATATATTTTTATTTTTGTGATCTGTAATAAATATCCTATTTTCTATAATCATTTGTCTTGTTGTCTCTGGGGTATATTCTAGCGCTGTCTCTTCCTTTTTATACAGGAAACAAGATTGTACCACAGCACTTGGTACAGCATAACTCTCATCATTGTAGGGACTGAGCCAGACACAGCCAGTGGTACAGCATAACTCTCATCATTATAGGGACTGAGCCAGACACAGCCAGTGGTACAGCATAACTCTCATCCTTGTAGGGACTGAGCCAGACACAGCCAGTGGTACAGCATAACTCTCATCATTGTAGGGACTGAGCCAGACACAGCCGGTGGTACAGCATAACTCTCATCCTTGTAGGGACTGAGCCAGACACAGCCGGTGGTACAGCATAACTCTCATCATTATAGGGACTGAGCCAGACACAGCCAGTGGTACAGCATAACTCTCATCCTTGTAGGGACTGAGCCAGACACAGCCGGTGGTACAGCATAACTCTCATCCTTGTAGGGACTGAGCCAGACGCAGCCGGTGGTACAGCATAACTCTCATCATTGTAGGGACTGAGCCAGACACAGCCGGTGGTACAGCATAACTCTCATCCTTGTAGGGACTGAGCCAGACACAGCCGGTGGTACAGCATAACTCTCATCCTTGTAGGGACTGAGCCAGACACAGCCAGTGGTACAATGGACGTGTATATTATTCTGCCGGAGATGTACATATGGGGGGTGTATATTATGCTGGAGATGCACGTATAGGGGTGCATATTTATTATGCTGGAGATGTACATATGGGGGGTGTATCTCTTGCTGGACTATGTACATATGATGCTGAACAATGGATATATGTATATTATGATAGACAATGGATATACAAATAATAAACACCCTTCACCCCCCCCCCCCCCCCCAATCCCTCATGTAAATCTCCTCACCCTCGTTCACACTTTCCTCTGGATTTGGACAAGAGGAGCGGTCACTGCTCAGTTACAAGGGCAGAGAACTCCCAGTTCTGGCCGTCATCAAGTGTCGGCACTTTGGGGCTGAGCGTTGAGTGGTCTCTCACCCTTGCGTGTACAGCTGCAGAGCCTACACCTCCAATCGGGGACAGCGCTACATAGTAACTCGTTAACAGGACACCATTTTTTTTTCTCCTTGCTTATTTTAAAGGAAGCAACAGTCAAGAAAAAACTTTAACGATCCTTTAATCGTGTGAGCTGCAGGCACTAATAAACATTGTGAAGAGGGTTTAGCTTGTTTATTTGTTAGTGAGGTGCAAGTGATCACCGAGCAAAAGTAATAAAGGTACAGGATTGTGTCTGTAGATCCATCCCTGAAAGAGAAGCTACATTATACGGCACCGCTCAGTACTCTGATATTGGAATGTTTATATATTCTATAAACCAAACCGTACATGGAAGGAGACTTCAACAGGTTCTATACTGTGGATGAAAGGCAGCAGTGGTGCTTTAAAGTTAGTAGTGGCTATATATGAACATTTCAGTTATAACCACAGTGTATGAAGATATTCACTTAAACATCGCCTTTCATTTGATTTGGCACGGAGCCCAGTCTGTCGGCGACTATTGTAGCATATCCATCGGCTGTCCTGCCTTAAGTGTTGCCTTTAAAGCCTGTTACATGTTGTCGATATATCCACTAGAATAAAGCTTGTGATCTGCATTATATAACATATAGGATTACTAGCGTTACTTCCCAGGTTCGCCCGGGATTTAGATTCTTGTCGCTGCTCCTCGGTAACTCGCCCGTAGGTGATCGGACATTCAGGGCAGTTTACAATCGTTGTTCAGCAAGTCGTACCTCTGTTTCCTCAGCAATTTTGTTGCTCTGTCTTGTAGAAGTTCGCATCCGTTGCTCTGCAAAACATGTTCCTACTCAAAACTTAAAGGGACTGGATCACGAAACATTGTTTTTGATCTATATATTGTATTAGCATGGTATGCAAATGAACTGCTTTGCAATGGGAATGTAATCTGCATACCGTGCCACACATGATGTTATAAGCAGGAGACTCCACAGACACATTTAAAACACATTTTTCTCCTAATTTAGGCATTTGCTTGCAGTTTTGCTAATAGTTTATAGATCATTTTTAATCATTTAGTATGCTCTACATGCACAGTAAAACAATATTCAGGTGATACAGTCCCTTTAACACCTTCGTGACAAAGGACGTGCCTGGCACGTCCTGGGAGAAACTCCCTTAACGACAAAGGACGTGCCTGGCACGTCCTCCGGTGAATCAAGCGGTTTTCGCGATCAACGATCGCGAAAACCGCTTTAACGGTGCTGGTCTATTGCCTCGATGTCGAGGCAATAGCCAGCACCGAAATTTCTGTTTTGAGGCACCCACGATTGCCCCACGGAGCGATCGTGGGGAGCCATATTGACGGAGCATGCTGCTCCGTCAATATGGCTAAGCCCTATGCCGGTCTGAGCTTCGGAAGTGAAAGTAACCACTTCAGTCGCTCTGAATATGCTACTTGACTGCCCCTAGTGGTAATTAAGTAGCATTGCAATGGAAAATATTAAAAATACATATTTAATTAATTAAAAACAGGTTATATAGCTATATTAGCCTATAGGGTTAAAATTAAATATTTTTTAGCATAAGGGATAGGGTTAAAATTAAATTAAAATTAAAAAATATTAAGGGATATGATAAGGATTAAAGTTGGGGTTAAATTTAGTGTTAGGGTTAAATTTTGGGTTCGGGTTGGGGTCAAAAGGTCAATATAGGAAAAAACAAAACACTATTTTTGGTTTTTGCCCCATAACTCGCAAAAAAATACCGACAAATATGGAAACATGCATATTTTAGAACTCGGGACAACATTTAGAAACTATTTAAAGTATTACAATTTTTTCATCATATTTTATGATTTTTTTTGTAGTAAATTATAAGATATGATGAACATAATGGTATCTAATGAAAGCCCTTCTTATGACGATAAAAACAACATATAATTTGTGTGGGTACTGTATGTGAGAAAGAAAAAAATTACAGCTAAACACAAACACCCTAGAAATGTCAAAACAGCCATTGTCACCAAGGGAAAGTCAAGGTGAAAATGTCTTGTCACTAAGGGGTTAATTCCTAACTCTGGAAAGGAACAATGTTAGCTGAAAATAGTTGTGTTGACCTAGAAATGCCACCTTTAGAACCTTTCTGAAACCTAAAACATGATCGAAATCTTATTTGCTGTTGAAAAGGAGATATGTCATCACTGGCAATGTAGAACAATGACCCATCAACTTAGCAGTTTATGTCTAATAATCTTAATGAATTCATAACTGAGGAAAGGAACAATGTAGAGAGATGAAAATAGTTGTTTACCTAGAAATTCCAGCATGAATAGAATAGCAAATGTCATGATTCTGGAGTTCAGTGTTCAATAGTTTTTCATGCTTCAGACAAACCGACCCAAGGATTTTCTGTTTTGTAAATGATTCCTATCATTACTAAATGAAATAAGAAGTTTGAAGTGTAAACATGTGATAAACCCATCTTGGCTTTCGGCCAGTTTGAAATTGGTTCTCAAAGAAAAAAAATTAAAATATATATATATATATATATATATATATATATATAATATACAAATTTGAATTTCTAAACAATGATCAATTAAAATAATTCTAATTAAAGTGAAGTTTTACATCTCTGATGGGTGTAATAGCATTTTCAGTTGTGTGAATAAGAATTTTCGTTACTCTGTTATGCCTTAGTGTTTTGGATGCTTTATAATTTCATACCATGTAAATTATCATTTTAAACATTTTTTTGGGGAAAAGAAGGTTCTTTTTGTAATATTAAGTTACATGAAAGTTATCCTTTTTAACATTATTTTAATTTTGGTTTTTAATCTTTATTAACAAATAACAAAAAATATATATATATATATTTGTGTACTGCACATTCAGAGGATATAGGGAAATGATAGCCCCAAGAATCCGTATTAACCTTGGTAAGTCAGTTGAGGTGTCCCGAAACTGACGTGAGGTTAGGCCTGTAAAAAGGGCAAAAAAGATTAGAATCGTTTCCACAGAAAACATGAGTTTATTCCAGTACAAACATTATTTGGACATGTCATGGAAAGCCATACGTATCTCTTTCTCTGGGTCCGGAATGTACCTATTGTATGCTGCCGATTTCCATCTAACCATGTTTTTAATGATATGTGTAGGAACTTTATTACTTGAGGCCGCTGAAGCTGCCCCGATGCGGAAAGAATGACCAGTGAATGCTTGAGGGTTATGTCCTAGCCGGACCAACACCGTGCGAATGTAGTACATGAACTGTTTGGTGGTTAGGGGTTTCCCTTGGATAGCTAGCAGTGGAGCTGCTGGGTTGGAAGTGGCTTGGTGCTTTACCAATTTATCTAAGACCAGAACCGGACACCACTTGTTGGTGGTAGGAAAGTACTTAACTTCTACTGGTGTATATATATATACAATAAATATTGTTGTGACTATTTCATGAAATTCATATAAAACCTAACAATATGCAGACATAAGACACATATTTAACAAACACTGATTCTGTTATTAAATTCTATATTCATTCAAGCTTTGTTATAAGCCAAGTAGGGTTCTGGTGTGGGGAAGGAAGCAACACAACAATATTAGCCTTGATCTTTCCTATATTATTACTAAGGATCCCACGGTCCCTCGCATAGGTCATACTACAATTTCTCATTCCAGTTAAACTGCCCTATAATTCCCTTTTCCATACTACATTGAAATGTTAGTTGTGCCTGTATCCTTTGCCATAGGAGAGGACCCGGTACCTTCCAATTAATTGCTATCTTCAGCTTAATTGCTGTCAATAAGTGTAGGAGAAAGTATATATCTCTTCCTCCGTTTCTTGGTAGATTTAAGTGGAGAAGTGATTTTTCTGGTGTTAGTTTCCAGTCATCTCCAAATTTCTCAATCAACGTTTGCTATTCCACATCTTGTTAATTGAAGGACATCCCCACCAGATATGTAGTGTGTCGTCTCTTTCTGCCCCACATCTCCAGCAATTGGGTGGATTGTTTTTAGAAAACTTTGCAAGCGTTGCAGGCACCTATACATTAGTTTAAATTGAAGCTCGTTAAGATTTAGGCAATGGACACATTTATATATAACCTTCAATGCTCTATTCCACTCATTCCCATTAATAGCCATCTTCAAATCTTTCTCCCCTTTTTTTTTTATAGCACTTGGAGTTTGTTCTTTTTTAACTGATCTTATTAGGTCAAGTGCTCTGGAAACTAATTTCTTATCTCCAACTTCAATTACCGTATTTGCTCGATTATAAGACGTCTTATAATCAAGGTCGTTTTATAATCTGACCTCAAATTGAGGTCAGACTATAAAACTGGGATCCAGGTCCCCTGCAGAGCTGCAGGGGACCTGGATCCCCCTCTCTAACAGCATGGGATGAGCACGACCGCAGGGACTTCTATGATGAAGCCGGGTACTTCGGCTTCGTCATAAAAGTCCCGGCGGGCGGCAGCAGGGGAGGTCTGCGCTCATCGCGCAGACATCCTCCGCTGCCCCGCTAGCCAACAGGGAGAATCGGGCAGCTGGGGGATGTCTGCAAGATAGTGCAGACATCCTCCATGCTGCCCGACACTGCCGTCTATTATGATGGACCACCCGTCCGTCATAATAGACGGAGGTGTCAGGCAGCATGGAGGATGTCTGCACGTATCGTGCAGACATCCCCCGGCTGCCCCCACTAGCCACCAGGGACCAAGAAACAGGGGAGGGAGGCAGGGGGTGGGGGGTAGAAAGACCAGAGGGGGGGAGGAGAGAGCAACAAGGGGAGGGGGGGAAGAGACAAGAGGGGGGAGAGACAGAGACAAGGGGAGCGAGGGGGGAGACTAAGGGGGGGGGGGGAAGAGAGAGAGAAAGCTGGAGGCAAGGGAAAGAGAGAGGCAGCATTGGCACATAAAAGGAAATAAAAGCAAGAAATGCATTTTCTATCATAATTTTTTATTAAAAAATCAATTTACATGGGAATATATACAAGTTGAACTTTTTTCCTATAGGGTAGTCTTATATTCAGGCTTTTAGTTTTTTTCCTAATGGAATATCCAAAGTTTGGGGGGTCGTCTTATAATCAGGATCGTCTTATAATCAAGCAAATACGGTATTTCTGATAGGAGCCTTTATGATTTCGAGAGATGACCTTGAATCAGTACTTTTAACATCATTTAAATAACATTTCTTTTTATCTTTTACTGTACTCTTATTTATAAAACAAAGAATTCATGCACAGACTATAGAGACCATACTTTCACTGCTATGGTGTTTGTCTTAGATTTATTGTTAATACTCTGAGTACTTAAAATTGATAATACCATCCTTTTTTATCAGAACTTGTTTTATTTGTTCATAAACTTTTTAAAAAAATGTTTAATTGTACAGCAGCATTATATATATAACTACATTATATATATTACCCATACCAGTCCCAGACTGGTATGGGTTATTGATTCTTGATCTAGATAGTCTCTCCCTTTTTAAAATGTTTGGCGTTACAACATAGATTGTAAGCTGTGCTGTTATATGTGCATTACTAGGCCTTTCATTTTTATTTACAAAGTAATATGCAGCTCTGCCTGTATCAATCCACAGTGGGTTAAAATAGCACTAGTAATATCGGCTAACAGAGTATACAACATTTTCTCATTGCAGGATGTTCGACCAGTATTACCGACTCTACTGGAAAACACTTTCATCCCTGGCAAAGGAAGGTTTACAGTCTATTCTGACGGTGTAGTCATTGCAAATTTCGTGGATGGAGTAATCTTGCAAATGATTTGGAATTTTACCCATTTTATTAAGCCAGGACAGGTAAATGTATTCCGCAGAGAATAACCATTATCTGTGCACTTAAACTATCGCTGAGCTTTAAGTCATACCAGTGTTTCTTCCCACCTGGTACGTGGGTATCCAACGACTTTTCCATTACATGATTTACATTGACTATATTTTTTTTTAAATGATTTTTAAAGTGTTTGTTTACTGATGTATTTTTATTTTCATTTTAATAACCATTTTGTTTTTATATGTGTTAGATCAATGGAACAGCGGGAGCCTACACAGGTCTTAAAAATGGTTCACTTGGTTGGTGTCGATTGCATTTTCCTAACAGAACAACAGAACTAGTCCAAATGGAATGTGCAGGAGATTACAGGAGGTGTGTCCTTTATCTAGAAAGCACGGGGTCTAAAATTACTACTTGTACCAGTACATTAGATCTGGACATTCCGCAGACCAAAGACTACATGTTTTGTTTGTTTTGTTTTCTTGTTTTTTTGCGTGGATTTTCAAATTACTCATTAAGCCTAAAGAGACTGTCTGGTGCCCAAAGTGCATCTTCTAAATATTAACGCATATTAATGTGCTTTCAAAGTAATTTAAAATGCATGTTTTACATTTTGCATTGATTAAAATATAAAATACAGCTAGATGAATTTGTGAAATAACAGCAGTTTGCAAGAAACCAGAATGACCCACACTAGCTGAGTAACCTTCAATTTCCTTTTTCATTTTTTGTCTGCAGGAACTAATGAGAATAATTTAATTCAAATGAATGGCATATCCTGGTTCTATAGTGATGTCATCTGACAATGTGTTGCACTGTTAAGAGATCCTACTGTGTACAGGAGCAAGTCTATTACAGTCCACACAATGTATTTATTCCAGCAGCACAGGAAGTGACTAAATGGAACAAAACTATATAATCAGTGCTGCCGCACCTGTAGTAAACATGCAGATTAATCAATGGGGGAGGACTTGACTCAAGTATAATAAATGTGATTTATGCAGAATACCTGTATCAAATCACACTGGAAAAAAAGCCTGTGCACTTTACAAGCTGTAGTCTTGAACTTGCACCAAAGTGAGTTTGGGGTCTAGACTGTCCCTTTAAAATACATTTTGATTTAAGTCCAAAAAAATCTGAATTTAATTTTTTTTTTAATGATTGATTTTAATCCACCATGTTTTCCTTTTATGCATTTTACAGTTCTCTGTAAATAGCCACCAGAGAGTGTTGAAGTATATATTATTATGGGAACATGAATAAAAAGGAAATGGGAATGGCACTCTGAATGAGTGTGAAAAACTAATTTAATGGCAGAAAAAATAATAAAGTAAATACAGCAAAGTAGTGGGAAAAAGACTTGACGCGTTTCGCGTGACTAGCACGCTTAATCATAAGTCATAAGACTTATGATTAAGCGTGCTAGTCACGCGAAACGCGTCAAGTCTTTTTCCCACTACTTTGCTGTATTTACTTTATATTATTTTTTCTGCCATTAAATTAGTTTTTCACACTCATTTAGAGTGCCATTCCCTTTTCATTTATGTTCCTATTTGTGCTGTGCTTGGTCGGCATATCTGGGAGGCACCTGTTTGGAAGCACTACCTGGACAACACCCCTTCAGAGCTGGATTATTTTGCTCTGGTCTCAGTTGAAGCCCGGTGGATTCTCCTGTGAACACAGTTTTTTCCTCTATATATTATTATGCCTTCAGTTAAAGTTGTTTTCCTCCCATCTCCCCATTTTAGTTCAGCTACATCCCTTACTGTCACTTTGAACCAATACGAGTTTATTCACTCATTTTAGTTGCAGAACGTTAGCTAAGTTGGGGGAGAGAGAGAGTCTCCAATTCTCTTTTCCCAGTTGTACTATTTTGTCCTGTTTTCCATCTCCGCTGGCAATCCAACATCATTAACTGTTTAATGAAACCTGCGATGTACTAGTCCCGTCCAATCTAAACCAAATCCCAGGATAATTGACAGCGCTCATTGGAAGCGGCTTATGGTGCAGGGTGATAATACTGTCGGTTGATGGTAGTTACCTATACTCTGATTAAATAGATTGCTTTAACAGATACTGCAATGTGTCTGGCAAGATAATGTCTGTAATCTTTAGTGGATAGCCTGATAATTGCTATTACAAGAAATGTTTTTCTTCCTCATCCTGAGTATTTGTTTGTGTAGCTGCTGTTCCCGTGTAATAAATGATCAGTAATATGTGCTCCTTCTCTGCAGTTACATCAGATCAGCGATGTCATGGTGCATACAGCTTGACAACCAGGCTCAAAGTACCACTCTCCAGCCTATTGTAAATGAAAACTTGTAGGTACACTTTTATTATGTTCTGTATTATGTTCTGTTATTTCTAACGCTATCATTGACTTCCTAGTTTTGTGGAGTTTGTGTGTGGTTTTTTTTTAATGTATATGTTGTATTATAATTTTATTTATGCTTTATTTACATTGTGTTAACCCTTTAAGGACCAGGGATTTTCCTAGGACCAGAGCGTTTTTCAATTTTTAATATGTGGTTTTTGAAACATAATTTTCCTCTCTCTCACTTAACGCACCCATACAAGTTATGTTGTTTTTTAAAGGACAGTTAGAGCTTTCTTTTGATACCCTATACATAGAAATTATTTACATTTTAGTATTAAAAAATACATATAAAAGAGGACATTTTTGGGGGAAAAAAAGTTTTTCCCCATTATTTTCCCAATAATAAGCTACACAACTAGTGCAACACTAACCCGATTATCCCACCTAATTAACTAATTAATAAAAAAGAAAAACATTGGTTCCCAAACCCCCCTAAACAAAAAAAGACAGAAAAAAAAACTCTGAAGAGTGCGATGTCAGATCCATTAAAATCACGCAACAGGCATGCAGGGGTTAAATTTTATTAAATAAATATATTCAAATTACCTTTATTTATTAAAAAAAACTTTTATAAATTGCAAAAATAAAAAAAATTGTAAAAAAAATAAATAAATGAGGGCCATAAAGTGGAAGGAAACTGATCACAGTTACAAACTGTGATCAGCAATGAAAGGGTTAATTTCTTTTTTTCTCAGGCAACTTTCTTTCTTTCTTTCTTTCTTTCTTTCTTTCTTTCTTTCCTCTCTGTGCTTCACTATAAGAATGTGAAGCACAGAGAGTAAATTAGAGGCAAAGTCAGTGTGTGAACACATTGACTTTGCATCTAATTTGCATGTTATCGTGGTGATCACTCAATCACCGCGATCACATGCCCGGAAATCCACTGATCGGGGCCAGGAGCTTTGCCTCTGGTGCGAGGCTTAGTCCTGGACCCGTTGCAGACTGGCTGGCGGTGCACTGCTGGCTAGACTGCATGACGAGTTAACTCGTCATAAGGTTGCGAAGGGGTTAAGGAAAGTTTATTATGCTTTTGAAAGTTTTTTGGTTTTGTAATCAAGTTTAAGCCTGATCAATGTGGACTTTCTTATAGTGTAGGGTTTAGCTTTTCTTTTCTTTTTTTCCAGCCTATACATTTATTAAAACTGGTGTAGTTCACCATAATATTGCAGATGTTAGATAATGTGCTGTGCTGTAGAGCAAGGATTACAATGTTAGTTCCCCTTGTATTTAGTAAACCTGACCTGTATCTTAAGAGGCTAGTCGACACAAACACCCTTATAGAGCAGGGGCTCGCCCCACTCAGTTTGCCGATCCAATGATCTGTCTCTGCTGGTGCAGACACTCGTTTTCAAAGGGGGTCAACAGAGGGGATCTTATTGAGGTCTTCTCTGTTGTTGCCCTTGGAAAACCAGCATCTCTTGCTGCACTAACTGAAAGACATTTAGTGCTGCAGCCAAAATGGCTTCCAATGGACGAATCATGGCTGCCGATCAGAGGATGAACTGGAATATATCTTTTTAAAAAGTACATGTCCGTTTATCCTCCTACTAGGGTCACTCGGTTTTCATGTGTGCTTCTATATTACAGGCACAAATGAATAGAAAAGTTAAATGGCACTTTAACCTATCACTATGTTATGTTAACAATGATTTTTTTTTAAAGATATATATATATATATGTGTATGTATGTATGTATGTTTTTGCCATGTTTCATTGGTCAGATAACACCCAGTACCATAGGATATTGGGAGATGTTTATTTATAGAGAGAAGAAGGTAACTGATGTACTAATGTCATTTACGTAATGGGAAATAGATGATTTATTTCTCTACTCGCCTCAAGAAGACTGGAGGGTTTGCTCACTAATGGCTGAGCTGTTTCTGTGGGATAAAAATCTGTGAGAATTTTCCAGTATTCATTTAAACTGAAACCAAACTCCTTAGCCAAAAAAAGGTATCCTCTCAAGACTTCCTGTTTCCTGTAGCACAGCTCTGGACGTGCTGGCAGTCTTTCATTGTCGATCTCTAATATACATTACTGTGTGTTTACTAAGCACTTCCATTTTCTTTCCTCAGGTCAGTGGTAGCAGAACTTCAGAAAATTCAGAGGTTTCAATGTATCCTTTTGAAGTGTATGATATGTTTTCCAAAGAGAAAGTCACTATGTAGTGGCGCATGCATATAATAAAGGAAATGCGTCATTCCAGTTTCAGCCTGTGCGATTAGTCATCATTCCACAGGAAAGTGCCTCATCTATGCGTAGCCTTTGAATGAATATAGTTTAAATGTACATGTTACTGTAATAAATGCCTTGATTCTAGCAAAGTACTGCTGGGTCATAAATATAGCTGACTTTAACCATCCATCTTGTACATACACAATAATGAAAAACAACTTGTACTATTACAAAATACTGTAAATAATGAATGATAAAGAATAATTATTGGTACATGGTGATGCTGTAGAAATGACATTGTTTATATATCTAACATCTTATGATTTTTATAAAGTATAGTGATGCATTTTTTTTCTCCTCTGATGTTCCATGCTTTTATTCTATTTATTTATCCATTAGAGTTTTCTATATTTCACACTGACTAATGATCATCAATTGTACTCTTGGGAATAGGCTGCCAGGGACAGTTGGATATCTGCCATCTGTCTGTGTTTCTAGCTGTATACATTTATCCTTATGTCTTAAAGGGTCTTTATCACCTGGACATATGTTATACTTTTAATGTAGATAATTAAAAAAATGATCTGTACATTGTGTTAGTAGAACTGCAAGTAAATGTCTTTGGAATCTTCTTTTTCTGATGATCACCTTGTGCCTTGATATGCAAATCACTAATTGTATCCTAATATATGCATGTACTTGCAAGTCTGCTAACAAAATGTATAGATAATTTTGATCATCTTTTATCTTCTACATTCATAGTAAAAGCAATGCTTAGATGATGGTCCCTTAAGCATTGTATGTTTCAAAGATTAATCAAACTTGTCTAAAAGGCACACTGGATAGATTTCCCAACCTGACTAGTATAATATTTATGCCATTTTCCCATATGTTATGTTTGTTTATGTCATGCAGGTGATTGTTATTTTTAATTGGTGTGTTGTTTATCTTTTATTTTATTTATTTTTTATGCAAATTGGCTGTCAAAAGTATATTTGTAAACCTATTCAATCCATTTTAATATGCTTAATGAAACTACAGTAATAATTACAGTGCTACATTTTCTTAACCAATGAATCTTTTAGTTTTGCTGGAGAACAGCTGTACTCCGTACAGTAAAGGATCTAATAACCTTCCCGGAGAGCCGACTTTTCTGCAAGAGAAAGCTTCTGAAATTAATATCAAGGCTATTTTGGAAAAAACCTCAAAAGCCATACAAGATATTGACATATTGCTTTCTTCCAGAAAGTAATAACTATACAATGTAAATAAATTGGTGACGGTTCTCCGGCTAAGAAAAAACTATTCATACTGTGAGCTGAAGGCACCATGTGGACATAAATTAGGTTTTATGTCTGGAGAAGAAGGCATTCTACGCAAGATAAAGCTTCGCTCTTTGCTTCTTTCAGGTGAAATAAGAATGTTTATAGTCACCAGGTCCTGAATTACAGTGCATAGTGTGCATCCTACTGCATATGCAAAGGGATTAGCAAAGCATAAAATGTATAGATGTACATAGAAATAGCTCTCTCTCTCTCTTTCTCTCTCTATCTCTCTTTCTCTCTCTCTATCTCTCTTTCTTTCTCTCTCTCTCTCTCTCTTTCTCTCTATCTATCTATCTATCTATCTATCTATCTATCTATCTATCTATCTATCTTCATATTCCAGTGTATATATTTTATGTTTGTGTGTATATTTGTGCTTGGGTGTACATAATGTGTTCTAAATATAAAGGTTTGGATGTTCATTATACTGTTAATCATGTACAACAGATGCTATAATAGCTTGATTCATGTGCTATACCCCAGCCACAACTGTTCATGTTTGAAACTGCTTGTTTTGATGTGTTATTTGAAGGAAAATGAATGAGTTTTAAATAAAAATAAAATTTGCTGGCCTTATTTCCCAGACAAGGATTTATTGTTCCTCTATATCCAAACTTTTCCTGTTGGTGACACATTTTTTTTAGACCTGCATCATTTCGCGTCACAGTAATTCAGTTTTACCAGCAAGCCGGAAGTTAAACTATCCCCTTATAAGAGATCCGTACACTTACATAAATTGTAATAACAAAATGTATCTCACGAAAACCTTTTATGTATATTTTTTAAAATATATGATTTGTAAGATAATAACATAGACAGCCAGATTGCCCATTATATATGCCACAGTTTGCCCATCGTATATGCCACAGTTTACCCATCATATCTGCCACAGTTTGCCCATCATATCTGCCACAGTTTGCCCATCGTATCTGCCACAGTTTGCCCATCGTATCTGCCACAGTTTGCCCATCATATCTGCCACAGTTTGCCCATCGTATATGCCACAGTTTGCCAATTAAAATATTCACCAGTCAGGTGCCCCATAAAAAATATAACCTCCTCCTTCCCCATTACTCAGTTGACTGCTGCTTACCTCCATCTTCCCTCTTGCAAGCAGCGTGCAGGAGGAGGGTAAATAGCCGCCAGATATGACCGCAAGTCTGGGCCAACTGCTGCCCCAGCGTGACTGTCTGCATGTGAGACGTCACGTGGGCTGCACACTGTGGCCGACACACTATTGTGTGATGCCACATATTTTGGAAAGCTCTGTTCTACATCCTACTACTCTCACCATGGGTCCATATACTTTGAATGATTTTGATTTCTCCATTTTCGAATCAACTTCTACCCACAGAAGGCTGTAAAGTTAAAGGGACACTAAGCAAAAACATTTTTACACTTGGTTCCTGAGAAGCACAAGTGAAACATAGTTTACTGTCCCTTTAAATGTGTTATTCAACGTTTAAGAAGTGTCTTCTGTCAATTGTGTATGTAATACTGCCATCAATATATATTATTGCTATTAATGAAAGTAAAAATTGGTTTAATACGTAGATGTGTATAAATTCTGAGGCAAAGTTCATCACACCAAGTTAGCATGGATCATTTCACTGGTTTCCATAGTGATTGCTCCACGTTTGGAACTTTGCCCCAGATTAGCTCTTTATACATAACTCTCGATTTATAAACGTCATTTCTGGGAGAAAGTTCTGAAAATGGTGCAGTCACCATGACAACCAATAGGTTACTGCTGATCAGACCCCTTTTATAACTTGCCCCAGAATGAAGTTATATAAAGACTTATATGTGTGTTTAGCTGTACATCTTTATTCCTGGCAGTTATTTTGTGTAGGAGGAATACATAATATATACCCCGCCCATTTTAATCAGGTGAAAGTGGACTGTAGTGTCCTTGTGATGTGACTGGAAATCAGATGGTATGTGACTGAAACGTGGCAGCAGCACTTTCTATGTAACACGTCCGGTTAGGTTAATGTGTCAGCAAGCCATTTGGGCAAAGATTAGCCATGTAACGTAGCCTAAGAAATCGCTACTGCTGCTAAAGCGGCGTGCAGGATCTGTCTGCAGTGACATTCCGGGCTTGACAGGCGTGTGGGCGGGACACCAGAGGTATGGCAACTGCATGCGTCCTAACCAATCACAAGGCAGGGCTTGGTGGCCAATCATTAGCTGATAAGTATGCCAACCAATTAGCGTGTGCTGCGTGCTGTGATTCCCGGAAGAGTCTGGCCTCAGGTGCAGTCACAGGCTGAGCCAGCGAAGCACCGTTTGGTGGTCTGTGCCTTCATTCAGTCTGGGGGTCTCTGCAAACTGGACTGTTAAGCTACATCTCGAGGTAACAAGGGTGCAGCTGAAGGTAAGCCTGTAAATGTCTTTACTGCACTGTAATATTTTATTTTAAGTATCATTTCTACTGATCGTTGTCTCCTGGACTGCTAATTAAATCAGTCATTCCTGTGGGAATTTGCTGTTTTGGGTCATGCTCCATCTGGCGACAATAATATTTTTTCCATTGGTTTTGCAATAAAAACTTGTTGATTTGGAAAGTGTATATATGTATTTTCTTTCTGAATGAAGAGTTGAAAATATACAAACTCACATTTAATAATTGTTCTCACGTAGCAACGTAACATTATGCTTTTAATATAGGGCATTTATTTCCCTACTTTGTGGTATTCGTATAGTTTCTAATTTATGACATATACAGAGGTTTCTGGTTCATTCTCTACTAGATCACCTGTAATAGTAGCCAGTAATTATTTCTTCTTTTTTTAATATTATTTTGGACTGGCAGGTGGTTTGGAAGAAGGTCCATGAGGTCCATCAAATTAATATATATAATATTCCAACAGCAACTTTTGTCATTAATACATTTCATAGCACCGGATCGCTAACCATTTGCATGCCAGTGGATTCTGTAAATCATTGCAAACCTCTGCTACTTTAATTTAGGAGGATGTAATGTCCCCTTTAAGGAAGAAGTTATGGAAAATGTAGACTATGATGTATAGAGGTAAATGTTAAAATATAAAGTGCATTTATAGGTGAAATCTGATCTGTGTTTAAAAAAAAAAAAAAAACCTATTACATTTCCTATTCTTAAAATAAGATTAATACAAGATGCTTTTTTTTTAAAAATAATCCTATGTACGATTAACCAAGCATTTTACCTGGTGTTTGGTGATTTGCATGTGTTTGGTTTATGTTTTGGAGTTTATAACTAATGGTATGCTGCAGCTGTAAAGTAAGTGTGTGTGTGTGTGTGTGTGTGTGTATGTATGTGTGTATGTGTGTGTGTGTATATATATATATATATATATATATATATATATATATATATATATATATATATATTTATTTATTCCCCCCACCACTAGCAAGCTAGGGGGAGATAATATAATTAACCTGTACTCATTATGGTGTACAGTGACATCTCCTGAGTATATTAAACAGCCTGTTTAAACCAGTACATCCGGTGTTAAATAGATTTTAGAAAGGAAAAAAATGGGATCTTACCAGGTCCAGATTCCAGTAGCCATAGAATGACTCAGTCGATGGCAAGAGCAGCTGAGTGCTTTGTATGATTTCTCCTATACCTGACCTTGGCTGAAGATTGGACTAATCTTGTGCATGGTAGGACTTAATCATTTTAATATTCAGATCAATCTGTTGGTTTGCCTGAATACCCAAAGCTATGTCTGAAGATATTTTATTTATTGCAGCTCAATCCATCCTTAACCCTCTCAATATGAAGTAGGTTTGCAGAGTAAATCATGCACTCCGAAGCTAAATGTTATGTGTAGTTAACTAGACAACTGTGTAGATTCACCCGTGTGCTGAGAGTTTTAAGGATTCTATAACCTGGATGTGTTCTATATTGTTATTTGTTCTCCTCTTTAAATTTCTGCATGTGTAATGACATAATTAGTTTTGATATTTTTTTTTAATGTAATGCTGCCTATCATGCACTCAAATTGACAATTCAGGTCAGGTCTGGCTAGTCCAAATTCTACTGTTCCTTTTCTCTGACTGAGCACCAAAGGAGTTGCAGTTCAAGAACAAGTGAAGGCCATGTGTTGTGCTCGGGTCTAATTAAACGGAATGTGGTAAACGTTTTACAGGTTGAGTATCCCTTATCCAGAAATCCAAATTCCACACACACCTGTCAGAATGTAAGCCCAGAACAATTAATTTAGTGTTCGGCCCCCTTAAGCTGTGATGTAGACTATCCATGCATTCTCAGATTCCCCCATGCCCACATAGGTTAATATAATGGTACGAGTACATTTGGGCGAAGACTTTTTTGTATTTTTTTTTTTTTTTAAATATGTTTACCAACATTGTTATGTGATTAAGCCCTTTTACAAAGCTGCTGAATAAAGCATCATTAATAAAATATAATGTCCATATTGCTCTAGTTTACCAAATGAGCCCAATTCTGAAATGCTAGTTCCTGGATCATAAAGGGGAGTTGAGGTGAGCTGAACATTTATTCTGCACAATGTATTGATAAACTGGTGGGATTAAATGTTCATCTCAACTCTCCTAAATTCACCTACAGCTCATCTTTAAGTGAATAGCCCAGAGAGCTCTCCCCAGCAGAGAATACCTAAGACTTGGCCCTCCTCAAGACTTGTTAGAGGGAATTGATGATTCAAAGAAAATGAAAATAAAAATTTTTATAAAGGTAATGAAGTCAAACCTGCAGATGTGCAGATCTTCATGCCAGATTTGTATATTGAGCGTGCTCGTATGCTTTGGACCATACTTATCAAGGGACTCAAGCAAACTCTGGTGCCAAGTAATATAGACATTGACAACCCATTAGTTTCCAGGGTAAGTGTTGCAATTCTGTTGCTAGAAATTGGACCAGTTTTGGTTTTTATAGGTCTAGAATTTTTCATTTTTATGTTCATGGAACCTTTTTACTTAAGATAATGTACCAAAACCATAGTTTAGATTGTAAGGGCCATTTGTGGGTATTAATGCCACCGAGCCAATATATTACAGGAAGCTTGGAAAAACAGCATTGGCTTCAGGCCATTTTAAAATCCCCAAGTAATTTTAAAAATATATATATTTTTTTTTTTACAAAAGCCATTTCTCCCCACAACGTAGAAACAGACAAATCATTTTGTAAAGCTGCGGTATCACAGTCCGGTGCTCCTTAGTGGTCTTTGTCTGTCAATCATGCAAGATGGCAGGGAGGAAAGTAGACCGTGGTCTGTGTGACAGTCATGCAAGATTGGAGATGGGAAAGTATACATTATTGTTAGCAGATTTATGCAAGGGAATGAATAGATTAAGAGTAAAGGGTGTTTTAAAGGACAAGGGTGTTATTCTTTTCCCAGGAGAAAACAGGAAACATTTACAACACGTTTCTCTTAATCTGTGCCTTTCCTTGCAATTTTGCTAACACAATGTATAATCATGTCTAATTTTTTTTACATTTTATTCATTTGGAAGTAAAATCAATGTTTAGGTGACGTTGCTATAACACCTGGTTTAGTTCTCACCTTTTTGGAATTCAGATTGAAAAATACACACTTGTTAAACGTTTAATTTTATTGTAACTGTTCAGATATTTTTCTACATTAATGTCAGGGTTCTCTAATTCTCTATTAGGTCACCGTATCCTGGCGTTAGCCAGGGGCAGACCTGAACATGCAGTGGTTACACTCTTTGCCAAAACATACCAATAGCAGCAGTAAAGTTATATATGGATGGTTTGCAATAATAAATAAAATAGCTGTTGTTTGGAAAACCTCTGAATTTCCATTCGAGTGATACATGACCTCTGAGGCTTCCAGCAGATGTTCCTGTCTAGAACACATTCTCTCCTGTTTATTTTTAGATTGATTAATTATACATTTGAAGCCGAATGTTTCTAACTCAGTAGTGAAAATGTCTACAGGGCTTTACTTTCCAGGTCATGAAAAATTCAGCCCTTTTGCCAAATTTTTCAGCTAACAAAACGTCTGCGATCTAGAGCAATGTGAAGGAAGGGGAAGGTTCATGAGGCAAGTGCTGGGGCAACTCTCAAGGGGACACTGCTTTTCCTCTGAATACTGTATTGTATTCCTTTTTTATTTATAAAGGAATAATCAATGGCTGTTGGAGAGGGGCCAACTTATCTATGGGCTCTGTGCCTATTAATAGCTATACAGTATAGCAAAGAAAATATCATTAGAAAAGTGCTGTGTCCGTGTAAATGAAATAAAGGCGACACACCTGTTTGATTTAGTTAGATGTGTTGCTATTGCTATAGAAACAGTCTCCACGCGCTCCTTTTTGAATGTCACTCAATTCTGAGGCCCAGAGGAAATTATTTTCTATGTAAAACTACAGGAGATCTATAAATTGTAAAAAAGTAAAAATTAGTCCATTTAACAAATTATAAACGTGTACAACAGAAAATAAGCTAGGGTAAACTGCCTCTTTAAGGTTGTACCATGCATCCATTTTAAATATATATATTTGTGTTTTTTATTTCATATATTTTCATAAAGCGATAGAAGCTGGCTTCTCAATTCTACATAAAAACATTTGTTTAATCCTTTCCTCCACACCAGGGATATTATGGAGACTGTTCTATCCTGTTTTTTCCTGTAAGATGAATGTAATAATGTTTGTATTTTGCAGAATGCGGGGCTAAGTAACAATGGGCTGGACACATCCCGGTGACGATAACACGCCTTTCTACTTACCATGGCTTCGGAGATGGACAAGGCAAATGCCTTGCTCCAGACTTTCAGCACCTCCTCGGTCGTTTCAAGTTTAGGACTTGGTGTCTTCTGCTTCCTGGCAGACAAAACTCAGCAAGCACCTTTTATTCAGCAGCATGATTGGCTGAGAGCTCTATCTGACAATGCCACACACGGTATAATTGGCATGTGGTCCTGGGCCATTGTGATTGGCCTCAGGAAGAGAAGTGACTTGTACGAAGTTGTCCTTGCTGGATTCTTTGCCTCCGTTATCGACTTGGACCACTTTTTTCTTGCCGGCTCACTTTCTCTAAAGGTAAGAAAAGTCACTGCAGGATTTGTAGCTGGAGTGATGTGTAAAGGACACTCTCTTTAGTAAAACATGAATTAGTTCTGCCTGGCGATTCCAGGAAAATAAATTGGTGTTGCGGAGATCTTGGGTCATGGACACCACGTCAGTTTGTGGTGTTTGGTGATATGGTTCTTGCATGAGGCTCCAGTCTGTGTCCCCCTGGTGATAAAACACAGAATGTCACCGTAAGATCTACAGTTTTTAGTTACATAGATTGGGAGCCAGACATTTATGGTGCCCTTGGTGACCAAAGGCAATCCCCACTATTCGGCTAATATATAAACATTTTTTTTTTTTTAAATCCAGCAGTCAGCCCTGCAGAGATTCCGGTTTGCAGCATCTTGAAGCTTAGACTTAAAGCCCAATTTAAAATAGATTGGGTATTGAGATTTTGGGTCACATTACATGACATTGGTCTGATTCATTTGGGGGTGAAGGAATGCATGGCAGCAGACCTCCATTTCCTCTCCTGCCCAGGGATTACGTTCCTGTTTCCCAGGGTAAGAGGACTGCAGCCAATAGTTTATTAGCAGGGATGCCTACTCACTGCCACTTTCTGTAGTATTTTTTGTTATTATTTTTATTTTTTGACAGCAGCACTGTAATTGGTGGTGCAGGACAGATGTGCAGTGTTAGTGGTGGAATCACTGACCTATGACACCATCATTTATTCTTATTGGCTCTCCGGAGATGCTTGGGATGCTCCCTTTTTTTTATATTTAGCTTGAGATAAAGATGTTATCATTCCCCAGCAGGAAAGCCGCAACCGGTAAGTTTTCCCTTTTTGAAAAAAAAAACAAAAAACTGGAACAAACAATTTCTTTTGAAAGTATCTGTTTTAATATGGATTAATTTTCCAGGCTGGTGTAATCCTTTAACTCAGTTAGATTAGACATGAGATATAATCTTGTTTAAGACCCTTGTCTTGCTGCTGATGTGTGCACGGAATGGGATACTTTATTTATCCCCTCCTATGAACATTTAATGCTTGCAATATAGTGGTGAATATATTTTAACATGGAGCATTAGTAGGGATGGAGTGGATTGCTGCTTTGTCACAGCAGGCTTCCGTTCAGCCTCTCTGCAGACAGATGAACGTATTAAACCCATGCAGTGAATCACTTGTGGGAAAGCTGTATAATTGTCAGTGTGTTTGCTTTGCAGTTACTTTATAATCCAATTTATAATGTATCAACGGATGTCTGACTGATCTACACTCCAGTATTTACTTACAGGGAAGGTGAAACCTAGGTTAACTAATATCATCTGCTGCCCATGTTTTGGTTTATTCTAAGTTCTATGCATCCAGATGTGGTGTCTACTGTTCCCTGGTGTCTAGTGGCAGGCAGCATGGTGTACTACCATGCTGCCTGTTCGGCTCCACGCGCGATTTGACGGGTGCTAACAGGTCACGTGTCCCGGGCGCATGTCTGATGTCGGAGCACCGAGTCAGGTGACCTGACACCCATATCTCTGTCAGCAAGCAAGTTTTTTTTGTTAAATGTGAGACCCGACAATGGCATTTAAAACCCATTTCTGCCAGGTACATCTTACACCATGTATAGATCATTTTTGATTCTATTTTTTATTTCTTATTAATTTCCCTTTTCTCGGCATAAAAATGGTTAGATGGCTGAGTCTTTTTAAAGGGACACTACCACTTACATAAGATGTAAGTAGATCACCTGGTCATTTAAAATAAACACAAATATAAACCATATGCCACTGTTGTTTTTTTTTTATATATGACTGAATTAATTGCATATAAAAGGAAACATAAAATTAGGTGCTTATCTCCTAACTCCATTTTGTAAATCCCATGATGCAACATAGTCCAAAATCTTCCAGCCAGTCTGTCTTTACAACTGTGGCCAGAGCCTGATGTCATAAGATACTCCCCTGCTCTCTTACTGACTCCAATGTATCATAGTGGGCAGGAATAGGTGGCTCTGTACAACTTTTTCTCTTATCTGTCCCAAGTCTAAGTGTAATTAGTAGGTCAAAAAGGTCTAGTATGAAGAGTCCCTTACCTAACCTAATTAACTGCAGAGGTGTAAAACAGGCTTTATTCAATGGTACAACATGGAAAAATAGTCTCATCCAACCAGCTGTTGGTAATGCAATGATTTTAACTCCCTTTGAAAATGAAGGACAAGTAATACATTGTTACTTAATGGACAAAAATAATTTCGTCTTGATATGTACTTTATATATCATATTCTGACTAGATGTATTATGAGCACATGCTGTTGATTGGATACTAGGGGTATGTATATGTCTGGATGTAGGAGCCTGGTTACACTGACTTGTAGTGATTGATATACAAAAGACATCCTTTTGGCAAGCCATGTACCACATTAGTGGTTTCCAAGGAAACAAAGCACATATTAAAAAGAACATAATTGCATATTTAGTACCATTTTAAGCAGATTCGTGACTTGAGTAGAGGAGATCAGTAGACTGCTGACTTATTTATGAAGCGCTTGTTACAGTGGGCTCAGCATTGCAGCAAACAAGCATGTGCTTTATTTATGCTCTTAATCTGAAACAGCGCCTTCAATCAGCGACTAACGAGCCTTCTGCTAGTTTATAACGTGCTTTACCAAGAAAATTAAATTGAGTTTTCTCTCATTTTTTCTTACATTTTTTTTTTTTAAATAAGGCAGAAGGATACTTCTTTGGTATTAAAACTGCCGTTAGATTTGTGTGTCAGGCAAGTTCTTCAGCCCTGCTCCCTAGCAGAGCCAGGCAAGTTCTTCACACCTGTTCCCTAGCAGTGCCAGGCAAGTTCTTCACCCCTGCTCCCTAGCAGTGCCAGGCGAGTTTTAGACAGAGCACACAGTGCCACCTTACATAAGGTGTAACTAGATTACCTGTGCAATTACATATATTCTATGTTTGAATTAATTGCATCTAAAAGTAAAAATAGAATTAGGTGTCTCGCTCCTGCATCCATTTTGTACATTTTACCCATAATGCAACATTTTCCAAAATATTCCAGCCAGTCTCACTTTATAACTGTTACAAAGCCTGCATTATTATGTCATTAGATACTACCCTGCTCTCTTACTGATTCCTGTGTACCATAGTGGCACTAGGTGGCCGTGTACATCTTTTTTACCTGCCTTCCAACACAAACAGGAGATTAACCTGATCAAACAGTATCATCACTCTGCCCCTTTGTAATGTGATAGTTACATTACCCTCCCATTCAATGCAGAATGTCAGAATTCTGACTTATAGACTACGCTCTGTGTTCCCAGCCCCAACATGAGAAATTAGTGCTGTAAAGTCACTGGGGGGTGGTACCCAAAAACCCTATATTTCACAAAATGGCGGTGCCCGGTCACACTTGTTTAGTTACATATTTTATTAAATAAACTCACATAACAAAGGAAGACATATCTGAAATAAACAATGCAAACTAAAAAAAATAAAGACCTTAATTTTTTTTTGGTGGGAGTGTCCCCTTTTAAAGTGGCATTTTAGAAATGTTTTCTTCACTAATTGACACAGACACTAGAAGGCTAGTACCACATACCTAGAGTATACCCAACATGATATACTTGGCTGAGCTGATCTAGGTGCTGACTTTGTCAGTATGCTTGGCCAAGCATATCGGGGGCTCCAACTACGGGCTCTTGGGACTGGCCTAGCCCCGCTCCACTACTGATGGCATTATATTACCAGTGTCTCTCACTGCACTAGCAGTTGGCAACCTTTATTTACAATGAGGCGTGGCAGCTGAATAAACTTGCATGTACCTTATAAAAAGTACATGCCCGTTTATCTTCCTAATAGGGCCATTGGATGATAAAATAGGTTTTAGTGGCTCTTAAATGGACCACAGAACATGCCTGAAAGTGAGAGAAATGTAAATGTACTATTCCTACAAATAAATAACACAAGATACATATTCCCAGGTTTTTTGTATATGAACCAGTTTATTCACCCTACCTTTTTTATTATTTCTTTCTAGTCTGCATTGAACCTGCCTCACCGCCCCCCTCTCCACTGCTCCACCTTGATCCCCATTGTGGCCTTCAGCCTGAAACTGTTAATGCAGCTCCTGAGACTCAAGGACTCCTGGTGCTTCCTTCCCTGGATGCTGTTTATCTCCTGGACTTCCCACCACGTGCGGGACGGGATTCGCCATGGCCTTTGGATGTGTCCATTTGGGAAGACCGCCCCTCTGCCTTACTGGCTGTATGTGGCGATTACCGCTTCCTTACCGAATCTATGTTCACTCATTATGTACCTTACAGGGACTCGAGAACTAATGACCACAAAGCATGGTATACGTATCGATGTCTAAACACATGAAACCGGTGGCTTCACATTGAAAGAGTTAAATTGTTTACAGAAATAAGCATTTGTTTGTTGTTGTTGTTTACATGTTAGTTCACATAGCAGGTAATGGAAAATACATCAATATATCGGGCCAGTAACTCATGCAGGTGCGACCCATTAAGGATTAAATAGCTGTCCATGAGAGGTTTTAGGGCTCTGTATCTACTGGATTATATTATTACTATAATAATGATCTTGCTATCCAGGTTATACATGGACAGTGAGCAAATACTGTCAGCCCTATTTGCAAATCCCTTGCAGTGTTGGTGGCACTGTAATTTCTGGATGTCGGTGAGGAGAGCCGGTTAGTCTGACCTTGTCTGCTGCTTAATACTGAGATCCAGTATCTAATGAAAAAATGCGTTGAGTTTTTCTACCTGGTGGGTGGTGGTTTTTAAGTTGGTCTGTTCACCACCGAATTCTGATCTTCATCAGTAAACTCATGGCTTTTGCTGCTAAATTCTAGAATCTTTTATTTTTACCATTTTATATAGAAATGCAAATCTAATTTTCAAGTAGTAAGAGGAAGAAAGGGGGGGAAAGTGGTGTCTCCCAGCGTGCAGGGTCCTTGGATCTGAATGTATATCCATGTATTTATTTTTCTAATCTTAGCGTTGCATACTGATGAGAACAATGTTTCAGATTGTTCCAGCAGACTCATTCTGAGCCGTCTTGTTACACCACAGCCAGGAAGAGTTGTAGTTTAAAATAAACTGAATGTATTTTGTGAGGATGCAGAAGAGTAGTGTCAACATTAAGTTGTATCCACTAAGGGGTATTCCCTAAAAGTCTTGGTGATTTGGTAAAACTAGGAATAGCTGTGGCTAAAACGGCCATATCCTTCTGTGGCAATTAATATAGGTGGAGATTTGTACTATTTTACTTAGCAATGTGATTACATTCCTGTACAATGACATACAGACATTCCAGAACATTCCATTAGGATTATTTTATTGTTGACTAGGGATACGGAACTAGGAGCTGTGTTCGTAAATACAACCTCATGAAAACCGTCTGACCAGCCTGTGTCCCTTAAATGTTTATTGTTGTCTATGGCTGCCACTGTTGTATACTTATACTTTTACAATGTCTTTTAATTGTTCATTAATGTCATTGTGATTTCATTAATTATATGTATTTTTAATGGAGTATGGCACCCAAAAAGTCTTAAGGGAAAAGTGGATGTGATTGCCCCATTCTCTTCAAATTAACCAGTCATCCATAAACACGTGTTCACCTTAAGGCTGGTATTAATATTTAGTTTGTATATTTGCTGTATGTATGTTATAAGCTATATTTACTTGCTGTCTTCCACCCACACAAAGATGGCCGCAGAGGCAGATGCTGCCCAACACAATCACTGCAATACCATAATACATAACTTGGATCGCATCCTAAACCTTGTGGGCATGTCATTATTTGGAGGGCCCGCCATTTTCAGCAGCCATCTTTTTAGTTTTTTTTTTACCTCTACACACGTGACCGATTGTCAGGAAGGGGGCGGGTTTACGCAGGTGTGTCTGGATACAGATTGCCTTGAGTTCATTTCTGGAGTTTGGCTCTTAGACACCATTTACAGTATAACTGTTGCCAAAAAAAGTTCTGTTTATCTGAAAGATTGCATCAGGTATTGGCATTTTAAATGTAAATTGGCCTCTGTAACCAGGGCTGGAGCATAGCATTCAAGCATATCGTTTTTCGCCCAATTGCAGTATGTCAACTGGCGTTAAGTGGTTAAAATGCCTACACTTGATGCAATCTGTTGAATAAACATAACTTCATTTTTTGACAATAGTTGTTCTGTACATGCAAAGGGGCTTTGCACCGAGGACAGGTAGGACCCCAAAAAAACGGGCCTGTATCAGCAAATTCCAGACTGTTGGCAACTATGCCTCAATGCTGATGAATTAGTGGGAAGCCTAAGATACAAATTTGCTTAACAAAAATTCTGTTCACTTGCTAGGAAGGGTCAGCACCAACACTGTGCTATTCTATGGACCTTCCCAGAGCTTGCCACGATCACTGGTCTCCTTGTACCCTTTGCCTAGCCCTGTTTTCTAGAAATGGGATTAACACAATGGGGTCTATTCAATGACCTACGTTCCTTTATCTCATTGAAACCCATAGACTGCAATAGAAAAATATGAGTTAAAAACCAATAATTAGTGATGTCACTGAACTGGGACTAATGTACAATATTGGGGTTGGGGGGGTTCTGTATATTGATACCATGCCATGTTTCATAATATGTTCAATTTAAACACGTTCCAACATACAGACCACCCAGCCTCGGAATTCTCCCCTTTTTATCATTACAGTGAAAAAGATCTGTTTTTTTCCCTTATTTCCCAGAAGGTGCGCTCCTGCAGAGTCATGGCATCAAAACATTCTGCATGTAGGATACAGTTTATTCTGAATATGGCTCTCTATTTCTAGGATTATTCTGGAAATAACCTGTCCTGTTTTTGCTTGCATACACTTAATCCTGCCCTCAACTCAAGTGAATATACAGGAAGTAGTTTGTACATGTTCCTTGTACAGTAGCACAGACCAGTCTGGCAAACTGATCACCTGATCGATCAGAGGTAATCCTTAAACCTGCTCCTAAAGGGAGACTCCTTCATTATTTATGCCAGGGCTCTATCTGCTCCCCTTTGTATGATGTCACAGACTCTCCTGCTACTGGCGTGTATCTATTGTACTACATTTGTTCATGGCTGCTGGCTTTTCGAACATCTAAACATTTTCCTTCTGATTTTTACCCAGACATAAGGGAGACATTTTATGGGCTTTGCATTAAACACAAGAGATCTGATCTGTCTCCAAAAACACTGAAGTGATTAATTTAACTTTTCTGCTATAGATTTATATTTATCCACGTAACATTTCCCATGGCACAGTTCATTTCTATCTATTTTTATCCCTTTTTGAATTATGTTTGTGAATTTGTAATATGTAATCTTTTACAGTTTCACAACAGATACTTGTTACCAATTATGAAGCAACTGTGTGGGTTAGTTTATAAAGATCATTGTAGGAGAAGTTCTAATCCACGTGGAACCTATGGAAAGCTCCTCTTGGTTTCTTTACCTTTAGAATGATCCTTTACGTACAACTACCTTTGTATATCTATGGTTTTATCGTGGAGGCAGATTATGATCTGTCCCTTTATCCAGGTGTTAAGTGATCTTACACTGAATCATTAGACCTAAGACAGAATTGTAGGGTATTTCAAAACTTAAGGCCAAAGTAGCAGAGTTGGAAGTAACCCCCCCCCCCCCCCCCCAACTCTGCTAATTTATCTTAAGGTTTGAAATTCTTATGAATAAATGACACATTGAGTGCAATTCACTTTATTCAATTTATAGTAGAGGTTGGAGGTGAACTAGCCATTAATTATAAACCCATAATGTGTTTGAAATTGAGGGGATACTGTTCTTAAAATGTCACTGTGGTTTGCGGGAGATACATAGTAGGAATTGGATATTAAAAACTGGATATTACAGCTGGCTTTTTAAAATTTAAGTATGCAAGTAGTTTATTTACCCTTAAAACTCAGCATGATGATGTCACTGGCTAGCTTCAGAAATGATGTCACCAGTATCTCTCAGAAGCCAATCAGAGTGCACAGCATGCACATGGCTCATGATGTCCCTGTCTCACATTCCCAACGAATTCACCCTTATTTTCTATTTGGGTATTGTGTGGTTCTGAATGTACATCAGGTGCCAGTAAAATCAGTGGTAATGATTTATTTTGAATGCATATTTATTCTCTGCCATTCTTTAGATGCCAGCTTGGCCTTTTTTTTATTTTTAAGGAAGTGAACCAAACTACACCTTATTTTAATATGAGGACGTTTGTTAAAAGTCTTTACTGTCACTTTAAATCATGGGTTTCAAACTGCAGGTGTGACTGTGCTCCCCTCCAGCCATGCAGCTTCAATAAAGTTTGTTAAAAATAAAAAAAAAGCGACCTGAGTAATTTTTTTTTTTCTTTTTTTTTCAACAAACTTTATTGAAGCCGCGCGGCTGGAGGGGAGCGCAGAACGATTTCCTCACAGCTGCGGACCGGCTTAACAGAGACAGAGGGGGTGATTGGATTTTTTTTTTTTCCTGGCGTTACCTGGACCTACCGGCCCCAGGACGCCAGTATCACCTGTCACCCCCTGACGGAGGGCCTGACTTCAGTACTGTTGGTAATCGTTAATCCAATCTGAAGCGCTTAATATTTTATACTCCCATTTAATACTTTGTGTTGTTGTTTGCCTCCTAAACATATCTTCTATCTTTGTCACTTGCAATATGCAGGCATTATGACTTTTATTTAAAAATTCTTAAAGAGGAGGCAGAGCCAACTGGGCAACTGACAAGCCCTGTCTCCTGGGAGCTCTGCAGAAACGGAGAATAAAAGACAGTATTTGATGGCCACTTTGGTCAAACGTTCTCCTTGATTATACTGGAAACAACTTTGAAGACCACTTTCAGGTAGGCTCAGTCATTATGCAGCAACATCTAAACTGAACAACATAATCTGGAGGTGTGGAAAACATCAATGAAAATAAAGCCTAACTTGTATTGGAATACGATGAAAATGTAATGACCATAACAAAAACAGCGCAACCCCTTCACAACCCCTCTTATAATGGGGACGGGATGGTTCTTTGCGGCTGCAATAATGGCCAGTTCATCGTGTGCAAGGTCATTGCAGGGACTTCATCTTGGGACTGCATCTCGGGATCACGTACAAGGTGACTTATTAGTATTAGGGGTTAGTATAAGTGCTTAAGGGTAGCGTTAGTATTAGGGGTTAGTTTTATTAGGGTTTGGGGAGTGGTAACTTTTAGGGGGGTTTAATTTTATATGGGGGGTTACTCTGATTGTAAGCACTAACAGTTCAACGATGAAGTGTCAGCGCTTACATTGCTGTATTGAAACGGCCATGTTGCGTTCCATCGCTGACAATTCAGCGGTGAAATGGCCACGACGAACTGTCCTAGACCCCTTATAATATATTCTTGTTACTCCACTGTTAATCAGTGGGGATTAATGTGACTACAGACAACCGAAATGCAGAACAATTTCCAAAATATTATTTGTCGCAAAGTTTTAAGCGTTCCAAAGATGGTAGTAGGTATCAAGCAATGGTCAGCAATATAGAATGATGATGTGTTAATTGCTTTTGATATAAACATAAATAACTGACTCACAGCAGAAAAAATATCTAATTATTGATATAAAGTTTAAAAAGCATTAAAAGAGTGTCAGTATAAACCGAAACAGCATGGAGTACAGATAATTTAAGCAGTGTTACTGTTGCAATATAGTACAGCTATTTAGTAGGCCTGGCAAACCCTTGTGCCCACTGCTTAGATACAATAAATTATAGGAGTGTATCATATTAAACAGAACAGTAATAATAGCTTATATGTTATAAGTCTTTAGAGAAATGGTTATGTTCTTAGATAAGGAGCAATCCCAGAATGAATCTGGCCATTTACCCTGTACAATTACTAGAGACACTACAACAATAAAATGGAAAGAGACTAAATTGTTAATCAATAATATTCTATATTTTGAAGTAAAAAAGTAATGCTTTTCTCACGTGAAAGATTAAAGACGATATTAACACATATATAATAGGCTAGGGACAAATACTGCAGTGTGAATAGGTGGCTTCTGACCCACGCTTGGAGTGGTGAGCTGATTTAGCACCTGTTCCGGTACTATTATGTGGGTAAAATCAATCAGTATGTCTACCTCCGTTATAAGTAATTAGTCTGCAACCTGGATTAGAAATGTGATATACACAGCGCCTATTTTGTGATATCAAAGTGAACCATTTACCAAATACATAAAAAAAAAGGGAAAAAATTCTTATAAACGTATACAAACCCAGCGATACACTGATTGAGGATATTGACAATGAAATATCTCAGTGGATTGGACAGATGAGTCGCATTGAGAAAATAAGCTGCTAGTCTTTATGAGAAAACAGTGGGACAAGCCACTGTAAAGGGAAACAGAATGGGAAGGTGAGTAGACAGCGCTTGGCTGTTAAATAAAGTAAGTGTCAATCAATATAAAAAAACAAAAATAGTAAATGAATATAAAATATATAAATTTAATAATATATAAAAACAAATGCAATATTAGGTTAGCAAAATACCATGAATAGTACATGGATACAAAAAAGTGCTGGTCAGTAAGGAAGGAAGAATTTAGAACCTGGCCAGGTAACTTCACATAACAGGAGGGACGCGTTTCGTTCGGGGAACTTCTTCTGTTTGTTTAGAGTCTGAAGAAGTTCCCCGAACGATACGCGTCCCTCCTGAAATCAGCAATGCAAAATAAAAATATCAAACCTTTTCACTGTTTGGTGGGAGTGTCCCTTTAAAGGAGGGCATTCCTACAATAACTCAGTGACTGGTTTACCTCTGCACACGTGAATTATATGTAGGGCATGGAATGGGTCGCTCAAAAAATGCCCAATTATAAGGCTGCATTCTACAATGCAGACAGCAGGTGGCGCTAAGATACCATTTATTCAGGTAAATAGCACGAAAACAATAGAAATTAACAAAATTGGTGGACATTTCCAGGAATTTATGACTCTCACTGGTGTCCTTGTACGGACACTTTTCCAAGAACCATGTATCTGTGTAAAAGGCTGTCCCCTCTTTCTAGTTCCCATGTAGTAATGGCGTTAGTTTTTCAAATATCCCTACATTTTTAGAAGGCAAGTTGTGGTGGGCAATGTTTTTTTTTTTAGTCAAATTTTTTTTATTATGGTTTCATATTTTTCAGCATAAGTAATAGTATTATATAGCACAAAAAAAAATCAGCATATAAAAGTAGACATGTAAATACAATGCTATATTCACATAACATACAGGATAGTAACACAGTCATGTAGAGAGACATATTCAAGAAAATATTCAAGAAAAAAGAAACTGTTGGTAAGGTTTGAGCACACCCCTTATAAAAAAAGAGAAAAGATCCATCATTTAAACCAGATTTAAGAAGGGATTCTGTTTCGACATACATCCCATCACTTAAAAAATATGAAATTCCTACTTTAAATATTAGATATTAATACACATATAAATAAAATGATCTATTCTTGACCTGAATTCAAATTGAGTGCACTACTATAATCGTTGATAACTGCCAAATTTTCAGTGAAAAGAGAAGAGAAGGAAAAGGAAAAGAAAAACACAAGACACCATTTGTTAAAACTGAAGAAATAAACATTATAAGAAAAAGGGGAAAAGAAAAAAAAAAAAATAGAAATGAAACCAGTGGTACATAAAATTACCAATTTATGTGGTAAAAAGCACCACAAAATTGGGCCTCGGGGCCACCAAGAAACGGCCCAAGAAAAAAGAAACATCACCCCTTTTGATCAGTAAAGTGACATGCCCTGGGGGGGGGGTAAAAAACCAGGCTCTGGGTGGACGGACCAAACATAAATCGTCCAAACATGGCTTAAACATTGCATATAAAACTTGGTAAATAGAAGAAAAAAAAGAAGAAAAAAAACAGGTCCTAAATAGGATGTCCATTCTGGAGCTGAACGAAAAAATATTGTCCCATGAAGGATATCTCTGCTGGAACAAGATGATCTTTAAGGCGATAGAGGAGCCTCCGCTTCTTGGATCACCATATCAACAGGATCAGACTGCATCGGTGGTAGAGCCAGGTCGCGTAGAAATCCATCTGCTTTGGACAAGTTCTCCAAGGACAGAACCTTATTGTCCTTCGTGAAAATGAATAGGGAATTCACTAGCGGCATTTCACAGCGTGGGAGCGCAAGTGCATTGTTAGACAAGAGAGGGATCTCCTCCAGCGTATGGTCTCCGTGGGTAAGTCCTCATAGAACTGCAGCTTAGTATCATCATATATAACGGTTTGCAGTTTTCTAGCTGCTGACAATATAGCCACTTTCTCTGACAGTGACCGCAGCCTGATTATTACATTGCGTGGAGTATCTGTTGGACCTTTAGCAGCCTTCCTGATTCGGTATATCTAGGATATCTAGAGTGTTCAAGTCCACAGCTGGCTGCAAGTAATTCAGCAAAAATAGAAGTAATAGATGAGCAATCCAAGAATGGTCTCTAGCTGTAAAAAAGAATTAGACCTTGCACCTGCTGCCAGAAAGTTGAACACAGACACAACGGCTGTGTAAATACAAGTAGAAAAAACAATGGTTATCTGGCGCACAGTACTATCTAATTGAATGTGAAAATGGGGTGATGTGACTGTATAAATCTTTGAGAAAATAATACAGTGATAATTAGTGTTGAGTGAACCCGAACCATACTGTTCGGGTTCGTACCGAACATTACGGTTTTTGGACCCCTGACCAGAACACGGACATTTCTTTTTTTCTTTTTTTTTTTTTTTAAATATAAATTTTTATTGATCATTCATTTTAAATACAAAAAGCCATACTTTAAATATATATATATCCATATCCATTATACAAGTAAAGCTTCATAAAACAATACAAATGACAATATACACATACATACACAAACATGCACAAATGTTTCTTAATGCCTAATTATTTCATTATGCCACCTTATTCCAGGTAGGGAGAGAGGAACGAGCAACCAGGAACCCCATGTACTTCCTTTTTTTTCTTTTTTTTTTTTTTTTTTCCTCTTTTACTTTCCCCCTCCCCTTTTTTATTTCATTCTTTATTAATATACATTAATATGCCAAAACAACAGACAATAAAAACAAGGAAAAATATCATTCCCAAAGCATGGTCCTTACATTAATTTACATAAATACATCGATATACGACCAAGCTATTCTGGCACGGCATGTTTACATCGTTCCTATTTTTATAATAGCAACCGCAATTCATAATACATTTATGCCGTTTGACGTCATTTGTTCATCCATACACAATCCACACAAACACCATTCGCTACTACACTCATCTCGTGGCCACTTGTGATCTCCCACCACTTCTGGACTGGGAGAGGGGGGTAGGGGTATCGGGGAGGGGGGTAGGGGTATCGAAATACTGTTTCCTATAATCTATGGGAACCGATGGTCGATTATATAAAGTAGTCCTATCTGCTCCAGGAAGAGTCGATTTGTACTCACACGGGCTATTTTTGCAGATTCTGCGTACCGAATCCCTCTGGAAGAGATCAGACAGATAGCTCTGGCCATTTTGCCCATATTTCCTCGTAAATCTCTTTACTTTGTCTATTTTTAGACTTTGTCAAGAAATATTTTTCTGCAGCAGCTTGCAGACTTATCTGTGACTTAATTTCTGGCCAGGATGGAATATCCTCTTTCCTCCAATATCTCGCCAAGCAAATCTTAAAGGCTGTTAAAATGTTAATACAAAGGATTTTTTGATTCTTATTAGTTTCCAATAAATCTAAATGAAATAAGAAGGCTTGTGGAGTCAAGAGCCCTTGGCCAGGTGTCACTCTTTCTATGAGGTAGGATGCCTTCTGCCTGATCGGAGCCAGTTCCTCGCACTCCCACCATATGTGGCACTGGGACCCAATTGCTAATTGGCAACGCCAACATAAATCATTGGCGTTTACATCAAATTTTGCCAGTCTCTTGGGCACCAAGTACCATCTATGGAGTAACTTAAAGAACTGTTCCTGTATGTTAATACAATGGATTGCACCCCTAAGTTCCTGCCAGGTCACGAACCACTCCCGTAGTGGGAATGATTTACCCAAGTCCATTTCCCATTGACTGATCGCCGACGATTTCCCGACCGTCACCCCCGAGTCGAGAAACCGTCGGGATCTTGATATAACTCCCTTATTACCTACAGTGGTTATAAATCTATCCCAATCTGTACCATCCGTGGGAGGGTTTTCCCCCAGGAAAGATCTAAGTCTCAAATAATTATACAACTCCCTACTTGGGAGATTATAATTCTTCATTAATGTTTCAAAGGGAGCCAGGTTATTGTTTATATAGAGATCACCTACTGTATTGATCCCAGCCTCCCTCCACCTCTGTAAATTGATATTTTCTATACATACAGTGACCACCTGTAAGGGAGCTACTTTTGATATCCTATCTATTATTTTTAGTGATCTCTTAACTTTATACCATGAGGTCATCACATCGGTAACTATTTTAAGGGAGAGATCCAGCTTTTGAAAGAACTCCCTAGGGAGCCAGACCAATAGGGCAGGATCTAAATTGTCACAAGCCGCCTTCTCCAGTGTATACCAGCAAGGATTGTTCCTTTGATTTTTCCACGCTAGTACATGTGCAAGTTGACATGCCTCGTATAATTTACGTAGATCTGGATATCCCAGACCATCATATTGCATTCCCCGTTTCAGAGTTTGGCTAGGGATACGGGGATTCTTAGCTGACCACACGAATTTTGCAAATAATAGATCGTACTCCCTAAGAATCTTTACTGGAACTTTATAGGGAATCGTGCGCATTAGGTAAAGAAGCTTCGGTATAATATAGGCTTTCAGAATATTTGTCATTTTAATTACTGCTGCAGTACCAGTTACTTTTTAAACGGGTCATTGCACTCTCTGCCTCAATCCGGAGACCATTCTTAATCTGCTCTTGTATTACCCGGATCTCTCCGCCCGCCCGCTCAGTCGGGTCCACTTTATTCCCTGCCTCCAGGACTGCCAGCTCTGCGTACAGTTCCGCCAAATCTCTACCCCTTCTTTTCTTTAACCATGCCCCCTTTTTGATCAAATATCCCCTTGATACACACTTCAGGGTACACCAAAGATTCTGCACCGATGTATCGCCATTGTCGTTGATATTTACAAAGGTTTTAACATGTTCGGTCAATTCGCGGGCGTTTTTTTCTGACTCTATCAGCTGTTCGTTTAATCTCCAGTTGTTACGAATTTTGTACTCCGGATTATCTTTAATTTCCAAAAATATTGGGGCATGGTCTGACCAGGTAATATTTCCCATACTAGATCTAAGACATCGACGTAGCATCGGGCCCCTAACCAAAAAATAGTCAATCCTGGAGTAAGTTGAGTGCGGTCTCGAGAAAAAGGAATAGTCCCTCTCACACGGATGGTGCGCCCTCCATACGTCATAAAGATTTTGTCTAAACAGGCAAGACGAGAAGGCCACCGCTCTTGCCTTCATACGTGTTTCCTGTTTCCTCTGTCCCTCTGCTCTCCTATCCAAGTTAAAGTCAGCTATCGCATTGAGATCTCCCCCAACAATCAGGAAGCCCCTAGCCACCCTTTCAATATGATCCGATGATACATTTACGAACCTTATGGTACCTTCTGAGGGGGCATACAGATTAACCAAAGTATAGAGTATATCGTTGATTTTACAAATCAAGAGTAGTCTGCGTGCGTCAGAATCAAATTCCTGATGAATAAACTCAAATTTGTTTTTTGCCGAGATTATGATTGCTACCCCCCTCTTTTTCTTTGTCGCCATGGCAGCAAAATAAACATGTGGATACTTAGAATATTTCCACTGTAATTTCTCTTCCTGCCTCCAGTGGGTTTCCTGAATAAAGGCGATATCAATATTCTCCCTTACCAGTGAGTCATATAAATATGATCTCTTGTGCGGGGAATTTAAACCCTGTGAGTTTATTGACATTAATTTAATTGTCATCCTGGAGCAGATAGCCATCGTTTTCCCCCTGACACGTCCCTCCACCCCCGTGCCCAGCCCACCTATCCACATCGGCCACCCATTCACCCACACACAGACCACATATCTTCATACTTATCAGAGAAATCTTCCCCAATTTGTATGAATCAAAATTCCCTGACACCACCAGGGAGCGTAGGGGGGTGGGGGTCCGACGGGGGAAGTTCACTTCTTATCAAGCCCGCCTTATCAGGTTACATCAGCCAGAAACCCAGTTGGCCACCGGGTTGCCACAGTGAGATCCAGGCGGTAGGGGGAGGGGAGAGGGAAAGAGAGGAGGAGAGTGGAGAGGAGAAAGAGGAAAGAAAAAAAAAAAAAAAAATTTTCCCTCCTTCCCCTCCCCCTCCCCTAATACACATACATTTATAAATAAACGAAAAGGGGAGAGTAAAGTGCCCTCCTCCCCCCTCTCACCCCCCCATCCGACCCACCGCCCCGAGTCTCAGCTCTAGTGACGTCCCCCAGACTTCCATTAAATTACTAACCTTTCATTTAACCTTTCATTTAACCAATATCACTATATATATTACAGTTCTTATCAAAGGAATATTTGAGATATGCCGGGGTCCCTGGGGGGGCCAACACTGTCTTTGTTCTAAATATGGATCCATAGTCTACATAATTAACACATCCTTTAGTGCCAGTCGATATTATAAAAAGATCACAACACAACAGATGAGCAGAGAGAAGAAAAAAAAAAAAAAACCCTCTCACTCTCCCCCATTAAACAGCTATATAACTTAACCTCTACATCCCCACTATATGCAAAAAAATCAATTTCTGAGAAGTCAAATGTTTTATCTTACTTTCTATAATCCAAACATTGCAAACAATATTAATCATATCACCGTGATTAACCCCCCCCAAAAAAAACCCAGAAAAAACAACCCCCCCAAACCCCCCCCCCCCCCAAAGAGGGGGAGAGAAGGAGATGGAAAGAAAAATTTCCTCCCCCCCTCCATCTCCCCCCCCTAACTGTTATATATCTTACACTCCAGATTTGCGCTATATATACCAAAAACATAATTCTGTGCAATAAAGTGTTTAACTTGCTATCTGTGATTCAGGAAATACAAACATTAATAATCAAACCAGTGTATTAAAAAAAAAAAAAAAAGGGGAGGGGGGGGAGAAAAAGAGAGAGAAAGATAAGTTCCCTCCCCCCTCTCCATCTCCCCCCCCAGTCAGCCATATATCTTACACTCCAAATTTGCATTGTATACAGAAAAGCATAATTCTGTGCCATAAAGTGTTTATCTTGCTATCTGTGACTCCAGAAATACAAACAGTAATAATCAAACCGCCGTGTTTTAACCGGCGTGTTTCTCCCTTCTTTCCCCTTTAAAAAAAAAAAAAAAAATTTACAAAACCCAAAGAGGGGGAGAGAAAAAGATGGAAAGAAAAATTCCCTCCCCCCTCTCCACCTCCCCCCCCAGGCAGTTGTATATCTTACACTCTAGATTTGCGCTATATGCAAAAAACATAATTCTGTGCAATAACGTGCTTGACTTGCTATCTGTGATTCAGGAAATACAAACATTAATCATCAAACCAGTGTGTAAAAAAAAAAAAAAAAACCCCGAAGAGGGGGAGAGAAGGAGATGGAAAGAAAAATTTCCTCCCCCCTCTCCGTCTCCCCCCCCCCAACAGTTGTATATCTTACACACTAGATTTGCGCTATATATACCAAAAACATAATTCTGTGCATTAAAGTGTTTAACTTGCTATCTGTGATTCAGGAAATACAAACATTAATAATCAAACCAGTGTATATAAAAAAAAATAAAAAAAAACCCCCCCCAAAGAGGGGGAGAGAGGGAGATGGAAAGAAAAATTCCCTCCCCCCTCTCCGTCCCCCCCCCTAACAGTTATATATCTTACACTCTAGATTTGCGCTATATATACCAAAAACATAATTCTGTGCAATAAAGTGTTTGCCTTGCCATCTGTGATTCAAGAAATACAAACATTAATAATCAAACCAGTGTGTTAAAAAAAAAAAACCCCCAGGAAGGGGGAGAGAAAGAGAGAGAAGAAAAATTCCCTCCCCCCTCTCCATCTCTCCTCCCAGGCAACCATACATCCAACACTCTCGAATTGCGCTGTATACAAAAAACATAATTCTATACAGTGAAATGATTATCTTGCTATCTGTGACTCAGGAAACACAAACAATATGTTTGTATTTTCCTCCATCTCCTCCTCCCCCCCCAAGTAATCGCATATCTTCGTTCTAATTTCTCATTCCATACAGAAAACAAGGGGGAACCCCCCCTCCCTTCCACCCCCCAAACCCCTCCAACAACATTTATGCATTCAAGAGACCCCACAAGGTCAATTTGTCCTTGGCCTGCTGGACATCCAGACAAATATGAATTTTATCCTTAAAGGAAATACGCAGCTTAGTCGGGAATCCCCAGGAATACGGAATATTATGGTCTCTTAAGCATCTGGTTATGTCACCAAATTTTCTTCTAGTGAGTCTTGTGGCAAAGGAGAGGTCTGCATATAAAGCCAGTTGTGAAAACTTTGCAGATTTGGACGGGTTCTTCCTAAATTCTTTGACCAGATCATCTTTTGTTTTGCAGCTGCTAAAACATGCAATTACGTCTCGCCACGTAATATGTGGCCCGGTAGCTGGTTTCGGAAGGCGATGCACCCTGTCCAGGGGATTTACCCCTATTTTCTTCTGGTCTATATAAATAGACAATAATTCCAATAGAAAGGTCTCCAAGTCGTTGATATCCTCCGGGATCCCTCTTATCTTCAGGTTTGCTCTTCTCGAGCGATCTTCCAAATCAGTAACCTTCAGGTCAAGCCTGTTTATAGTTAGGTTGGCGACTGCGTTCTGTGTTTGTAGTTCTTGAATTTTTGACTGTAAAATCTCAATTTCTGCAGACTGGGTTTTTATTGAAGCTTTTAATTGAGCAAATTCTTCTCTATTGTCGCTTAGCATTTTGTCTAGGTCGGTCTTAATCTTTATGTACAGCACATCTAGGGCCGCGATGAGATTCGGCTGAGTAACGTAAGTAGGAACATCTGGAGAGGGAAGATCCGAAGTCCGATCTGGGGAACCTTTATCCACAGCCGCTGACATATTTAATTGACTCTTCGGAGAATAGTATGACTCCATAGGCAACGGTTTGCCGGATTTGTTGGAGTTCTTCTGTTTGTCGGTTTTGTCGTGTTTGTCGATCTTAGGCGGCATGTTGGCCACTCAGTGAACCAAGTTTTCTCGTTAATCAAAGGTCTCAGCCTAGAGAAGGACAATATCTCAAATAGCAGCCCTGTAGGTTCAATGTCACTCAGCAACAACTATGTTCCCCGTAGAAATATTTAAACTAGTTCACTTCCCGCATCAACCCCACATGGGGCGGATTATAGTGTCCAAAACAAAGGGTGGCAGGAACCATGCAACCAGTCTTAGTACAGAATCTCGCCCAAACAAAAAAAGTTGCGCCTTTACCCAGGTGCTCGAGTAGTACACAGTTTCTTGAGAAGTCTTACTAATATTTGAATAGGTTGTCTGCCTAATTAGCTTTGAGTCCGGAACCAATTACCGGTCTTCATCCAGTGGCAATTGCCTATTACGTGGTATAACTGGGTGCCATCAAAGCTTCACAGTACACAGACAGGTTTATTTATGGGCATACTTTTTAAGAGGCTATCTTAGGCATCAATATTAAAAGTCCAGTGGGAATAGCGTTATAATTAGTTTTGTATTTCCAGCCCAGATCGATAGAACTTTCAGCCTGGGAGTATCCCCGCAGTCTCACTTCATAAAAAGATCTGCCAATCCCTGTTCCCGTCAGACCACGTAGGATAAGGCGGTAAACCCCACAGTGTGTCTATATAGTGTCAATCGTGAAGCCTTACAAGACAGACCTTATTATGCTCATTCACTTTAAGCAAGAAATAGCGGGCACCGTGCATTCCTAGAAATGTCTATCCTACAATCTTCACCGACCTTATTTTCCTTTCCTTCTCCAATCTCCTTGCAACCTTCTTAGACGTTTCCACGTGCAGCCTAACACAGACCCGCAAGTCCGGTAACCCAGTACCTCGCTCTTGTTCTACCGTAGCGTTGCAGTCGATGGCCAATTATCTGGTAGCGGGACCCGACATCAGCAGGACATATCTCTTTCTCCTCTCTCTACTCCGCCGCCGGACACACCCCCCGTACGCCACACGCTACGTAGAGCGTCCTACGTCATCACTCTCCCCCCAGAACACGGACATTTCACTGTATGTTCGGGTTGGAGTTTGGGGTTCGGCGATTTAATGCCGTATTTGGAAGGCTACAGGGCAGCTAATCAGAAAGCCCATAGCATTACATACATATACATTGTATGTAATGCTATGGGCTTTCTATAAACCAAAAGTCTATAAACCGAATCTCTTTCGGTTTATAGACTTTCTTGTATAGAATGCATGTAATGCTTTGGGCTTTCTATAAACCAAAAGTCTATAAACCGAAAGAGATTCGGTTTATAGACTTTCGTTTTATAGAATGCATGTAATGTTATGGGCTTTCTTTATAGAAAGCCCATAGCATTACATGTATACCATAAACCGAAAGTCTATAAACCGAATCTCTTTCGGTTTATAGACTTTTGGTTTATGGAATACAAGTAATGCTATTGGTATTCAATAAAACGAAAGAGATTTGGTTTACAGAAAGCCAATAGCATTACATGTATTCCATAAACCGAAAGTCTATAAACCGAATGTCTTTCGGTTTATAGACTTTCGGTTTATGGAATACATGTAATGCTATTGGCTTTCTATAAACCGAAATAGAGTCCCCATTCATACGAATAGGTCAATTGACCTATTCGTATGAATGGGGACTCTATTTCGGTTTATAGAATAGCAATAGCATTACATGTATTACATCTGAGAGTCAAATAGAACCGTCAAATACTGTGCTTACAGCGCACTTTGAAAAATTCTAATAGTTTTGGGTGGTAAATAGTACATTTGCGTCTTGCGGTGCACTTCATATCTGAGAGTCAAACAGAACAGTCCAATACTGTGCTTACAGCGCACTTTGAAAAAATCTTTGGTGATATTTGCAACAAATGATATCTTATAAACCAGTGTTGAGACTATTGGAAATAAAGCAATCAAACCCAATGCATAAAAATCTATAATGAAATATATAACCAGCAAATGTTTGTGATTGTATATATAAACCTGTTGTTGCACCTTGTCACTGCTTTTGAGAAATCACTGGATGGTTCGAAACGCGTTAAGCGTTTTAGTCTTTGTGTCTCCCCCTTCATTACTTTGTTTTTATCCTCTACTGGACCTTATACATGTTGCAATTTTCTAACAAGAAGACCTTTGCCTTTTTTCCGGAGGTTTCAGCTGACATTCATTCTATGCACATTTATTGAAGCATAGTCATTCTCTGCATGAAAAGTGCAACAGTTTTTGTTTCTTGTAACTTGACATTTTAGGAAAATGGCCCTAGGGTTGTTGTTAAAACTCAATTTCTGAATTCCCCGATTCTGTGTCGCAACAATGTACACTATCATTGTGTCACTGTGGTAGTTTTTTGAAAGCGTTGGTGTGTGCCACTCCCACTCTTGCTTTGTTATTTGATGGTCCTTTACCTGTCTTGACAATTTTAATTATGTAATAAATAAAATCTCTTTTATTCTTAAACTTGTGCCTGGCACATCCTGCAGTTCCTATCGCAGTATGCCCGCAGGCAGTACTTTGGAACTGATACACTCCAACCATGTCCACTAAGGGTCCCTGTGACTCATCCAGTCGCTATATGTAGCGGATGATTCTATGATTCATGACCGATATCAATGTTACAATGTCACTATTGGTAATTTTGAAAACAAATGGTTTGGAAATAGCAATGGGCTATTTGTACTTTTTGCTTTAGAACTTCCAAAAAACTTGGGGTGCTCCTGTCACATCAGCGCGGTCGCGCTGCAGGACACGTCCTGCTTACCTTAGCCGCCGCTTGACACGCGCTTCTTCTGCGCGTGTAATACTTACCACAAGGTCCTGTCCCAGATCCGCTGCTATCGTTCCAGAAAATGTACGCATGCTCTTACGCAGTGCAGCGCATACTCCTCCACACTATACGCTGCCTAAGAATTAGCTATTGCCATAAGAAGTCCCTTCCACACGGCGGCGCCATCTTGGTTTTATATGCTATTTCCTAGTTGCTTTCCAAGCCTCATTTTCATCCCAGAGGCGGAGACTTCTTGGTTTTATATGCTACTTCCTAGTTTGCTTTCCAAGCCTCATTTTCATCCCAGAGGCAGAGACTTGCCTTGGGGGGATATTTAAAGGCTCAGTCTGCATTCAACCTTTGCCTGTGATAGTGCCTTGAGCCTTTACTAGCGTTTTTGTACTTCTTATTCTATAATACTGTTGCCGAACTTTGCTACCTGACCTTGCCTGTTTGCCGCCCGTCCTGACCTGTTGCCTGTTTTGACTTCACCTGAACTTTGCCAGCCTCGACTTATCGCCTACCTGACTACTCTTTTGCCTGTGTCCCTGTTACCTTCGCCTCGGCCCTGTTACATCTTCCAGTCCTGTTACCTCCGCCCCGGTCCTGTTACAACTTCCAGTCCAGTACCTTGGTTTCAGCTTCGATACTCTGGTAGTAGTGCAGAGTGCAAAAGACCTGGGGGAACGAAACCTGAGGCTCAACCATAAGGTGGACTTCCTTCAGGCGGAAGAATTCTGTTCTATTACCGGGATCCGTTGCACTAACCTGTATTTCTCTGCAAATCGGTTCCAACCTCACTCCTGAACGTGACAGCTCCCAAATTGACAACTATTTGAATCTACTTAGAAGGTTTTTTCATTAGCTATTGTAGATGAGTAAAACAATTTTTAAGTAAAAGTTGAAAAAAGTGTTGTTTTTTTTAATTTCCCACCAAATTTTTATTATTTATATAATGAATTATATGATAGAAACATAGAATGTGTCGGCAGATAAGAACCATTCGGTCCATCTAGTCTGCCCAATTTTCTAAATACTTTTATAAGTCCCCAGTTCCCTATCTTGTATCTAGGATAGCCTTGTGCCTATCCCACCCATGCTAAAAATCCTTGACTGTTTTTACCTCTACCACTTCTACTGTAAGACTATTCCATGCATCCACTACCCTCTCAGTAAAGTAATAATAATTTAAGACTATGTCCTCTGGTTGTGGTAGTCCAAATAATGGTATCTAAAGAAAAAAAATACAATACATAATTTGTATGGCTACAGTAAATGAGAAAGGAAAATTACAGCTAAACACAAAAACTGCAGAAAATGTTCAAAAAGTCCAGTCATGAAGAGGTTATCAAAGTATTATTATGATTGTCTCTAGATTTACATTTTGCTTCCTACTAGCCCACAGTACTCTAGGGCCAGCCAGCATTAACAGAAATTGGAACATCTTACGTGGTTCTAATTTTTGAACTCAAAGGCTTTCCTACTGAAAAGTACAAATTTTTGTGCTCATATACCTCCTTCCTCCTCTAGCAAACTTTCTTACCCTCTGTTGGTGTTAGGTGGGCTTTTTAGCTGGTGCAATGCACACCTGTTAAATACCTATAGTTTATGGCAAACAGGCCTTTTGCATTTAAGTTGGATGCCTGACTTCTGAGATCTGCTTCAACTGGTCCGGATCCTCTGCGAAAGCTGAATTCTCCAATCCACTGCTTTCAGCTGCTCCGAATTTCTACCCTGTCCTCGAACTGGGAAACTGAACCTGGAGAGTCTACAGCTAAGTTGTCCTCTCAAGGGTTTCCTGTTTAGTTACCCTCTCTAGGGTTTTCCTGCTTAGTTAACCCTTCTCAGGTCTCACCCTTACCTAAAACCTCATTCCTTGTGCTCACTCTCTCTTCTGAAATGACTCCCTTTGAAAGGTTAGGTACTTTAAAAAGGATTCAAAAATACTTACTATCCTATATTTATAAAAGGAAAGTACCCAACCTCCATACTATACCTGGTTGTGGGAAAGAGATTTAAATTCGATTTTAGAATTAAAATAATTTTTTTTAAATATGTCGCGTTTACATGTATCTAACATGTATCTATTAGGAATACGAAAATCTTCTCTAACAAGAGTGTATAGAGTTCCAAGATTAGTAGTAGATACCTCAAATAGCCTTCCAGTGGAAGTAGTAAAGAATATTGGATTTCTATACATATTATATTTATTTACTGTATCTGTTAGCCAATGAACAGTGCTAGTTTATTAACTGTACCGCCAAAGCCAGAATTCCCCCGTGGTGATACCCATATAATAGACTGCTATCCACTGATATGAGTCATGTGAACATCGCTACACGCTGGGTATCTCTGCTCTCTTGCGTTCTTTCTTAGCTGCATACTGCAGTGAGGTTATTCACAGGCGTATAACAGCACATGCTCAAGGGGTCAGAAAATCTGCGGATTGAGGGGGATTTTTTCTGCATACTGACCAAAATCTGGCTAAAATGTTTGGGAGGGACTATATATTTGGACTTCTGGTTCTGGTTCTGGTTCCCATGGATCTCTGCCAAAGCCCAGTCCCCTGACTCTATCTGCAGCTGGACTGTCTGAGACACAGGCTCCCTGTACCTGTCTGCCCCCCTGGAACAACGTCTAGCAAACCACCGAGCAAGAGGATACTCCTCCATCTGATTCTCCTGGTACCGTCACATGAGTGTTCCCCCTCACATCTCCCTAGCAAGTTCACTTAACACTGTGTAACAGCCTCCACAGACCTGTTCCCTCCCATCTCCCTAGCAAGTTAACTTAACACTATGTAACAGCCTCCTCAGACCTGTTCCCTCCCTCACTGCCGGAGATTTAGTTAACTATAATCTACTGGACTAAAATTAGACTAAAACTAAAACAATTCAGATGACTAAAATCCAGCTAAGCTAAAATTACATTTTAGTCAAAAGACTATGATGAAAACGAAATCAAAATGTGCCATCAAAATTAACACTGGTTACGAGTCGACTTCTCAGATTACAAGCACTTTTAATAACAAAGGCATTTGTTTAATCTGCTGCCGTTTTTGGCTTGTGTTTTTGTTATCTTCCTTTTTTTTTTCTCCCCCCCCCCCCCAACCCATGATGGGGTTTCAAACGGACGCATAGTGCAAAAGTGTTCCTCAGCAATATTCATTCTATAACACACTGAATAGTTTCTAGCACGTTGTACAGAGACTTTCCAAATCGAAAATTCCTGAAAAATGCTGTTACTGACTAACCAAACAGCCCAAAGGCAAGACTGCTATATGACTTCATAACAGGTTAAAAGAAATCACTGTGGTTTATAATATACGTACATAATAACCTGCACTGAGAATAGGGGTGTGGAGTTTGCATTGCAGCCTATATAACACCTGGCTGAGTCTAAGGCTAGCACAGTGTCTGTCGATCCCCTTGACACAGACATGCATGCCAGAATCATATATCTTGTATTACCAGCTGCATTCATCTGTTACCTACAACTCTCCGAAGGTAAGATTTCAAAACTATGGGTCTTTTTTTATTAACCACTGCTGATATGGGGGATGCTATAAAAATATAATACTTTTAGCATTCATTTTTTATTTTTTTGGCTCAGGCTAGGAAAGGGTTAAATTAAAGCGATATTCCTACCAATATTGATATTTATTCATTCATATTTTGACAAATAAATGAATTTATTCCAAATGACTTGACTTGTAAGGAGGGGTGGGGGTGTATTGTACCCAGCATTCTAATAAAGCAGATTACATTGCTTAGTCAGGTTATCAGTTGGATTTAGGGATTTTTATAAATACTATATATTTGGGGGAGTTTAAACTTTAATTCTCAAAAATAGTCTGCTTTGGAACCTATAGGGGTCGTAAGTGCAAGGACCAATTCTAAATTATCAGCAAAAACAATCCAAGCGAATTGTTCTGATTTTATAACTTTGCACCAGAATTACACTTAATGGATACAGTTAAATTGGCTGGTAAATAAATAAGGCAAATGTGAAAAAATCATTACATTTACAAGTGTTGTCTTCTTTAATAGAAGCAAAAGTAAAAAAAAAACACTTGTCCTTTCTAAACCCCAGGGGAGGGCTGGTAACTGCTGCCCTGGTGGAGCAAAAACAATGCAACCTTGGTGCCTTTATCAGGCCACCTGATATCATGAGAGATCGACACACACAGACAGGAAAGACAGATATGCGGACAGATAAAGTACAGAGACTGATAGCCAGGCAAGAGCGCAGGATAGAAAGATCAAAACTTGCTACTTACTTTTAATGAATAGCTCCCATTGTTCTCAACTACTTCCAAATTGACATGTATTTTTAACTAGATGAATGGTCCTAAATCCACCCTAAACTCAGTCTTTAGTCACCAGGTTTTACCCTGCCCCCATGTAGTATGACATGGAAGTGAGGAGGAGAGAGGCGTGATATTTTGGAAATCATGATGGTTTAATGTGCCTTTCAATTTTCTTTAAAGGAAAATGAAACATTGTTTAAGCCTTGCTTCCGGTTAAACAATACATGCCCCGGTAGAATTGAGTAAACCCGACGTGTATCTTAATAGATACAAGCGGGTTTACCAACTGTTGTGTCTCACATGCGAGACACAGCAGTTCCCGGTTGTTGCATGCAGCCAATCAGCATGCGCACTAGACATGTGCATTCGTTTTCAGACGAATGCATTTTCGTCCGAAAATAGCATTTTCGTTCATTCGTTTGAAAAACGAATAACAAAAATGCTAAGCTAACGAAAGCCGAATAAACGAATGGTTAATAAATGAAAATCATTAGTTCATTCGTCCATTCGTAGTACTATTGGCATTCTATAAGTCGAAATAGAGTCGGTTTATAGAATACAATAGCATAGTACACTACATTCCATAAACCGACATAATGAACGACTTTCGGTTTATGGAATGCATGTAAGTCTATTGGCATTCTATAAACCGACTCTATTTCGGTTTATAGTAATGCCAATACTATAGCACGAATGGACGAATGATTTTCTTTTATATAAAACCATTCGTTCATTCGTTCAACTTCTTAGCTTTCTATAAACCGAAACAGAGTCCCCATTCATAAATTTTTATGAATGGGAACTCTAGTTCGGTTTATAGAAAGCCCATAGTATTACATGCAATCCATAAGCCGAAAGTCTATAAACCGAACGTTCGGTTTATAGACTTTCGGCTTATAGAAAACATGTAGTACTATTGCCTTTCTATGAACTGAACGAGAGCCCCATTCATAAGAATTTCTTATGAATGGGGCTCTCGTTCAGTTTATAGAAAGCCAATAGTATTACACGTATTCTATAAAACGAACGAATAAAATTAAACTAAAATAATGAACGAATTTCGTCTGAAACGAATGCAGTAATGAACGAAATTCGTTTTAGACGAAATAAATAAAATTTTCGTCCGAATGGACAAAAACGAAACGAAAATTTTAGTTTTGCACATGTCTAATGCGCACAGCTAAGCAGAGCGGGGAGGAAGATGAGGGGAAGAGGGGGGGATCTAGTTAAGCTGCCTATGGAAGTTGCCTATGGACAAAATGGCAGCTGTCGGTCAGAGGATAAACTGACGTGTTCTATCAAAAGTACACGCCAGTTCATCCTCATACTAGGGGCAACTAACTTTTCACTTGTGCTTCTATATGAGAAGCACAAGTGAAAAAAAACGTTTAGTGTCTCTTTAAAGAGACCTCATCATGTGCCTGGTGTCCCCTGTTTATGACATCACCATATGGCTTGCTATGCAAAGTAACTCCTTTTTGGGGGGGAAATGTGTAATATGCATATCATGTCATAAACAGGCCAACAGACACACTTAGAACACAATTTCCCTTAATATTTGCAGTTGCTTGCAATTCTGCTACCCCAATGTATAGATTATGTTTTATTCTCTACATTTACAGTACAAATAATGTTTAGGTTTTTGAATCTCTTTAAAGAATGTAAGCCCCACAAGATTAAGAAAGATATGGTCTGATGATAGAAAGAGCGAAATAGAGGATAAGTCTGTCTACCCTTGTCTAGGGGTTTTTCAAGAGTTAGTAAAAGAAATCACAGTTCTAGAATGTAAATACATACGTATCTATGTTCTTCTCGGACCCCCGTCAGACACAGTCAATAGAACTTTCCCAGTAGCATCAGGGCCATTCAGTACTCACAGTACTCTCACTATACTCTCAGATCAGTAAAGAAAGAATGCAAATATTTATATTTATAAGACAAGTAGGGTTGCCACCTTTTCTTCAAAAAAATACCGGCCTTGGTACTGTCTCCATAGACTTAACATTGGCCTGATGCCAATATTTTACCGGCCTGCCGGTAAAATACCGGCCAGGTGGCAACCCACAAGAGAGGAAAATTGCAAACAACATAGAAACCATTATTGCAGCCTGGAATTACAACCCTGCTATAAACATACATTGTTACTTTACAAGAACCCATACAGATAGCTCTGATAACCACTTATTCAGGCTTTGTCCTTTGACCACTTAGTGCACAAGTAAGTTCCATGCCATCCTTTGAACAACAGCTCATTGGACCCCATGCCATGAACTGTGCCGTCTGTCTGATGAGACCAGTTTGAGTGAGAGCTGGTTACATCTATCTGAGATTTCCGGTGCCTGAACTTCAGGTTTCAGACATGACTCTGTTACATCACTTGTGACATCGCAAAGACTTGCGTAGTTCACCAGAGACTTACAGGATCATGTACAGAGTCAGTGATCACACGGTGATCGGGGCCAGGTCACAGATCCATCTGGACATGAAATACGAGACTTTAGCAAAGTATTATTTCGCAAAAGCCTGCAAACTCACCTTCCATGTATGAGAAAATCTTGGCTGCTACTGTACAGGCACATAGACTAGCGGGTTATAAGAGTGCGGGTGTTACACACCGTAGCAAATTCACCGAAATATAGTAAACAGACCTCATACATGGTCACATTTTTTATGTTTGGCATAGATCACAGGCTTTGTTCAATACCTGGATTTCTTCCCAATGCACATGCTCCATTCATCTTATATTGAAAACAAGCTTAAATTACTCTTTATTTTATTGACCATACGAATGTATTAATTCTCCCCAAAACCAAGATTTATTACACCGCCGATGCTCTCCATGCCTTTCTCTCTCCCCCATGCTCCCTATATATTTCGCTATCTCTCCCATCTGCCCCTCCAACTCACCATGTCTTTCTCTGCCCCTCCAACTCATCATGTCTTTCTCTTTCCCCCAAATGTTCTCTCTCCCTTACACCTCTTTCTCAATCCTCAATGCTCCTCATGTCTGTCCATTTCTTTATCTCTCCCCCTGTACCATTCTCTGTCCCCCTATACCATTCTCTGTTCCCCTATACCATTCTCTGTTCCCCTATACCATTCTCTGCTCCCCTATGCCTTTCTCTTGCTTCCTATGCCTTTCTCTGTCCCCCTATACCATTCTCTGTCCCCATATGCCATTCTCTGTCCCCCCTATACCATTCTGTGTCCCCCCTATGCCATTCTCTGTCCCCCCCTATGCCATTCTCTGTCCCCCCTATGCCATTCTGTCCCCCCCCTATGCCATTCTCTGTCCCCCCCCTATGCCATTCTCTGTCCCCCCTATGCCATTCTGTGGCCCCCCTATGCCATTCTGTGTCCCCCTATGCCATTCTCTGTCCCCCTATGCCATTCCCTTGGTTCCTATGCCTTCCTCTGTCCCCCTATGCCATTCAATTGGTTCTTCTGCCTTTCTCTGTCCCCCATTCTCCCTATATATTTCTCTATCCCTCCCATCTGCCCCTCCAACTCACCATGTCTTTCTCTGTCTCTCAAATGTCCTCTCTCCCTTACACCTCTTTCTCAATCCTCAATGCTCCTCATGTCTTACTCTGTTTGTCCATTTATTTATCTGTCCCCCTATACCATTCTCTGTTCCACTATACCATTCTCTTACTTCCTATGTCATTCTCTGTTCCCTTTGTCATTCTCTTACTTCCTATGTTATTCTCTGTTCCCCTATGCCATTCTGTTACTTCCTATGTCATTCCCTGCACCCTATGCCATTCTCTTACTTCTTTTGTCATGCTCTGTTCCCTATGCCATCCTCTTACTTCCTATGCCATTCTCTGTCCCCCTATGCCATTCCCTTGGTTCCTATGCCATTCTCTGACCCCCCCCCCCCCCCCCATGCTCCCTGTGTCTTTCTAAAATAAATATAATCTTCCCTACAGAGGCAGAGAGAAAAAGAGCAGTAACAACATATACAATAAGTGTGTCAAACAGAAAATATTTATTTCATAGATAACACAATAAAGAAACATATCAACAGACTAGAGTATGGCAGTAATTTATCAGAAACAGATAAATAGAGAAGAGCCCTAAATTATTGTACAATGCCCTGTCCATCTTTAAAATATTTTCCTGTACGATGGAAAGAAACAATAAAATAAAAACACTTTGTCTCTGTTGAATCTGTGATGTTAGTATAGCGTAGCTTCATTGTGTAAATAAAATAAAGCACCCATGGTGTGTAAGGTCAGAGGCATGCTCTATTCATTCCACTCACATAAAGCAGACAATGTTAAGGCACGGTATATGCCCTCCATGCTCCGACACTTCTCACCGCCAGCTGTATTACATACACAGTCTTTCTCCTCCGGCTGGGAATTGAGACCACTGATGCTCTGTTCCTGTTGTGCTGTGTTGTGACGCAGAGGCTGAGGTCATAGGGTTGTTATCAAGGCCTTCCCTATGCGTTTCGTGAATCAGGTTCACTTCATCAGGGTATACCGGGAACTTGACAATGTACGTTATTTTAAGTCCAAAGAGGGTTCTTTAACCCTCACAGTACCAGTTTCAATTAATATTTTCTTAAATAGATCTAAGCATTAAAAGAATATAATAACTAAATTTTAACCCATTTGTGACCGGACCATTTTGGCCAGGTTTTACTTTAAGCAGGGCCGCCACCAGGAATTTCAGGGCCTCTTACTGAACACATTTTCTGGGCCCCCTACCTCCCCCCCCCCCCCCTCGACAATATCTCCCACTCGCCCCACCTACCCTCACAAGCATGTTATCCCAGTCTAGTGTAATATGGAAGGTGGTTGGGAGCAATTGGTCAATATGCCAGTAATATTTTGCCACTCAATAAGTCAGTATTTTTTCCTCAATATGCCATTCCTTTGCCATTTAATATGCCACTATTTTGCCATTCAATATGCCAGTATTTTGCCCCTCAATATGTCAGTATTTTGCCATTTAATATGCCAGGATTTTGCCCCTCAATATGCCAGGATTTTGGCAATTAATATGCCTGGATTTTCCCCCTCAATATGCCAGGATTTTGCCAATTAATATGCCAGGATTTTACCAATTAATATGCCAGGATTTTGCCCCTCAATATGCCAGGATTTTGCCAATTACAGTATTAGCTTGAATATAAGACGAGGTTTTTTTCAGAGCAAATGCTCTGAAAAAGACCCCTCGTCTTATATTCAAGGTCGTCTTATAATCTGACCTCAAATGGAGAGAGAAAAGGAGGGAGGTGGAGAGAGAAAGAAAAGTTTTGGGGGAGGGAAATAACACTGGGGGAGAGAGAGATAACGCTAGGGGGAAGGGGGGGAGAGAGAGAGAGACAAAGCTGGGAGGAGGGGGAGAGAGAGGCAACATTGGCACATAAAAGGAAATAAAAACAAGAAATGCATTTTTTTTATATCATAATTTTTATTAAATATTAAAAAGCAATTTACATGTGAATATATACAAGTTAAACTTTTTTTCCTATAGGGCAGTCTTATATTCAGGCTTTTAGTTTTTTTCCTAAAGGAATATCCAAAGTTTGGGGGGTCGTCTTATAATCAGGGTTGTCTTATATTCGAGCAAATACGGTAATATGCCAGGATTTTACCAATTAATATGCCAGGATTTTGCCCCTCAATATGCCAGGATTTTGCCAATTAATATGCCAGGATTATGCCAATTAATATGCCAGGATTATGCCAATTAATATGTCAGGATTATGCCCCTCAATATGCCAGGATTTTGCCAATGAATATGCCAGGATTTTGCCCCTCAATATGCCAGGATTTTCCCAATTAATATGCCAGGATTTTGCCAATTAATATGCCAGGAGTTTTCCCCTCAATATGTCAGGATTTTTCCCCTCAATATGCCAGGATTATGCCAATTAATATGCCGGGAATTTGCCCCTCAATATGCCAGGAATTTGCCAATTAATATGCCAGGATTATGCCAATTAATATGCCAGGAATTTGCCAATTAATATGCCAGGATTATGCAAATTAATATGCCAGGATTTTGCCCCTCAATATGCCAGGATTTTACCCCTCAGTATGCTCGTTAAGTGCCACCCTCCTCCCCCCCTTCCCCAGTACTTACCTCTTTGCTGCTGTCTCCCGGTGCTCTACAGGTCCGCGGCTGTGGAGGAAGCGTTGTGCACTCCTCTCCAGCCGCGATGCTTCAATAAAGTTTGTTTTAAAAAAAAGCGACCTGAGTAACTATGGTCGCATTTTTTTTTTTTTTTTTTAAATTTATTGAGGCTGCGCGGCTGGAGGGGAGTGCACAACGCTTCCTTCACAGCAGCAGACTGGCTTAATATAGAATTTTAATTTTTTTTTATTTGCTGCCTTGACCTGGGCCCACTGGGCCCCCTCGTCCCGCCTGGCCTAGGGCACCAGTATCGCCCATCACCCCCTGATGGCTGGCCTGAATTTAAGGACTATGGCTTACTTGTGGATGGAGCCATAAAGCCTTTCAGTCAGCTCCAATCTGAATTTGATCTCCCTACATCAAAAATATTTTGGTATCTAAGGGTCAAGAATCTTATTAGGGGGCAAACCGCTCCTTCTTCTGATAGAATGTTATTAGGGGGCATACCGCTCCTTCTGATAGAATGTTACTAGGGGGCATATCGCTCCTTCTGATAGAATGTTATTAGGGGGCATTGCGCTCCTTCTTCTGATAAAATGTAATTAGGGGGCATTATGCTCCTTCTGATAGAATGTTATTAGCGGCATTCCGCTCCTTCTTTTGATAAAATGTAATTAGGGGGCATTTCGCTCCTTCTGATAGAATGTTATTAGGGGGCATTCCGCTCCTTCTGATAGAATGTTATTAGGGGGCATTCCGCTTCTTCTTCTGATAGAATGTTATTAGGGGGCATTCCGCTCCTTCTTCTGGTAGAATGTTATTAGGGGCATTCCGCTCCTTCTTCTGGTAGAATGTTATTATGGGGCAATCAGCTCCTTCTTCTGATAGAATGTTATTAGGGGGCATTACGCTCCTTCTTCTGATAGAATGTTATTAGGGGGCATTACACTCCTTCTTCTGATAGAATGTTATTGGGGGCATTCCGCTCTTTCTTCTGATAGAATGTTATTAGGCGGCATTCCGCTCTTTCTTCTGATAGAATGTTATTAGGCGGCATTCCGCTCTTTCTTCTGATAGAATGTTATTAGGGGGCATTACACTCCTTCTTCTGATAGAATGTTATTAGGGGGCATTCTGCTCCTTCTTCTGATAGAATGTTTTTAGGGGGCATTACGCTCCTTCTTCTGATAGAATGTTATTGGGGGCATTCCGCTTTTTCTTCTGATAGAATGTTATTAGGGGGAATTCCGCTCCTTCTTCTGATAGAATGTTATTGGGGGCATTCCGCTCCTTCTTCTGATAGAATGTTATTAGGGGGCATTCCGCTCCTTCTTCTGATAGAATGTTATTTGGGGCATTCCGCTCCTTCTTCTGATAGAATGTTATTAGGGGGCATTCCGCTCCTTCTTCTGATAGAATGTTATTAGGGGGAAATCCGCTCCTTGTTCTGATAGAATGTTATTAGGGGGCATTACACTCCTTCTTCTGATGGAACGTTATTAGGGGGCATTACACTCCTTCTTCTGATAGAATGTTATTAGGGGGCATTCCGCTTCTTCTTCTGATAGAATGTTATTAGGGGGCATTCCGCTCCTTCTTCTGGTAGAATGTTATTAGGGGCATTCCGCTCCTTCTTCTGGTAGAATGTTATTATGGGGCAATCAGCTCCTTCTTCTGATAGAATGTTATTAGGGGGCATTACGCTCCTTCTTCTGATAGAATGTTATTAGGGGGCATTACACTCCTTCTTCTGATAGAATGTTATTGGGGGCATTCCGCTCTTTCTTCTGATAGAATGTTATTAGGCGGCATTCCGCTCTTTCTTCTGATAGAATGTTATTAGGCGGCATTCCGCTCTTTCTTCTGATAGAATGTTATTAGGGGGCATTACACTCCTTCTTCTGATAGAATGTTATTAGGGGGCATTCTGCTCCTTCTTCTGATAGAATGTTTTTAGGGGGCATTACGCTCCTTCTTCTGATAGAATGTTATTGGGGGCATTCCGCTTTTTCTTCTGATAGAATGTTATTAGGGGGAATTCCGCTCCTTCTTCTGATAGAATGTTATTGGGGGCATTCCGCTCCTTCTTCTGATAGAATGTTATTAGGGGGCATTCCGCTCCTTCTTCTGATAGAATGTTATTAGGGGGCATTCCGCTCCTTCTTCTGATAGAATGTTATTAGGGGGAAATCCGCTCCTTGTTCTGATAGAATGTTATTAGGGGGCATTACACTCCTTCTTCTGATAGAATGTTATTAGGGGGCATTACACTCCTTCTTCTGATGGAACGTTATTAGGGGGAAATCAGTTCCTTCTTCTGATAGAATGTTATTAGGGGGCATTACACTCCTTCTTGGCATTACGCTCCTTCTTCTGATGGAATGTTATTAGGGGGCATTACGCTCCTTCTTCTGATAGAATGTTATTAGGGGGAAATCTGCTCTTTCTTCTGATAGAATATTATTAGGGGGCATTACACTCCTTCTTGGCATTACGCTCCTTCTTCTGATGGAATGTTATTAGGGGGCATTACGCTCCTTCTTCTGATAGAATGTTATTAGGGGGAAATCTGCTCTTTCTTCTGATAGAATGTTATTAGGGGGCATTACACTCCTTCTTCTGATAGAATGCTATTAGGGGGAAATCTGCTCTTTCTTCTGATAGAATGTTATTAGGGGGCATTACACTCCTTCTTCTGATAGAATGTTATTAGGGGGAAATCTGCTCTTTCTTCTGATAGAATGTTATTAGGGGGCATTACACTCCTTCTTCTGATGGAACGTTATTAGGGGGCAATCCGTTCTTTCTTCTGATAGAATGTTGTTAGGGGGCATTACACTCCTTCTTGGCATTACGCCTCTTCTTCTAATAAAACTGAACAACTTCAGACTCTATTGAACTATGTTAAAATAAATAGGTTACTATCCAGAGCATCTAAGGTAATAAGAGAGTGGGAGGAGATAAACACTTGGGAGAAGGAGCTCATGTGTACTATAGATCTAGCTGAATGGAACGGGGCAATTATCGAAGCTGCGAGTAACATCCACTGTTCAAACCTGCTTGAGACCCAGAATAAGGTCTCAAATAGATGGTATCTAGTTCAAGCTAAGCTCAGTAGAATGTTTCCCTCCAGTACAGCCACATGTTGGAGATATAACAAAGTAGAGGGATCCGATGGTCAAACACAGTGGGGATGTGATGACAGGATACTTGGGAAAAGATGTTTACATGGATCGAATCCCTAACTGCGGTAAAAATTAGAAGATCACCAGACTTAGACTTGTTACATATAAATTGGCCACAGATAAGTAAAACAAATAGATAACATATTATTAATTTGTTTGTGGCCACCAAAATTGTATTAGCTTGTAACTGGAAACAACCCTCAGCCCCTCTATGGTCATCAGTAATAAACCAACTGACTTATCAGGATAAAATGGAAAACGCAATCAGTTGAATATTTTTGAACTCCCCGAAGAAATGTAAAACATGGGGCCTACGGTGAAATAAATTAGAACGGTATCAAACCGGTCGACCTGTGCCGAGTTGCAGGAACTAGAAATCAGTTGCAGATTTATATCTCCCTCTCCTAGTCCAGTGCCATATGTTTTTGTATTATGTTTTAGCTATTTAAAGTACACAAAAACGTTTATTTTTGCTATATATCTACTGGCTTTGTGGCTTTCACATTTGTATTGTCTCGTGTGTGTTTCATATATGTATGTAATATTTTTCACTTTGACATAATAAAAGGAATTTGAAGAAAAAAGGACCTCTTTCTCACTTACTTTACCCACACAAATTATTTATTGTTTTTTTAAGGGCTAGAGGGGCTTTCTCTAGATACCATTATTGTCATATTATTTATTAAAAACAAAAAAGTTAAATTTTGTGATAAATGAAAAAAACAACAACACTTTTTCTGACTTTTTAGGGAAAAAATCTTTTACTCATCTGCAAAAAGCTAATGAGAAAACCTGCTAAATAAATTCTAATATTTGTCTTTAGTGAGTTTAGAAATACTAAGACCTTGTTTTTTGCAAGTTACAAGGCAATAAGTATATGTAGCGCATTGCTATTTCAAAACCATTTCCCCCCAAAATTAGTGATAGTGACATTGTAACATAGATAGCTGTCATGAGTCACACAATCCACCCCCGTCTCTTTCTCTACCACTTTTGTCACTCTCTCTTACCTCCAGCTTGTCTGTCTTGATCCCTTTTACCTCATCCTCCTGTTCTTAGGTTTGGGATCCGTGACCTATGCAGACAGCGGCAGGTCAAATAGTCTTTTATGCTCAGACCTCATTCAATGCTGTATTGAACTCCCTGCTGATAGTGATAGTCCAGCAATCTAAATCATCACTATGCACAGGGAAAGGCCGGACAGAGCTTGGCGGGACTGCAGGATTGCCTCCCAATATCAGGACGATTGGGAACCATGCTACAGGTCTGCGTGAAGGACCAATATACCTTGGAGCTTACTGACCTAACCCACTGATTGCAATCAGAGCCTCATCTGAGGAAGATGGCTGCTGAGCCTATGCACTGGGACATTTAAGGGTAAAAGGTGGTGCAACCCCAACCCATTGAGCCGGGTTATAGTGCTGACAAGGGGGCAATTGCCCTCATGACTCTACTGCCAGCTCTACTTGATCAGAACGATTCTTCACCAGCACACAGCACTTGGCAAGCTGTGTATATACATAGACAAAGGCAATGTGTTTCCAAAAGGGCTTTAGAATAACTTATTCAAATTAAATATTAAATTTAAAAAAAATGAATTCTTATTTGTAAATTAGACATTCAGTACTCCGTGTCCAGTGTTTAGCAGCTTCACTGCAGGATTAGAGCTGCTAATTATCCTGATTTGACCGGCACAGTACAGTATTGGTGTTTCCTCCTTCCTATGGGTCCAGTATTTTAGACAGGGCCATGTTCCATCTCTACACATTTACACCCCCTCAGTGTTCATTTCCATATTTAGCCGCATAAACAGGAAACACCATAAAAAATTAAAAAATACATTCAAATCTATACATTTGTCAGATAAGTATCAAACACAGAGACACAAGTTATAAGTTTTGTTAACATATTAACTTAGAGAAAAGATTGTAATAGGTTACATCATTTTGTGAAATGCAGCAGACTAAACAGCAGCACTAACTCCGGGTTCTCACAATAACACCACTAAGCATAGACTTAGAATTCGGGAGAATCCCAGACATAGACGGGAAAAGACTTACAGAGACCTCAGTAGAAGTAGTCGTGTGTAATGCAGATTAACACTACACATTGCAATAGACTGACTTATGAAGACAAACACAGATAGAAGACACCTTCTAATATTGTGCAATAACCAGGGCCATCTCGGGACGCTACTTCCGGCAGAGACTGAACTACGGTATATAGTATCGGTCACAATAAAGTGGGGTAATTACTGAGGCATATCAATAGGGTTGCCACATGGCTGGTAAAAAATTGGCATCAGGTCAATGTTAAGTCTATGGAGACAGTACCTAGGCCGGTATTTTTTTGAAGAAAAGGTGGCAACCCTCCATACCAATGGCAGGAAGTCTGGTGATCACATTACCACAAATTGAGTAGAAGAAAAAGAAATGTGAAAGACTGGAGACCCCTTTTTATTCTCTACATCGACACACACAATGTGCAGGTACAGAGTCCCTTTAAAGCTGACTTTTAAAAAGTTCTGGCAGCACAGGGGTTAATCTGTCGCTGCATGTGCCAGCAAAGAGGGAAATGATTCTGGCGGAAGATAGTTTGGGACTGTCCCGTCTACTGTTGACATTTAGCAGTTATGAAACTGGTCAGCATTTTTAACAATGGAGTATAACATGCTGTAACTGCTCATCTTGCTCGAGGCATTGTGGGCACAGATCTAGCCTCGTAAATTCTTCAACAGCTATCACACCTGTTACAGAGATGTACGGGTTACAATAGCTGATGTAAGGTGCTGTGCCTTGTGTAATGTTAAGTGTTAAAAGGACTGCTCCAGTCTGGAAACAAAAAGATCTGTTTAATGCATATTCAATATAGCGTCTGCTCAATAAAGAGAGAATTGAAGGGAATGGAGATGGGAATTTGAAACTTAAAGGGACTGGCTGGTGCCCAAATGCACCATATAATTGCTTACTAATGTGCTTTCAGAGTACTTAAAAATGCATGTTTTACATTTTGCATGGCTTCATATATAAAATACTTACAGCTCGATGAAACTGTGAAATGACAGCAATTTGCAAGAAACCAGGACTGCCCACACTAGTTAAGAGTAAAGGTAATTTCCATCCCTCCCCCCCCTCCTGCAAATGAGAATAACTTCATTAAAATGGATAGAATTTCCTGTCTCTAGTGATGTCATCAGACAAGTGTTGCACCGTTAAGCGATCCTACTGTGTACAAGAGCAAGTCTATTACAGTCCACACAATGTATTATATTAAAGCAGCACAGGAAGTGATTACATGAAACTAAACTTTATATCCTCAGTGTCTATATAATAAGTTCTGCCGCACCTGCAGTAAACATGCAGAGTAGTCACTGGGGAGGGCTTGAGTCAAATATTAAAAATGTGATTTATAAATAATGTCTGCATCAAATCACACAGGGATAAAAACAATAATCTTCCTCTTGCACCAAAGTGAGTTTGGGGACTAGACTGTTGCTTTAAAGCCGAAGTGAGTTGGAAAATCCTTCCATTTAGATGCATTGGAGAATTGTTCCAACTTGGCTAAATTGGCTTAAACTTTGAAAATCCCTTCTCAGTTCCCTGCAATTCTCTATTTTTATTGAGTCAACCCTTTAAAAAAAATGCATTCATTGTTCCAGCGCATATGAAAACTCAACAACCTTATTGCTCACTAATATAGATGCAGTGTGGAATAAGACTCTTTTTGTGTGGTCGGGCAAGTGCTGACAAAGCATAGGTGCAACTTATATACAGAAAAGCTAAGTAAGGGCAGCGTCTTCACCTTGAAGCAGCTAAAAAGTGGTGTCAGTAGTATTTTCCTGGGGCTGTGTTGGCTAGTGACAAGCTGTCAATCTTATCCTGCAGCCAGCAGTGTCAACATGCGACCCACTTCTTGGATTTTTAGGTACTTGAAATCAGTGGTGTGGAAGGGACACACAGGACTGCACTAAGCCATACCACCATCTAGTTCCTGTTGACTGTAGATTGTTGGAGAACAACTGAACTATCTCCTACTAGAATGAACACCCCTTGGCAGGGCTGTTATCAGTGGGTGACAGGCAATACACCTGTCACAAGCCCTTTGGGCACAGGATGCCCCTTAAAAATTTGTTTTAAAGGAAAAACCAAATGGAAAGAAAAAAAGGGGGGGGGGGGCTGCAGGTGGGGTTTGGCATATTAATGGCCAAAGAGAGCATACTGGCTGTGGCATATTAATACATACAGAGTGGCATATTAATGGGCATACTAGCTGTGGCATATTAATAGGCATAGAGTGCCATATTAATGGGCTTACTGGCTGTGGCATATTAATGTGCAAAGAGTGGCATATTAATGTGCATACTGGCTCTGGAATATTAATGGACAAAGAGTGGCCTATTAATACTGGCTGTGGCATATTAATGAGCAAAGAGTGGCATATTAATGGGAACATTGGCTGTGGCAAATTAATGGGAAAACAGTGGCATATTAATGCACAAAGAGTGGCATATTAATGGACACACTGGATGTGGCATATAAATGGGCATACTGGCTGTGACATATTCATGGGCAAACTAACAGTGGCATGTTAATGGACAAACTGGCTGTGGCATATTAATGGGGTAAGTCTTTGATGTGCAATGTGGGTAATGGGGCATGTCCTGGTGTGCATTTAAATCATTGGCATGATATACAAAGACCTGGATAAAATGACTTTGGGAGAATGGGGGGGGGGCGGGGGGGGGCGAGTGGCAGATGAAGGGATGAGGGGGATGGACCCAGAATTTTTTTTCTGTATATAAAGAGGATGTCTCACTGAGCTGTCAGGAAGTGACAGTCGGTGACCATATCTGCCTACATGAAGCATGCAGTGTGCTGATAAGGGGGAAATTATATGGATCTGAAAACTGACTTGTATGTCTTACGGGTGCCAATAAACTCTTCACTTCAGAGAAAAATGGCAAAAAAATAGGGTAGAAGCTTTTGAAGTTTAATTCTGAGACCTGTGATACTCAATCATATACAAGTCCGATCGTTATAGCCGCAAGGGAGACAGAGTTCAGAACACCCTTTTAAAAACATTGCATAACTTTTAATAGGAAACATGGCCTGTCCTCTTAAGAGACGAGCAATAAATTTGGATACCCATTAAAAATGAAAACAGGCCATCAATTGTTTGATATCCTTTGTTGATTAAAGTATAAAGTGCTTGTTTTGTTATTTAAGTGACAGGTTAGCTGTAGATGGATACTGTAACAACATGACCGTGTGAACTGAACCGTATAAATAGAGGTTGGCTGACACCTTTCACTGGACAGACGGGATAGACAAGTTTATTAGACTAAGTACTAGCTTCTACTGTCTGTGAGTTAACCCCTTCTCGACGCTAGGATGTACTATGTCCAGCGTTTAACAAGTTTTCGCGATGAGCTGTGCTCGGATCCTGCTGCAGGGACTTGCAGCGGGATCCCACCTGTCAGATGAGATCACTTTGAGTGGCCTCAGTCTGACAGGGGAAATGTAGCTGGTGCTCAAAGCGAGCACAGGCTACAATTCAAAAAACTTTTGGGTTCGGATGTCTCGCGATCTTTTGGTAGGTACCCGCAGGGTCTATTAATACCCTGATCGGGTCTGTGCCATAGTGTTCCTGGCTACCAATCACCATGTGATCGGTGGCCAGGAACAAATCGTGACATTTTGGTGCTTGCGTCGTCTGGGGCGCAAGCACCATGCGTCATGAAGAGGTTAAAGAGTTCAGATTCAGGGTATGTAACAGACAGTGGGGAAATAATACAAATCTCTGTGCATCTCTGAGTCATTAAGAATCCATTTTTTATTTTTTTCCCTCACGCCCATCTTATGTTTAGATAGGGATAACATACAATATAAATTGAGAAAAAGGACTCTGTACTACTTCAACTCCTTTTATGTCCAATTTATTTATAGTGCGAAATAAACTTATTAGAAAGGCGACTGTTACAATATCTCAACTCGTTAAGGTGAATTGTTGGTTAGAATGCGAAACGCGTTAGGATGACTGGTTGGTTAGAATGCGAAATGCGTTAAGATGTTGTAACAGTCACCTTTTATGTTCATTATGCACTAAAAATAAATCGGATACAAATAAAAAAAAGTTGATGGAGTCTTTTTTTTTCTTCATTTATATTGCAATCGTCCATGAGGTGGTTGGATCACGCAGTGACTCTATGCACTTGGTACTATACTACAAGTCTAGCTAATTCAGCCTTGTCCTGCATCAGCAAACACTATTCCCCCATAGCAATTTGGAGCTCAGTAAATACTCTTTTGTCATACCATACCAGAGACCATGCGGCTGGGGAAATTCTATTTACTCAATATGGTGCTTTGTTTACTCAAAGAGTATTTTAAAACACAGGGTCTTACAGAGATGTTTTATGACTCCTTGTGCAAAACAGAAGAGGCATTTGTTCCTGCAAAACTTAATCTTCAACCCTTGTAAGTAGTTAAAGTACTTGTTACATTTTGCAAATCCGAATTTACCCTAATGTTTGCATATCCTATTTTGGTGATCTTCCCTAACTGCGCATTACCCATCGTTGTGTACTCATGTCTGAACGATTTGGTTTAAAACGGGTCTGGAACATACCAAAGGACATGATGTGATCTTCCTTTGCCCCAGTCTTTACTAGCGGATTGCTGGACCTCTAACAAAGTGTGGAAATCTCAGGAGAGGGGTGTTAAGTACCACTCTATCTTTTCACAGCTCCTCCTCCAAGTCATTATTATATCACCTACTTTAGTAGAATCCACCCTCTTTGGGGCTGGCATTCACCCCTCTCTATTAACCCCTTCATGACCAGACTGTTTTTGGAATGTTGTGCGTTAGTGACCGAGGCTGTTTTAACACTTCTGAGGTGTTTGTGTTTAGCTTTAATTTTCTTCTTTGTCGGTTGCAGTACCCACACATATTATATATTGAATTTTTTTCAGGACAAGAAGGGCTTTCTTTTATGACATTATTTTGTTCATATCATTTATTGTATTGTGAAAAAAATAGTAAAATATGGTTAAAATTAAAAAAAATAAACACTTTTCCTGACTTTTCTTTGTAAATTATTTTACTAAGTTCCAAAAGCTAATGAAAAAACCTGCTAAATAGATCCGACTATAGGTCCTGAGTTCAGAAATACCCATGTTTTAGGTTAATAAATACAAGTAGCATATAGCTGTTTCAAAACCATTTTTTTTTTAATTAGCGTTAGTGACACTGTAACACCGATATCTGATGTGAATCTCTGAATAACCCCCCACATGTACACATTTTTTATAAAGTAGACATCCCAGGGCATTCAACTTGGGGTAATTTGACACTTTTCACTCATTTTACCACCAATCTTTGACAAGTTTTGGCGTATTAATTTTGTGTGTGTTTTATTTCCACACACTTTGAAACTTAAGTATGAATTTAAAGGGGCTGTTCTAGTTTATTGCCAAACAAAACCCCAATATATGTTCAGCAACTTCCCCTGAGTATAGCGGTACCCCACATGTATAGGTGTGCTAGGTATGTGGCAGGTACAGGGCAAAATTTAGGATATGGTTATTGCAGCTTTAAAACGTGTATTTATTATGTAATACTTGTGACTACATTTCCTATCATGCTCAGCCAGCCAAAAGCTACCGTAGCAGAATAGGAAATGTAGTCTATAGTAGGAAGCACTGATTTTTGCTATCCTTGCTATCCTGCGGCTGCATGGATCATATTTCCAGCTGCTGCGGGCCCCTATATTCTGCAGGGGGCCAATGCAAAGCACTGGCCCCACTAGCAGTCTTTTAAAAAAAATATCCCTAGGGAACCACAGACAGACAGACATAACATGTCATTGGTCCTCTACGGAATAACTTCTTATTTGTATACAATTTATTTTTATTATTTTACATTTTTTTCTTTATTTAATTTTTAATTTTTTTACATAAAAAATGGTTATGGTTAGTACAAACCCTAATTCTAACTCTAGGATTAGGGTTTTGATGAACTCTAACCCTAACCCAAGAGTTAGGATTAGCACAATAGGAAAAAAATTAAAAAAATCCTTTGGGGGGGCTGGTTGTTACTGGGGGGGGGACCAGGGGGAGACTTGAGACACTATATTTAGTCTCTACCTGCCCCACGATCACCGTGGAGCAGGGTGAGACTATAGCTGTCAAAGCAGGCACCTGCTTTGACAGCTATTAACATCCGGGTGCTGTGATTGGCTGTCACAGTGCCCGGATGTTTCCGGGAGGGTTCTCAACCTACATGGCTGAAGTGTCTCGGTATCGAGACACTCAGCCATGTCTTTGTTAGTGCGATCGCGGTATGCCAGCGTGCATACCGCGATCGGACCTGCATGACGGTCCTGGACCGTCATCGGTCACAAAGGGAGATTTCACTATGACGGTCCAGGACCGTCATCGCTCGCGAAGGGGTTAAAAGCAAGTGGGGGATCATTTAAAGGAATTCTATTCGTTTCGACAGGATCACAAAGAGTCAGCACTAGGATTTGAGGGCCTTTAAGTGAAAACATTCAGAGCGGCCCATCTGTAAGTAGGGTTGCCACCTTTTCTACAGATAAATACTGGCCATGCTACTGCCTCCAAAGACTTAACAATGGTCTCAATACAATCTTTTACCAGCCTGCCGGTAAAATACAGGCCAAGTGGCAACCCTATCTGTAAGGAAACTAAACCTGTCCCTCTGTTACTCACTGTGCCATGTTCTTCCTTCTCTCTAGCATTCGCAAATTACAACATTAGCTGTTGCACAGAGTATCAGGACCATATTTCAAAACGCATTTTGAAGAGAGTGGAAACGCATAAAATCCAGAGAGCGAACGGACTATGCAATCTGCGCGCTATAGTGTAAGTAACACACTCTGTTGTTTTACATTTGGTTCACACAGTAACAGCACCTCACGGGTTCCCCTACTCTCTAGAGTCACCAGTGCTCATGGTAAGGTCTGTGGTAGTCCATAGAACATTTTTAGATGGGCTGTCACAAAGTAGAGTAAATGTCCACCATGAACAATGGAGGTGATTTATAATGGCGTCAGCACAACTGGCATCATTAACCCCTTCACGCATAAATGGCAGCCACAGATTCCTTTAACCCCTTAGTGACAAGACATTTTTACCTTGACTTTCCCTTGGTGACAATGGCTGTTTTGACAGTTCTGGGGTGTTTGTGTTCAGCTGTAATTTTCTTCTTTCTCACATACTGTGCCCACACAATTATATGTTGTTTTTATTATCATAAGAAGGGCTTTCGTTAGATACCATTATGCTCATCATATCTTATAACTTACTACAAAAAAATCATAAAATATGATGAATTTAAAAAAAACAAAACACTTTTTCTAACTTTGAACTAAAATGTAATTTAAACAAATACAATCAAAAAAGACCCCATCTAAATAGTTTCTAAATGTTGTCCCGAGTTCAGAAATATGCATGTTTCCATATTTTTCGTTATGGGGCAAAAAGCAAAAATAGTGTTTTTGCTTTTTCATATATTGAACTTTTGACCCCAACCTGAACCATAAATTTAATCCTAACACTAAATTTAACCCCAACTCTAAACCTTATATATTTTAATTTTAATTTAATTTTTAACCCTATCCCTTATGCTAAAAATTATTTAATTTTAACCCTATAGGCTAATATAACCATAATACCAGTTTTAAGCGATTTAAACATTACAATGTTGCTTGCTGCCTCTAGGGGCGAATTTCCTTTCACTTCCGAAGCTCTGACCACAAGAAGGCATAGCCATATTGATTGAGCATGCTGCTCCGTCAATATGGCGAACGCGATCGCTCCGTGGGGCGATCAGGGGTGCCCCAGAGAGGAAATTTCTGTGCTGGCTATTGCCTCGACATAGAGGCAATAGACCAGCACCGTTAAAGCAGTTTTCGCGACCGAGATGTGCCTGGTACGGCCATTGTCGGGAACGGAGTTCCAGGCAGGACGTGCTTTACAAGTCCATAATCGTGAAGGGGTTAATAAAGAGGCATATATTCAGGTAAAACACCTTGCTTGTATTTTATTAACATTCACCAATGAGCGGTATGTTGAAAAAGCCAGGAATAAACATAGAAACATAGAATGTGTCGGCAGATAAGAACCATTCAGCTCATCTAATCTGCCCAATATTCTAAATACTTTTATTAGTCCCCCGTTCCCGGTCTTATATCTTGGATACCCTTGTGCCTAACCCACGCATGCTTAAACTCCTTCACTGTGTTTACCTCTAGCACTTTTAGTAGTGCTCCTTGGTGTGTCTGACAGTGCTTTGTAGCCACACCTGTGATTAAATACATAAAGGGAATCAACACAGTAAAGGAAGAGAGTATATTTAAAAGAAGAAAAACTACCACAACTAAAGGACATAGTCTTAAATTAGAGGGGCAACTATTTAAAAGTAATATCAGGAAGTATTACTTTACTGAGAGGGTAGTGGATGTATGGAATAGCCTGCCAGCAGAAGTGGTAGAGGTAAACACAGTCAAGGATTTTAAGCATGCGTGGGATAGACACAAGGCTATCCTAGCTATAAGACCGGGAACGGGGGACTAATAAAAGTACTCAAAAAAAATTGGGCAGACTAGATGGACCGAATGGTTCTTATCTGCCGACACATTCTATGTTTCTATGGTGAATATCAGTAAAACTCATCAAGATATTTATCTGTCTAGATACCATTTCTATAGTAATTCCTACACTTTGTTCTCACCTATCAGTTAAACATATCTTACTATCTGATGTGTATAATAGCTTCCAGTATCCGAAAAAAACACTCATCCATTTCATGTACTGACCACTCACGGCATTGTCCACCCATAGAGATGATGAGAGTGCCATAGTCCATTGGGTGGTTTGGTTTGCCAGTGGCTGATCATCTCCTGTTGAATGATGTATTTTCTGGATGAATTAGATTTTTTTCTGGAATTCCTATAATATTTTCTTATCTTCTGTGCAGGTTGTACTTGAAACGCGCAACTATTTGCGTCAACCCTACAAATAAGCATGTCTTGAGATGGATTGAGAACAATAAAAGGGTTCAGTGCCAGAAAACCTCTACTTGCAAAAAGAAGAAAAACCGACGCAAAAAGCAGAGAAGAAACAAAATCCAAAAAGTATAAACGCAACTGGGGACAAGAGGGGCCGCTATCAACAATACTAAACTGGATTTTCATATTGCGCTTTAAGCATTTTTATATATCTCTAAGCTATGTGTCACTATCTCTACGTAAACCAGTTTAAAACAGTATTATGGGCCAGTTAATATTATTTTCATCTAACCAAGATAATGTAAGTTATGTCGTCATTACAATGTGAAGATACAATTGTTTTCACTACAGGGCCATCTTAAAATTCATAGAATAAATAAATCTGCTGTCAGCAGCCAATCAGAACTCAGCTGACTGATTCCAGCATTCCATTGTGCAAAAGGAGAAAATGATGCAATATGCCCCTGTAACCAGAGAGAAATGACAGGAAATACACGTTTGTTCGGAATATTTGACTCCGTTTTATTTAAAAATAAAAAAATTAAGCGCTGAACAGATTGTAAAATAAAGGGGTAACAGAGGCATTACTAAACACAAATCTACACACACCAGACCAGCCAGAAAACTTGCCTTACCCACAGAAACCCACAGAACTTGCAGTGCTAGGAATTCTGGATAGGCATATGCTAATAAGGTTAACAATGATCACATTTTTTGGCCACTTTAAATGGATTTTAAAATGACACCAAGTAAAGCCATTTTCCAAGTGTTTCTTGACAGTGCATGGGGTGACAATTTAAAGTGTATCTTAAATGTATGATGCCATAGAGCTATGGTACATTGCTGATTGATTTCTTATCCTAGTCACAGATAGGGTTGCCACCTGGGTGGTATTTTACAGGCAGGCTGGTAAAAAAAAATTGGCTTCCGGCCAATGTTAATCTATGGAGCCAGTACCAAGGCCGGTGGCAACGCTAGTCACAGATTGATGGTTTTTGGACCAGTAGGGTCAGTTCTCAAAGTTGCAGTTCCTGACTTTCAGAAGCCATTAGCTGAATAGGAAGTTAAGTTGGTCCTAATGGTTCTTCTTAAGGCAATAACCGACTCCATGATTTTTTATTTTTTATTTTAAGTCCCTGGTTGATGGGTAAAAAATAAATAAAATACAATGTTTATTTTCCTTCATTTAAAAAAAAACATGGCAATAGACAGAGAGAAAGAATGCCAGGTTTTCATCCAACGCATTTCACACAGGTTTGTGCTTAGTCATAGGCTTTGATGAAATACGTTTGTGGTTTCAAGTCTTGATATGTAGCATATGCAACAAAATGTTGGTATGTATTTTTTTTTAAATTCCTATAAAATTTTATATATATATATTTTGTTCTACTATTTCTTAGTGTCCTAAATATGGTTGCATATTAGGTTACACAGGATTGAACATTAATAAAAATTTGTACAAAAGCAACTTCTGTCTACTGATTTTCTGTTGTTATATATCAGAAATGTCTGCAGCAGTAGTGTTGGGAATTCGGCAGGTAGCTATAGAGACAGAGAGACACCTTGGTTCTTCCTTCATTATAGACTTGGACTGATTGCGAAAAAGAATAAGAAAAGTTCATAGAGATGCCACTGGTTTAGTAAGTACCTTGGCATAATCCAGCTGACAAGTTCCAGGTGGATGCTGACTAAGACTCAGCAGAATCAAGTCATATTTAGATTTAAATGTGCATCCAAATTATCTGATGATTGGATTCTCCAAACTTGACCCAGTGAAGCATCTATTTCTTCCGACTGTTTGGGAATAATAGGGGGATACAGATTGGCTGCTGTGTATAAAATTGGCAATATCACCCTGTGCACCAATGTAAAATGCAATACCCCATTACATGTAACTCTATGTATTTAAATGCAGTTCCTTCTATATAATAATGCAATGCTCTGGCTACTTTCATAGAGCCATCAGGGAACTGGTTCTCATTTTATCATCCACATTACTGCACACATTTACCGAAATATCAGAACACACACGCTAATCCTGCTAGTATTGCAATGTGGACCCCCAGCCACGCATTATAGTGTGTCTCCCCTATAACTGTAGCATATGGGAAGTTGCATCACTCCCATTGCCAGATTCATCTCATACAGTCCTAGAGGGGAAGACTTCCTCCTAGTAGACAAGCTTAGAAATGGGTACTTGGGATGCGGCTGAGGATGATGGTGGTATAACCAGGGAAGTATCCAGATAAGGACACCAGTTTTTTGTAAAAATTTGGGGCTTCTCTAAAATCTACTTTAGGTCATTGTGGTAACAAGGGGCTTAAAATGTCGTATTTTTTTAATACATAGCAAATTTTTTCATATTACTTTCCTATTTTTTTATATTTATTATTTGAATGTAAAACTATAGGAAATTATAGGCCTGTTGTATTTAATTTCTCTTTGAATGACAGAAGACCTTTGCGATCCACGTTTTTATCTCTATTTATTTCTTCCTCCAACACAGTTTTAAAACGATTTTTTGTTTTTAAAATGTTTCCTTCATTAGAAATATCCAAATCTAATAACTGTACACACTCTTTGCTTAAGTTTGAGCTTCGTTTGATTTTTAAATTGTTCTTAATTAGTTGATTCAAAAACTTTAAATCCTCTTCCGAGCCTTTACAGATAAAAATGTCTCATCTATATTATAAAAACCAGCACATACATGTAGAGCAGTGCTTCTCAAACCTGTCCTCAGGACCCCCCAACGGTCCAGGATTTAGGGATTACCCAGCTGTGTTTAAATAAGACTATGTAGAACACCTGGTGTGGTTCCCTAACCATTAAGCAGCCACACCAGGAGTTCTACATATTCATATTTAAACACAACTGGGTAAACCCTAAATCCTGGACCGTTGGGGTGTCCTGAGGACAGGTTTGAGAAGCACTGACGTAGAGGGATACCTGCACATACAACACAAGGTGGCAGGCCTGTTTTTACCACAGAGATTCTTAGATACAGCGCTGTAAGGGGTTCTGGGTAAGAATATGCAATTAGGGCCAAAAGTGATTGCCTTTTTTCTCTCAACTGTGTATGTATTGAGGAAAAAGAAAAGGAAATCATTGCTGACCTTATTTGCAAATCCTTAAACAGAATCCCTTGCAGCGCTACACATGGAGTATTTCTGTTGACTTGTCTGCATTGTGTAGATATTTTTGACCTCTTGATGGTAACTTTGTGTTCTTGTCCCCGATCACAATCAGGAGCCAGGAACACAGAGGCACACAGATGCAGAGATCCAATGAGTATCTTTACAAACCCTGTTGGCAGCACTGCCATCAAGGGGGGTACAGCCAGCACCCCAGTAAGGGGCCCGGATGTCCTGGGGATCCTGCAACTGAGGATGTCTTACGTTCAGCACAGATATCTTTAAAAATGAAAATATATTTAATAGCAAAACTTATAAAGTCTCTTTTATATTCAGGCCTTTTCTTTCTTTTATAAATTAAGAGTTTTGGGGGTCCCCTTATTTTAAAGCAAATAAGGTATGTTTTGGGGGTTTTCTTTATGTGGTGCAAGACCAGTAAACATTTGCTCCAGGAGGCCCGGCGCCTCGCTACATCTGTGGCTGGTGACATCATGATATTTGTGGATTTTTCTAGTTATATAATATGCATTTTATAATTTTCATTAGGTTTCAGTGGTTGACTCTTCTTTTTTCTCAAGTTCTATGGGCAGATTAAATGGTCCTTTTTCCTCTTTCCCTTTTTTTGCCCACTTCATGACTTGCACTTTAGTGATTGCACTATTTAAATGTTTTATACACATTTGGCTAGCACTTATGGATAAGGTTTAGTAAATGTGAAACGCATCAGGTCTCTGCTGTACCCCACGGTTTGCTGATTTTTTGTATTGAATACATTTTGTCACTTTTGTATTCCAGAGTGCCAATATTTTTACATTTATATATAAAGTGTTTTCCCAGGAAGAATACACTGAATTTTCTCCAGTTTTCAAGTATGTCCTAGGGACCAAGTCCAAAACGGTATTACACAGAGTTTCACATTTAACAGCAGATTAAAGTATACATACATACATATATTTGTTGCTGTGCCCAGCTGTTCCCTAGACCACCACAGGGTAAGTGTCGGAGTAAGGGGTATACTCATGGGGGATCCTGCAGTGCTGGGGTAAGGCCTTTGTCTGCAATGTGGGTAATGCGGCTTGTCCTGGGTGTGCAGTGTGGGTGATGTGGCTTGTCCTGGGTGTGCAGTGTGGGTGATGCGGCATGTCCTGGGTGTGCAGTGTGGGTGATATGTCACATCCTGGAATGCTGGCGTATGTACTGGGTCTGCTATGTGGGTGGAGGGGGGTGCCCAAATGTAATCGTGCCTAGGGCAGCACAAAACCCATATAAAGCCCTGTGTGAACAATGTCAGAACCTGACTCTGAGTTTTACTATTGTTACTCCAATATGAAGATGTCATCTGGAGCCCATGGTCTTGTTATTGGAGACCTTCCACCTGCAGGCCCCCCCATTCCATGCTGCGTGCACTGGCCAAGAGGGAGACTGTGTGTTTTTCAATCAGACAACTCTCTCCTCCAGTCATGGGATATTCAGGGAGCATCTCAGTGTCCCATCGTCCACATCATCTGAAGTTCTGTACCCCTGATTTATCTAATAAAGCAATGACTGCTCTGTGGCACTCCTGCCCTCTGCCGCACCATCTATTGATCACTACAGTTCAGATGATGCTCTTACCAACCAAATTACTCTTACCAATCCAATAGTGGCTAACTTTTCACACCTAAGCTGTAGTCTCAATGATACTCAAACAACCAATAGATGATGATCTTGGTAGAAGTCGTTCACATCGACCCCAGTGTCTATGAATTGAGTACACTAGGCCGGTAAATATATTTATATTATATATCTAATATTGCAATCCATGTTTTTCCCATTTGCTGCAAAGATTATTAGTATACGTAGCCTTCGTCACCTTTTAACAACCTGAAGAGTTGATCTGTCTGCTCTCCTATGTACACTGGGACATATTAATTACTGGCATATCTCTTATAATAAATGTACTACTTCTTCAAAACACAGGAGACGTGTAACGTGCTTGCCAAGTCTAATTAAACTCATATTAATACAATGTTCTCATTCAGATCCAACGCGGAAACGGCATTATGAAATTAATATATATTATAATTTCTCATTAACTAAAATAATATTGAGGGGAAAAAAGTCCCTGGTTAATCCACTTCCTTCTGAAGTATGATAATAGAATGACACCATTGCTCTGACGCACGCACACGTATACCTACAGCAGAGCCAAAGAAAGTCACACGTGCAATAAATCAAATATAGATTTATTTATTTTTTACTTTTCACCAGCACCTCACAATGCCCTGGGGTCAGTTCAACAGTGATCTGTGTGTGAAATGACAATGGAATTGCTATAATAAGGGAAAAGTAAGTATCTGACTGGAAACATTCTCCCGATGGCCCATCTTTGAAGCTAAAACTGTTATTGTCTGAACTTTTGGCAGTTCTTTCGTCAGTTCACCGTAGTTCTTAAACCCCACACAAAACCAAGCTAAATTGGGATCTCTGGAATATAGATATCCATTGCCTTTATGCAGTGCTTCTCAAACCTGTCCTCAGGACTCCCCCCCCCCCCCCCCCCCAACGGTCCAGGATTTAGGGATTACCCAGCTGTGTTTAAATAAGAATACGTAGAACACCTGGTGTGGTTTCCTAACCATTAAGCAACCATATCAGGTGTTCTACATATTCTTATTTAAACACAACTGGGTAATCCCTAAATCCTGGACCATTGGGGGGTCCTGAGGACAGGTTTGAGAATCATTGCCTTAATGTAACCAGGTAGGCTGGGGTGTATGCAGGGATGAGAAGGTACTTATAGACCTGAAGCACCTCAACAAACAGGAAGGTATATCCACATGATAGTAAACTGTGATCACAAAGGAGTAGCAAATCTCAGATATTAACACCATGCCTTTGAACGGTTCCAGATCCGTCACGACACTCACACATGCCGATGTGTTGAACGCCCCCACTGTTTTGCATTGCTACACCCAGTTATTATGACCTAGATTGCGTGACCTCAGCCCTGAGTTATGAGACCCCCACCCCCGTGTACCAATGTTATGCTCTCCGAATGTTGGGTTAGAACAGTAGGAGACACTCATTTTCAAGTTTAGTTTTTTTTATTGGAGCTATTGGTATCCTTTCTGTTAATTGAACCTTAAATCCAATGGTACTGAGACCGTGAGGGCAGTAAGCAACCCGATCAGCCTGTATGCTTTAGATTGATTGAAGAAAGCAGGTATAGGTATATGAAATATTGCAATTACATTATAATGACCAGTTGCAGGAAAGGATTATCTGAGATCATTGCTGCTCCCTTAGCACAGAATTTAAAGGTTCACATACTTTTTTCACTTTTTTCAATGTTATTTTTAAATTTTGGATCCAGGGTCGTTTTAAGGCTCTAGTGTGCCCTGGGAAAGTCTTAGCAGTGGATTCCCGCTTGTACCTAATTTTCCAAATATAAAAAACAAAAAAACATTAAAGCGGGGCAATAAAAAAACAACAAATTTCTTTATGGTAAAACAGCTGGTCAGTGCCATATTTGCCCCCCAAACAGCTTGCCAGTGTAATCCTTGCTCCCAAACAGTCTGTCAGTGTCATCTCTGTCACCAAACAGCTTGTCACATCTGCTTTTAATTAAGGCACCTAACATGAGGGGGGTGGAGAATGCAGTCTGTGCCAATTCAGTTTGCACAGACTTCACCCCTTGCGCTGCTCTCCCTCACTTTACATTCTGGATAATGTAGCCCTGATTTGATCAGTTGTGGATAAATCAAATTTGTTTAATGATCAATAATAATTATAATAATAATCAATAGATTTATGTACTCGGGTTTTAACAGTTGAATGAATGATAAGTGAAAGTCAAGAGGCTAAACTTATCTGAAATTCTGCTGATTGAAATGCTAGTCCCAAACACTGCCATAGAAGTAAATAGGAGGATGAAAGCTTCTGTGTATTCTCCCAAAAAGTTCCCAAAGTTCCCAAATTTTTTAAAAAACCCTATGGCCTCCATGGAGACTTTTTTGTCTAACACATCCCACAGATGCTCGATTGTATTAAGATCTGGGTAATTTGGAAGCCAGTCAACACCTCAGGGTCTCCATTAGAAATTTTGGGGCCCCTTACAGAAAATTCTGTCCCCCTCTTCACTATATCTTCCTCTACCCCCCCTACTAACCAGTCTGTACTAGTTTGTCTAAATTAGTATGTAGTTCCTTTCTTTGCTCTGTACCAAGCGCTTCGAGAATTGGTGGCGCTGTACAAATAAATGTTTATGTAATGTAATGTAATACTATCCCAAAGTCATTTCATCCAGGTCTTTGTATATCATGCCCCCCAGGCCTCATCACCCGCATTGCACATCCAGGACATACCCCCTCACTCACATTGCCACCGCTAGCTTTTCCATTAATATGCCACAGCCAGTATGCCCATTAATATGCCACAGTAAGTTTGCCCATTAATATGCCACTATTTTCCCATTAATTTGCCATAGCCAGTATGCCCATTAATATGCCACTGTCAGTATGCCCATTAATATGCCACTGTTTTTTCCATAAATTTGCCACAGCCGATATGCCCATTAAAATGCCGCAGCCAGTTTGCCCATTAATATGCTGCAGCCAGTTTGCCCATTAATATGCCACAGCCAGTTTGCCCATTAATATGCCACTGTTTTTCCATTAATTTGCCACAGCCAGTTTGACCATTAATATGACAATCTTTGCCCATTTATATGCCACAGCTAGTTTTCCTCCCCCTTCCCCATTATTTACCTGGCTGCTGAGCAGGGCAGGTGCAAGGATTTTCGTCTACACAGGCGAAGGTGCATTTTGGTGCCCCCCTCCTCTGACCCGCCACGACTCCCATACTACCAACCCTCCATATATTTTATATATATAAAAGTATAATGTATAGTGTGGAAAATAAATACGTCTAAATATTCAACTCGCATGCTCTAAATTTGTCACACATTGACACCCTAACACACATTGAAACCCTTAAACACAAAGACCCTTGCAGTCCCACACAGAGACACACTTACCACTTACACACACCCTTACACAGACACAGTGACACACTTACACACACCCTTACACAGACACAGTGACACACTTACACCCTTATACAGTGATATACTTCCACACACCCTTACACTGACACAGTGACACACACCCTTACACAGAAAATGACACACTTACACACACCGTTACCACTTACACACACACAGTGACACACATAACCTGAGACACACTATTTTTCCACTCAATATGCCAGTATTTAGCCACACAATATGCCATTTAATATGCCAATATTTTGCCCCTCAAAATGTCAGTATTTTGCCCCTCAATATGCCAGGATTTTGCCCCTCAGTGTGCCAGGATTTTGCCACTCAATATGTCAGGATTTTGCACATCCATATGCCAGGATTTTGCCACTCTTTTGCCACTTAATATGCCAGGGTATTGCCACTTAATATGCCAGGGTATTGTCAATTAATATGCCAGGATATTGCCACTTAATATGCCAGGGTATTGCCACTTAATATGCCAGGATATTGGCAATTAATATGCCAAGGTATTGCCACTTAATATGCCAGGATATTCCCAATATTCCAGGATATTGCTAATTAAAATGCCAGGGTATTGCCACTTAATATGCCAGGATATTGTCAATTAATATGCCAGGATATTGCCACTTAATATGCCAGGATATTGCCAATTAAAATGCCAGGGTATTGCCACTTAATATGCCAGGATATTGCCACTTAATATGCCAGGATATTGACAATTAATATGCCAGGGTATTGCCACTTAATATGCCAGGATAATGCCACTTAATATGCCAGGGTATTGCCAATAATTATGCCAGGGTATTGCCTCTTAATATGCCAGGATTTAGCCCCTTAATATGCCAGAGTATTGCCAATAATTAAGCCAGGGTATTGCCACTTAATATGCCAGGGTATTGCCAATAATTATGCCAGGGCATTGCCACTATATGCCAGGATATTCCCAATATGCCAGGATATTGCCAATTAATATGCCAGGGTATTGCCAATAATTATGCCAGGGTATTGCCACTTAATATGCCAGGATAATGCCCCTTAATATGCCAGGATAATGCCAAATAATATGCCATGGTATTGTCAATAATTATGCCAGGGTATTGCCACTTAAAATGCCAGGATATTGCCAGTTAATATGCCAGGATATTGCCCCTCAGTATGCTTGTTATGCCACCCTCCTCTCCCCTTCCCCAGACCCCAGTACTTACCTCCTTGCTGCTGTCTCCCGGTGCAGGTCCGTGGTTGTGAGGGAAGCGTTGTGCGCTCCCCTCCAGCCAATGCGGATTCAATAAAGTTTGTTCAAACTTTTTTTTTAAACAAACTTTATTGATCCGCGCGGCAGGAGGGGAGCGAACAATGCTCAAACAAATAATACTGGCATATTAATAGGAAAATTTGCTGTTGCATATTAATGGAAAAATAATACTAGCATATTTATGGCAAAATAATACTGGCATATTAATGGGCAAATTGGCTATGGCATATTATTGGGCAAATTGTCTGTGGCATATTAATAGGGGAACTATGGCACATTTAATGGACAAACGGGGGCATATTTTAATAGGCAAACTGGCTGTTGCATATGTTAATGACAAAGTGACTGCAATTGGAAAAGTGACACTGTGGCTTGTTCTGCAGGGGCAGTTCTGTGGGGAAAATTTACACTGTGGCATGCCAAATTGTGTGGGTGCAATGTGAGTGCAAGCCAAGTGCTGTGGGTACAATATAGGTGCATGGCAACTGCTGTGGTTACTGTATGGTGCTGTGTTAAGTCCTTTAGGTGCAATGTGGGTGCAGAGGAAGGGAATAAAATGCAATTTTTTAATTTAATTTTTTATTACATATGAAAATAGTTGAATATAATATTCAAAAGTTAATTTAAGTATAAATGCAACTAGAGAGAGAGATGTCTGTAGATATTTCTTGTTTTTTCAAACTGTACAATTATCACCTCACGGGGCTCTTGTGTGTGGCATAAATAAGGGGCTCCTGTTTGTGGTATAATTAATGAGGCTCCTGTGTGTGTCATATTAAATGGGCTATCTGACTGGCATTACTAAGGAATCTGTTTGGCATAGTCTTGGAGGAAATCAGGGTGACACCAACCTAAGTGACTCATCTGAGGGCATCAAAATAATGACGGCCCATATAGAAACAAAGTATTAGCACATGTTCTCTTTTTAGAACAAAGGCTCACTTGCAGACATGCATTCTTTTCAAAGACTCCATCTTAGTTTTATTGCTACACATGGTTTAAGCTAACTTGCACATATTCCAATTCCAAGGAAATCCTAGTATTGTTCTATTTTAATAAAATATAATCTCTTTTATTGTGGACAGTAATTAGTCTACCTGTATTGGCTGATTTATTATAATAAATTCTATAATTCAGGAATATACCATTAGCTAGGCTAATTATCTACTCTTCTTCTGAAAGAAACTATATAAATATATTTTCTGGTACAATTGCTAATTACATTACATTACATTAACGTTTATTCGTATAGCGCATAGAAGGGAACTACATACTAAGTTAGACACACTAGTACAGACTGGTACATGAGGTAGAGAACCCTGCTCGTAAGCTTACAATCTAGAGGGAATGGGGTCCATGAGACAATTATGGGATTGAAGAGGTCAGAGGGATTGAAGTTGTAGTAACAGTAGAGTGGATGGGAGGCACTAGGTGGGATAAGTCAAAGAGGGAGTGTGTGTTCCAGCTAGGTGGGATCGGCTAGAGGCAGAGTGACTGGTAACTAGTGGGTTGGGTAGTAAGCTTCTCTAAAGAGATGAGTTTTGAGGGACTTTTTAAAGTTTGAAAAGGAGGGAGAGAGCTGGATGCTCCGGGGAAGGGAGTTCCAGAGAGAGGGGGCAGCTCGGACGAAATCTTGGAGATGCGTGTGAGAAGTGGTGATGAGATTAGAGGAGAGTGTTAACCCCTTTGAGGAGCGCAAAGTTCGTGCATGGAGGTAACGGTTAACAAGGGAGGAAATGTACGTAGAAGCAGAGGAGTGGAGGGCTTTGTAGGTTAAAGACAGAATTTTACATTTTATCCTCGAGCAGACGGGAAGCCATCGAAAGGGCGTTGCAGAGAGGAGCCGCCGAATCAGACCGACGTACAAGAAAGATGAGTCTGGCAGCCGCATTTTGGATAGACTGTAGGGGAGCCAGGGGAGCCAGAGGTAGTCCAGTCATAAGACCGTTACAGTAGTCCAGGCGAGAGATCACAAGCGAGTGCACTAGAATTTTGGCGGTCTCTTCGCTGAGGAACGGGCGAATGCGTGCAATGTTCCTTAGCCGACATAATTTGCTAATCCGTCTATATATTCACAAAGTGTATTTGATCCTTTCAATTATAAATATCCCCGGCTAGTGATATTGGATGCCATTAGATTATCAGAATGAGATTCTAAAAATGTAAGTTGTATTGTATGCATAAGATTGTATGCATAAGATTTATCACTATTCTGGAGTTTAGTGATATTATGAGTTTCTTTAAGAAGAGATTATCGGTTAGATGTTCCTATCTAATAAATTATGTGTGTAGCCATATTGCAAGTTGATAAGGTCCTCTACTAGGTCCCCTTAAATGCATACTGCCATCTTGTGTTCAGAAATGAAAACTGCATATTCAATTGTACATTAATCATCCTTGATGTTGTTAGATGTTTTGCATTCATATTCTTACATTTGTCATTGAAATCATACACTGAATTATATTTTTATACATCTATTTTGATGCATTTTCGTTATTTGATGATATTATTATTATATTTACCACAAAAGAAACTGCAATTATATATTTTCAACACAATTTACTGTCTGTGTTGTTTACTTTGCAAAACCGTCCTCAGTCTCTCACTACTTCACAAATTCATGGGTTAAAAGAATCTTTCATTCTTTCACTTATGTTTAGCCCATAGTGAGTCACCCATGGTTTTATGATTTTGGTGATTCACAAGCTTAACCCATTCAGGACGATGTATAACTTTGTTTTGATGTCCATTCCGGACAATAGCCATTTTGTTACTTTACGTTACCTTTAAATAAAAGTGCAAGCTTGCTTCTTAAATGAAGCTTAAATCCCCGCATATTATATCATTTTTTTTTTGAAGGACATATAGGGCTTTCATTTGAGACCATTTTTTGAGACTTAACCCTTTGTGTACTACATAAATTTTAATAAAGAGATTTTTTTTCTGGGACACAGTATCTCTCTCTCTCTCACACACACACCCACCCACACACACACACACACACACACACCCACACACACCCACACACACCCACCCACACACACACACACACACACACACACACACACACAGTGGAGGCGATATGCGCTTCAGCCTCTGAGGATCAGGAGAATCTTCCGCTCCCTGACTTATTAGAGCAGGTAGATCAGGCAGAGGCCTCCACAGGTGTTCAGCTGGGGGAGCGGCTAAGTCCTCAGGAGCGTGCCCAGGTACAGGAGTTAATCGCGGCTAAGGGAGCCACTTTCTCCAATTTACCAGGGTACACCCCGCTAGCTACTCACCGAGTTGAGACCCCCGGACAGCTACCTATGCGGCAGATCCCATACCGTGTCCCGTAAGCAGTCAGGGAACATATGAGGAAGGAAATTGAGGAAATGTTGCAGCTAGGGGTTATTGAACATTCCGATAGCCCCTGGGCATCGCCGGTAGTGCTGGTACCCAAGAAGGACGGCACAACACGCTTTTGTGTAGACTACCGGAGGCTAAATGACAAAACAGTGTCTGATGCCTACCCGATGCCCCGGATAGACGAGCTGCTAGACAAAATGGCACGAGGCCAGTACCTTACTACAATAGATTTATGCAAAGGGTACTGGCAAATTCCACTAGCCGAGGATGCCATCCCCAAGTCGGCGTTTGTCACCCCGTATGGCTTGTATCAGTTTCGCGTCATGCCATTCGGGATGAAAAACGCTCCGGCTACCTTTCAACGGATGGTGGATCGGCTCCTGGATGGGTTCCAGGAGTATGCATGTGCATACATGGATGATATCGCCATCTATAGCCAGACCTGGTCAGACCACCTGCGACATATTGGAGCAGTCATTGACCGTATCGGAGAGGCAGGGTTGACGCTAAAGCCCAGCAAGTGTCACATAGGGATGGCAGAGGTGCAGTACCTGGGGCACCGGGTAGGGAGTGGACAGCAAAAGCCCGAACCAGCAAAAATTGAGGCAGTAGCTAAGTGGCCTACCCCCCGGACAAAAACCCAAGTGCTAGCCTTCCTGGGTACTGCAGGGTACTACCGAAAATTCGTACCCAATTATAGTGCCCTGGCCAAACCACTGACTGACTTGACCCGCAAAAACCTTCCTCGACAGGTCATCTGGGCCCCAGAGTGTGATCAGGCGTTCCAACAACTCAAGACTGCGTTAACCAATGCACCTGTACTTCCTGCTCCTGATCCAACTAAACGATTTCTTGTCCACACAGACGCTTCAATGTTTGGATTGGGAGCAGTGCTGAGCCAAGTTGGAGCAGATGGCGGAGAACATCCCGTAGCTTACTTAAGCCGAAAGTTATTACCCCGTGAAGTGAGCTACGCCGCCAATGAGAAAGAATGCCTGGCCGTGGTGTGGGCCCTCAAAAAGTTGCAGCCTTATTTATATGGACAACCTTTTTCCCTACTCACAGATCACAACCCGTTGGTGTGGCTGAACCGTGTGGCAGGGGACAATGCCAGGCTGCTGCGCTGGAGTTTGGCGCTGCAGCCTTTTGACTTTACTATTCATTACCGCCCAGGAAAGCAAAACGGTAACGTCGACGGGTTATCTAGACAGACTGACCTTGAGAAGTGATCTGTGAGTTCTCCTCCGGACATCCCCAAGCCGATCCGTTGGGATCAGACTGTGTATGCCGGCTTGGTTCTGGGGGAGCATTGTGGCAAACCTAGCCACTTATTGCAGAACATTTAAAGGTTGTCTGAAATACTTGTGTTACCCTGTTGTAAAAATGTATTCATGTTAATGTCAAAGTTAGATATTCTTATGTTAAAACCAGGTTCTGCTGTACGGAGGGATAATCCACTTGACAGGATTATCTAGTGGGAGTGCCCCTCCCGTACAGCAGTGCATGGTGGGAGAAATGTCCTGTATTTGCAGTTCCCAGGTAATCTACTATTGTATAGCCCCTGTAAGGGGATTAAGTAAACCCCTTGCAGGGGGAATTGCATAAATGCTGGAGCTGTGAATAAAGTAATCAGTTGACTCCCAGAACTGTGTTTCGTCCGGTTACTGGGGGATTTGGGATATTGCCTTACTTTCCAGCGCTTTATTTGGATTACCTTCTTTTACCAGCGGAGATATTGGGATTTAATATTGCAGCTCCGCTACAACAGCCTTGACCAAGGTATGGCGAATTAATGCAACCTCCCCCCAAGAAAAGACACGGACAACAAACTGGATATGAAGGTCACAGTATTTATTAAGAAATACTGTAACAAAGATTTTGTATTATTATCAGTAACGAATCAACTTAAACGTATACTAAAAACGTATACAACCATGGAAAACACATATAACATATATAACATATACATACCATGTACAAAGGATACCATCTTGTGGAGTACCACATGTATATGCCACTAAGCGGTAGCATATCTAGGATTGGGTACCCGAGGATCGGACGTAGGCGTAACCAAAAATATCAGTCTACCGGCGTCAATGCCCCTGCACGGTGGCCACCTGATATTCACTCCCCAGGGACCAGCCCGTGGGGAGTCCGTGCAGCTAGCTCCCAGAGCTACTGCCTCCCGGGTTGGCCATACCCAAGACAGCCAACCCCCTGCACTGATGTCATACCTCGGTTACCCCCTGCCAATGCCACTGAGTGTGAAACCTTACACTCTATTGGCTCCTCCAGACCGCTACCGCTTTTTCGAGACCGGACTGGATCGCCAAATTCCACAGATCACAGCCAACATCCGTCAGATGGACCCCGTCTCTCCGATACAGGGACGCATCGGAACCGTCCAGCACTGGATGACGCACCACTAGGCCACCGTTGTACAACATGAACCGTGAGATGGCACTGTTCAGTTTCTTCCTGGCCCGCTCCACCCCCGAAGGAGACCGGGCGCCCCGCCAGCGTAGCCTTGAAATGATGTCGGACCAAACCAGAACCAGACCCGGAAATTGCAGCCACAGGCGCAGGATGTCTGCCTTAATGCCATAGGTCAACTCCCTCAGTGGTGTAAAACACAGGTCATTTCCTCCGAGGTGCAGGACCAGCACATGGGGTGACCCAAGGCGAGCAACTGACTGTGCCACGTATCCAGGCATGGCGTTCCAGCGCATGCCGCGACAGCCTATCCACTGCAGATCTACCTGGTCCCGACAGAGACCCAAGGAAGCCCCATTGGGACGAACTGCAGCCCGCCTGGCTGCCCAGTAGACAAAAGAATGTCCCAAAATCCACGTTCTGCAGCATGCAGAGGCTGAAAGAAGAACACAGCAGTGACCCCAGTGCTGGTGTAAGTCCCCAAGCACGCAGACGACATACTCAAGTACACATAATATATATATATATATATATATATATATATATATATATATATTTTTTTTTTTTTTTTTTGTGCAACAACATAAACGAACAAAAACATCAACATGGAAGAAAAAGTGTGAAATTGCAACACCATTTTTTTTTTTTTGTTTAAAGAAATTTTTTTAAAACATATGCCCTGGTATACCAAGGACGGACACTAGACGAGGTGGGGTCGGATATAGGATTTAAAACGGGCAGACTCCCATCTACCAATCAGTTTTACTACAGAATCACCCAAACCCCACCTAGCTGCTTCCGTGGCCGCCCCTATCCTAAAGGAGTGGGTCCCAAAGGCAGCCGGGTCCAGATCAAGAGACGCCAAACATTTCCTAAAAACCGAGAAAAACTGGAACCGGGACATTGCAGAGCCATCCCTGTGTACCAACAAGGGAGAGCCGCCATCAGGACGGAGATGTAAAAATTGCTGGAGACAGTGCACCGGGCAAGCGGGAGAGTCCGGGAGGGCCAGCAGGGATACAGTCAGACCTTTTCCAACCTGATCCGTTTTAGATCTCCTGATGAGGACGCAGATGGAGTCATCCTGATGCCGTACGTCCTCCAATAGCACCCCCCCCCCATGCTTAAGACGGGTGGGGCTGACAAGCTCGCCCACCCGAAATGCTCCAAAAAAGGCCCATGAAAATGCCAAAGCAAAAAGAACATTCTCAAAGGGGGACGAGCACACCAGTGGCAACGATTCCAGAATGCGCAGCAGGATAGAGAAGGTCACAGGACGTCGGCTATCCAGCTGCTTGAAGCCCCGGCGGTAGTCCCTCAAAGCTTGCCTCACCAGAAATTCCTTCGTCACGTCAGGACCTCCAGAGAATTTAAAGTAAGCCGCTACTGCCGACATTTTCCGGTTCAGGGATGGGACTGTCACCTTCTCCGTGAACAGATGCCCAATAAACCATAGCAAAGCGGAGAGCACACCCTCATGTGTTTCAGGATCGCCCGCCATCCGAAGAAAGCAGCGCCATTCAACCCAGACCTTAGAGTACGCGGTCCACGTGGCTGGCACCATGGACCGGTGCAGGAGTGTCAAGGCGTTCCGTCTGCTAACGTCCATATCCAGCTGGGAAATGGCGTGGCCGCTCTGTCGGCGTCTGGCGAAAGCAGCCTGAATCGATCCCACTGTTGGCGAGACAAAGAGTCGGACACCTCGTTGTGCACACCTGGGACGTGTACAGCTCGGACCCACAAATTGCGCCTCAAACCCCGGAGAACTAGCTGTCGTAGCAGATTGATCACTGGGGGGGACGATGCGGAGATATTGTTGATGGCTTGGACCACCCCCATGTTGTCGCACCAGAACCGGACCTTCCTGTTTTCCAGCAATGGGCCCCAGACAATGATGGAAACCACTATTGGAAACAACTCCAAGAAGGCCAGGTTCTGAGTAAGGCCAGAGCAACGCCAGGCCTCAGGCCACAGGCCAGAAAACCACCTCCCGTGAAAGAACCCCCCAAAACCGACTGAGCCAGCCGCATCGGTCCACAGACTCAAATCCGCATTGGAAACTGCTGGCTCCAAAAACAATGTCCGCCCATTAAACAACTGCAAAAACGAATCCAACAGCCCAGTCAGCCTTAAGTTCCCTTGTGAGACGGATAAAGTGGTGCGGAGAGCGGGCGCCAGCTGTAGCTAAAGACAGACGCCTGCAGAATATCCGACCCATGGGGATGATTTTGCATGCAAAATTCAGTTTGCCAAGCAGCGACTGCAATTGGCGCAACTGAACCTTGCGTAATGTGCACATTTGTGACACCAGAGACCGAAGATCATCAACCTTATCCATGGGGAGGCGACACTCCATCTTCACTGAATCTATCTCGATTCCCAAAAATTTTATGCTGGTGGAAGGCCCCTCGGTTTTTTCAGGTGACAAACCAGGCCATCACCTGCTCAATGGTACATAGGATGGATAAACAGAGAGGAGAGTCCGGAGGACCAACACATAAAAAATCATCAAGATAATGGAGAACTGATTTTGCACCAGCTTCCTCTCTGATTACCCATTCCAAAAAGGTACTGAATGTCTCGAAATAGAAACATGAGATGGAGCACCCCATGGGGAGGCAGAGATCGACATAAATGTCCCCCTCCCAATGGCACCCGAGGAGGTGAAAACACTCTGGGTGCACCGGCAGTAGCCGGAAAGCCGCCTCAATGTCAGTTTTAGCAAGAAGGGCCCCCTTACCCATAGTTTTGACCCACCTTACCGCCTGATCAAACGAGGTGTAGGGCACTCTGCACAATTCGGGATCAATGCCGTCATTAACAGACTCGCCCTTGGGAAAGGACAGGTGATGTATTAAACGGAACTTGCCCACCTCTTTCTTAGGAACCACCCCCAGCGGAGAGATCCTCAGATTAACCAAAGGTGGGGAGCTGAATGGACCAGCCATTCTACCAAGTAACACCTCCTTATGCAGCTTGTCCGACACCACGGCAGGGAACTGAACGGTAGACTTTAAGTTCTTGGGGAAAAGGGGGGTCGACAACCAAACTGAAAGCCATCCCTCAAGAGCGTGGCGGCAGACTGATCCGGATACTGATTAAGCCAGGGGAGCATTGCTCCTACGTCCACCGGCGTCCTCCCCTTTTCCCCCAGAATTGTTGGAATTGCTGGATTTGTCCTGCTTATTCCGCTTAAAACATTTAAACTGGGGGTGACTGCCCCCACAGCCGGAGCACTCGTGTCTGAATCTACACTGACTCCCCCGTTTGCAGCTCGAATCATTAAACTGCCAACACGTGCCCTTTTTTTGCCGAGGCTGAAGACCCTGAGGCAGAGGGACCAGCGGGCGCTGACAGAAAGGGTTGGATTGCGCTGCGACCAGGGGCCATGATCCGTAACCACAACGCTATGTCCCTATGGTCCCACCTCACGCCTTGCCTGACTGCCAAGCGCTGCCTAAACTCCTCGTCGTAGCGAAGCCAAGCCTGGCCCCCATAAACCCTATAGGCTTCGTGGATGGACTCCTGGTAACAAAAGAGTCCGGCACAGTGTTCCGGGTTCTTGGTCGCAATTATACTCGCTAAGGTGGAAAAAGCCTGGAGCCAGTTGGAGAAGTTCCGAGGGATGAGGCGATACCTCCTCCTCTCCTCGTCCTCCTTTTTATGGTTATCCGGTTTGGATACAGCGTCCAAATTAAATTTTTCTAAGGGGAGGAGGGTGAACAATTCAAGATACTCCCCCCGGCCAATTTTGTCTCGCACCTCTTGCACGTAAATGTGCCCCCGTGAAGAATCCGCTAGCCGGACCGGGTCCACGTCCTTCGACTTGACCTCAGGGATCGCAGGCTCAGTTGCCGGAGATACCACCGGGTCAGGGACTACAGCAGGGGAACCTATACTAACTGGGAGAACTCCGGGCGCAGCAACTAAAGTAGATACCGGCGGTGCCGGCACTGAAGCTGTATATGCCCCCCAAACCTGCGATGAGGAAGGGTTATCCGCTGCAGACAGCGTCCCAGACTCAAATGATTTTAGAACGCTAGCAAGGCTCGCCACTAACTGCAATAGGCCACCAACCGTCCCCGTGGAACCCTGAGAATTCCCCGCATTGTGTGAAACAGCACTGTGGATGTGTAAGTGTGAGTTAGGGATAGAAGGAGAGATAAAATCGGACTCACCCCTGGAAAGGTGCCCTGCAGGAGGGACCGCCGTGGGCTCAGGAACCGGAGATCCTCGTGGAGATTGCGAGAAGAGCAGAGGACTGCCAAACACCGAACCGCCCATCTGATTGTCCGCCGGAGGAAGACTAGGGGTGCCGTCTGATGTGAGGAGCCGGGCATTCCTGGCGCGGGATCTCTCCCCGGAAGGGTGCTGCACTCCAGCTGACGATTCCTGCCTGCCAGCAGTGAAGACTCTCGGGGAAGCTGACCTGGAGCTCCGGCTGTCCGACCTGATGAGATGTCTGCGATTCCGATCTGAATCCCTTGCCGGTCCAGTCCGAGACGAAGATCCGTGACGCACCGGCTCCCTGGTCCTTGGCGACACCCGGGGGCCCCTCTGTAAAGAAGGGGACCTGGACCTCGGGTACCGCCTGGCACGTCCGCCAGGTGCAGGGGGGGAAAGGAGGTAGGAAGGGGACCTGGAGGAGTGGTGGCGGTGGGGGCCACTATGATGAGCGTCCCGACCCCTCTGTAAAGAAGGGGAACTGGAGGAGTGGTGGCGGCAGCCACCATGATGACCATCCAGACCCCTCTGTAAAGAAGGGGACCTGGAGGAGTGGTGGCAGCGGGGGCCACAACACTGACCCACCAGACCCATCTGTAAAGAAGGGGACCTGGGGGCCAGAGATCTGCCAGTGATATACTGGCTACTCCTGGATTCCCTACCTAATCTGTGAGGGGAGCCCACAGAGTCACCCCTGTCACTACCATGAGTGACAGGTGAGGCTCTGGGGTTATGGGGGGAGCAGGATCCCCTCCTGTGAGAAGATCTCACTGCTGTACCAGCACTGCGGGGGTTAATGTGCACAGATCGCGGTATACGCGACCTGTTCACGCGGCCACGTGGTTCCCTGTCAGACTGATGTCGGGAAACCACGTGGCGCACAGAAGCGCTTCTCGCAGCCGTGTTGACGGACATGCGAGAAGCTGAAGAAAGCAGGGACCCACGTGCGGCCGCCGGATCAGGTAAGCGGGGAGGAGGTAGCACATCAGTGCACCTCCCACCCCTAGCCACCAGCGGATCCGACGCCAGGGGAAGGGAGGGGGGGGGTACCGGACACGGAGGGCCTTCTGATGCTCCTGGCCCTCCGGTGAGCAGAAGGGAGGGGGGGTAACGCGGAGGGGGGGGACAAAACGAGCATGGCAGGGGTAGGGGGATCCTGCAGGAGGGATCCACTGGCCACCGATGACCTGCTAACATGGCCCCCAGATGGCAGGCGGGCAGGGGAGGACAGAGGGGCAGGGGAGGACAGAGGGGCAGACTGACATTTTTTAGCAGCTGCCCTCTTCCTCCTTTTTGGAACAGGGGGCTGGGGCTGGGGCAGGGGCTGAGGCACAGTGGGGGGCTCAGGGGTAAATCTAGAAGGGGCTCTGGACCTCCTAGGAGTAGGCCTGGATGGACCTGGGGCAGGAGATGGTGCAGTGGGGGGGATGGGAGATGGCAAGGTACCTAATATAGTATTTATACTGTCCTGCAGCCAATCTCCTCCGTGCAGGACAGCAGCATCCCTCAACTGTGACATCAGAGCGTCCATCAGAACTGGTAAGGTGCAAACTGATTTCTATAATCCAGAAAAGAGGCTGGGCAAAACCACCGCAAGGGTTTATATAGGTTTTGCCCAGCCCCCAAGGGGGGAGGAACGGCCGCCCATGAAGGGCAATTACTGGCCGAGGGCCTATGACTGACAGACTTGTGATGAGGCTGCATCACCAACCTGTTGTCATGCTGCCCTTTCATATATTGCATTATTACAGGACATTACTGTCTCATCTGTTGCAGGCTAAGACAGCCCATTTTCTGAGTGTTTCAGACTTGCCTCTATCAGAAGCAGCCTTGCATCGGGTGAGGGGGAGTGATTGAGAGGTCAGTGATGATTGTCACTGACCTGTCAATTTGAAACCGCCCATGGAAGGACCCAGCGGCCGTTTTTTGTTTTTGTTTTGCTTTCCTGGATAGCACTCACTTGAAGCTTTCAAGTAAGCTTTAAATACCACGAATTGCAGCAAAAACGCTGTTATCGCGCTGTTTTAAAGGCAGCTCGTAAATGTACAGGCATAGTTGCCAACATTTGAAAAAAATTTCCAGGGACTCTTTGCAGCTTATCTTCCAATTGACCACACCTCCTTTAAAAAGCTATGCCCACTCGATATGATTAGCATAATTTAACTCCACCTACTTGTCACAGTGTAGATTATATCACCAAGTTCACACCAACATTACCATGCATCCTTGGTATACAACAGATACACTCACAGCACAACATCTACATCAGGCAGGTGCATTTTATCACTTTTACATGAAATATAGTAAGACCTGGTGCAGATGTGCTTCAGTCAGAGAGCTGTGTCAACACCATAAAACATACATTAGTATTAACCTACCACTTCTGCTAGGAGGCCATTCCATGTATCCACCCCCCTATTAGTAAAGTAATACTGCCTGGCCTTATCTTATATCCCGGATAGCCTTATACCTATCCCATAAATGCTTAAACTCCTTCACTGTATTAACCTCTACCACTACTACTGGAAGACTATTCCATACATCCACTACCCTCTCAGTAAAGTAATACTTTCATTAGTCCATGGCCTTATCTTATATCTGGGATAGCCTTATACCTATCCCATGTGTGGTTAAACACCTTCACTGTATTAACCTTAACCTCTACCACTTATACTGGAAGACTATTCCATGCATCCACTACCCTCTCAGTAAAGTAATACTTTCATTAGTTACTGGCTTTATCTTATATCTAGGATAGCCTTATTCATATACCATGCATGATTAAACTCCTTCATGTATTAACCTTTACCACTACTACTGGAAGACTGTTCCATACATCCACTACCCTCTCAGTAAAGTAATACTTTCATAATTCCCTGGCCTTATCGTATATCTAGGATAACCTTATACCTATCCCATTACTGCTTAAACTCCTCCTCTACCACTTATGCTGGAAGACTATTCCATGCACCCACCACCCTCTCAGCAAAGTAATATTACATTTCTGACCACAAAAACACATTCAAATATTAAATATTTCCTGCCTTTTGAAAAGCTTGAGGTGGACCCCAAATATATGTATTTAACTAGTTGTATTTATACTTAAATGAACTTTTTAATATTGTTTTCAACTATTTTTATATGTAATAAAACTGCTATTGAAAAATTGTTAATTTCTTATTTTTATCCCTTCCTATGCACCCATGCTGCACCTAAATAACTTAACACAGCACCCACACGTTTTGGCATGCCACAATGTCAATTTGCCCCCCAGAAAATACCACAATGTAACTTTTCCCCTGCAGAACATACCACAGTGACACTTTGCCTCATAGTACAGCATCACCATGGCTAGAGTAAATTTTCCCATTAATATGTCACTATTAGCCTGACCATTAATATGCCACTATTAGCCTGGCAATTAATAGGCCACAGCCTGATGCCTAGTAATATGCCACATCCAGATCCCTCAGTAATATGCCACAGCCAGATCCCCCAGTAATATGCCACAGTTGAAATACCCAGCATAATTTCCCAGTAATATGCCACAGTTTAAATGCCCAGCATAATTGCCCAGTAATATGCCACAGTTTAAATGCCCAGTAATATGCCATAGTTTAATTGCCCAGTAATATGCCACAGTTTAATTTCCCAGTAATGTGCCCAGCCTAATTGCCCAGTAATATGCCACAGTTTAATTTCCCAGTAATATGCCCAGCCTAATTGCCCAGTAATATGCCACAATTTAATTGCCCAGTAAAATGCTAGTTGAAATGCCCAGCATAATTGCCCAGTAATATGCCACAGTTGAAATGCCCAGCATAATTGCCCAGTAATATGCCACAGTTTAAATGCCCAGCATAATTGCCCAGTAATATACCACAGTTTAAATGCCCAGTAATATGCCACAGTTTAATTGCCCAGTAATATGCCACAGTTAAAATGCCCAGTATAATTGCCCAGTAATAAACTGTGGCATAATTGCCCAGGAAATTAAACTGTGGCATATTACTGGGCACTTAAACTGTGGCATATTACTGGGAAATTAAACTGTGGCATATTACTGGGCAATTAAACTGTGGCATATTACTGGGCACTTAAACTGTGGCATATTACTGGGTGATCAGGCTGGGCATATTACTGGGCAATTAAACTGTGGCATATTACTGGGCAATTAGACTGTGGCATATTTCTGGACAATTAAAATGTGTCATATTACTGGGCAATTAAACTGTGGCATATTTCTGGACAATTAAAATGTGTCATATTACTGGGCAATTAAACTGTGGCATATTACTGGGTGATCAGGCTGGGCATATTACTGGGCCCAGTAATTAAACTGTGGCATATTACTGGGCATTTAAACTGTGGCAAATTACTGGGCATTTAAACTGTGGCACCCGGACTTTTTTCCGAAGTTCGGCCGAACCCGCCGAACCCGAACATCCAGGTGTCCGCTCAACTCTAGTGCTGGGCCTTTAATGGATCCCAGTGCAAATGGTCCATTGGTTGCAGATACTGCCACAAATGTTCGGGATGTGAAGGTAGTCACCCGGCCATTCGTTGCTTCAAAAAATAACTCAGTAAGGAGTTAGGGAGGCATTTTCTAAAGGCAGTGACACCAGTGAAGGAGGAAAGGTTGTGGTAATTCTTACCAAAGAAAAAGATAGAAGGTTCAACCCACACAGGAATATATAAGAGAAAATAAATATACTTTCCTATATTGGCTCTCCAGGGACTTCTCCAATCCTGAAATGTACACAGTAGAAAAACGTGAGACCAACTTCGATAGAGCTGAGGGGGATTTTTTAGATCTTAAACACTCTCGTGGAGTTTAAAATACATACCAAATAAAAGAAAATAGAGAGGGGAGTACATAGCGTTAAACTGTAAACACAAATATATAATAAAGTACAACATTTATTGGAATAACACAGACGAATTAAAAACGCAAATTTGGATTGTACCTTCCCCATAACTCTAGCAAACTTATGTATGGGTACCACTACACTCAAGAAAAGTTGCTCAACATATACTGGGGCAGGACCATCTTTAATACTGATTGGACCCTGGGCAAGCATTTGCTTGGGCACCCTGTGCCCCCTTCCCTGTCATTGTAATCACACCCTCCACCCCAATCCCCCCTGAAAAAAATAAAATAAACACACACAGTTCTAGTACATAAAATGTGTATAATAAGCATACAATTGCACTGTATAAAATGTATATATGGAACAAAATGTATATTTGGCTGAAAAATGTATACCTTCTTATTTTTTTATTACACTGCAATAAAAGTACTCAGTCTATATTACAAAAGTATACATGGATATTAGAGAGCAATTACATATGGTAGGCAGCAATTAAAATAAAAATACAGCAAAAATACTCAAAGTGGCCTCATCTGACAGGTACGACCCCACTGCAAGCCCCTGCAGAGGGATCCAAGCACAGCTCATGGGATGAGCTGTTTAACGCTGGACATTCTATGCCGTCCTAGCGTCTTTTAGATACACTAAAATCAGGATGGCATAGAACGTACTAGCGTCACAAAGGGGTTAAAATAATTCTATCTAAAGCAAGACCTTATTATACTTAAAAAAATGTAAGGAAAGAGAGGAAAATTGCAGCTAAACACAAACACCGCAGAAGTTTTAACATACTACATGGCCAAAACAGTCTGGTCATGAAAAGGTTAATAGTACATTAACTGTTTCTCTTCCTTATTTGTTATAATAATTACATATTTGACGATATGTGAATAAAAAATAATTAAAAAAATAAAGCAACCTTGTTCTAGAATATATATCGAGTGTCTTGATTTTTATTTATTTTCTCTGTTACGTTTTGCTAATCTTTTTTCTTTACTGCTGGAGTTAGTTAGGCTACAGTGGTATGGATATTGGGCCATTCTTTGGTGTTCTGGGCCCAGAATAGGGCTGAGCAGAGAATCTATGGACCTAATCTTAATCTGGAATTAAGGTGTTCTGGTGTGGTTTAACCCCTTAGTGACATGACTTTTTTGGCTTGTCCGACGCTTGGTGACATGGGCTGTTTTAACATTTCTGAGCAGTTTGTGTTTTGCTGTAATTTATTTCTGTCTCATTTAGTGTACCCGCACAAATTATATATTGTTTTTATCGTTATAAGAAGGGCTTTCTTTTGATACCATTATTTTGATAATAGCATATAATTTGATGTAAAAAAAATAATAAAATATGGCAAAAAAATTGAAAAAATACTTTTTTTATGACTTTTATTTGAAAAATCGTATACTCATGTACAAGAGACAACAAAAAAACACTACTAAAAAGTTTCTAATATATGTCCTGAGTTCAGAAATAGCCCATGTTTTTATGTTTTTGTGCTTTTTTATTCATGTTACAGGGCCAGAACTATAAGTGGTGCAAAGCTATTTTAAAATCCTTTCTTTCAAAATTAGCGATAGTGACATTGTAACACTGATTTCTGTACTAAATCCATGAATGACCCCCAACATGTACATATTTTTGAAAACTAGACAACTCAGGGCATTTAACTTGGGGTATTTTGACACATTTCATGTAGCCATTTTACCACCAATCTATGCCAAAGTTTGCAGCAAAAAATCTTTTTTTTTAATTTTTCACATATATTGCAATTTAGGTAAACATTACCTTAAAATGTGAAGGGATATTTCCAAATAACACCTCAATATGTGTTCAGCAACATCTCCTGAGTACAGGGATACCACCCATGCATAGGTTTGTTGGTTTGTTTTGGGGCTAAAAGGCCACATTTAGGGGGTGCTCATTTTGGTTTTCCAACTTGGAATTCTGACATGCAGAAAACTTGTGCCCATGTCCCATTTGGGACATTTTTGAAGCCAGAAAGTGTATTCTACCCCACAAAACCATATATATTTTTAAACTAGACACCCTAGGGTATTTCAAATGGTAGTATTTTAACACTTTCCATGCACTAATTATACTACCAGCCTATATCAATGTTTTGGGTAGTAATTTTTTTTCACATACATTGTACTTTGTGCATGAATTCACAGATCCTGTTATATGTCAGTGCCAAACAACACCTCAATATGTGTTCAGCAACATCTCCTGAGTACAGGGATACCCCCCATGTATAGGTTGGTTAGGTTATTTGGGGGTTAAAAGGCCACATTTGAGAGGTGCACTTTTTGGTTTTCCAACTTGGAATTCTGACGTGCAGAAAACCTGCTCCCATGTCCCATTTGGGACATTTTTGAAGCCAAAAAGTGTATTCTATCCCACAAAACCATATATTTTTGAAAACTAGACACCCTAGGGTATTTCAAATGGTAGTATTTTAACACTTTCCATGCACTAATTATACTACCAGCCTATGTCAATGTTATGGATAGTAATTTTTTTTCACATACATAGTACTTTGGGCATGAATTCACAGATCCTGTTATATGTCAGTGCCAAACAACACCTCAATATGTGTTTAGCAACATCTCCTGAGTACAGGGATACCACCCATGTATAGGTTGGTTAGGTTATTTGGGGGTTAAAAGGCCACATTTGAGAGGTGCGCTTTTTGGTTTTCCAACTTGGAATTCTGACGTGCAGAAAACCTGCGCCGATGTCCCATTTGGGACATTTTTGAAGCCAAAAAGTGTATTCTATCCCACAAAACCATATATTTTTGAAAACTAGACACCCTAGGGTATTTCAAATGGTAGTATTTTAACACTTTCCATGCACTAATTCTACCACCAGCCTATGTCAATGTTATGGATAGTAATTTGTTTTTCACATTCATTGTACATCGGGCATGAATTCATAGATCCTATTATGTGTCAGTGCCACAAAACTCATTAATATGTGTTCAGCAACATCTCCTGAGTACAGGGATACCACCCATGTGTAGGTTAGTTAGATTATTTGGGGGCTAAAAGGCCATGTTTAGGGGGGGTGCATTTCCAACTTGGAATTTTGACATGTAGTCAGCCTGCGCCCATGTTCCATTTGGGACACTTTTGAAGCCTGTCAAAGTATTTTACCCCATAAAACCATATATTTTGGAAAACTAGACATCCTAGGGTTTTTAAAATTGTGGTATTTTAACACTTTCCAAGTGCTAATTCTACCACCAACCTATGTCAAAGGGTTGGGATGTCATTTTTTCCCCACACACATTGTAGTTCAGGCAGGAATTTTCAGATTCTGGTATTTGCCACTGCCAACCAACACCTCAATATGTGTTCAGCAACATCTCCTGAGTACAGGGATACCCCCCATGCATAGGTTTTGTTGGTTTGTATTGGGTCTAAAATTCCACATTTAGGGGGTGCGCAATTCCAACCTGGAATTTTGACATTTAGTCAGCCTGCGCCCATGTTCCATTTGGAACATTTTTGAAGCCGTCCAATGAATTTTACCCCATCAAACCATATATTTTTGGAAAAAAGACATCCTAAGGTATTTCAAATGGTGGTATTTTAATACTGTATAGGTACTAATTCTACCACCAGCCTTTGTAAAAGTTTGTGGTAGTACTTTTTTGGGAGGTTTTTTTCCACATGCATTGTACTTCAGGCATGAATTCACAGATTCTGGTATATGTCACTGCCAAACAACAACCCAATATGTGTTCAGCAACATCTCCCGAGTACAGGGATAGCACCCATGCATAGGTTTGTTGGTTTGTTTTTGGCTAGAAGGCAACATTTGTGAGATGCGCATCTCAAAATTCCAACTTGGAATTTTGACATGTAGTCAACCTGCGTACGTGTCCTTTATGGGATATATCTTTGAAGCCAGCCAATGTAATTTACCCCCACCAAACCATATATTTTTTTATCGGTAGACCCCCATCACTACTTGTGGCAAGGGCTCAGCAGCCACCGATACATCGCTAGATGATGTATCAGAAAGCTGAATAGGGTCAAAATCGAACCCTGAGTCCGCGGCCTCAGAATCAGTGCGTAAGCAGTGATCTCGAGCAAAGAAGGGGTTAATAGCTCTTAGAAGAGCCTATCTAGTACTGTAATACATTACAGTACAAAGAAATTAATCCATAAAACAGTGCAGACAGAAAAACATACTGTTGCTGTGCAAGATTACTGCTTACACAGTGATGAATGGCAGGGAAGGGGTTAATACACAGTGAAAGACTTTCATAAAACCTGACAATTTTATAAAATGTTATTTTATATCACTAATACTGAGGAGTGAGGAGAGGGAGGCAGATCAATATTTGTGAATATTGATCCGACCAATTTTGATCTGACCAGGGCGAATGGTGAGCTTAATTGAGAAATCACCAAACCGCCTTTGCCACTAATTCGCTGTTACTGATCGCTATGCGCTCAGGCAGCTTAAAAAAAAAAACTCAAATATTTTTACTTTACATGTAATCCCCTAGCGGGTATGTGTAAAAAAAATACAATAAAAATATGCAGACAGATAAAAATTGCTTTGGCGTCAATATCATTGCGTAAGCAGTGATCGACGGCAAAGAAGGGGTTAATAACTCTTAGAAGAGCCTTTTTAGTACTGTAATAAATTACAGTACAAAAAAAATTAACCCCTAAAAAATGCACAAACGGCAAAAATAAATGCGCTGATGTGCACGATCACTGCTTGTGCAAGATCAGTGGCAGGGAAGGGGTTAAACGCAGGGAATTGCTTTAATACGTTTTTTTTTTATTGTTTTAATATTTGTGTGTTGTGTGTTTATTGTTTTTTTTTACTTTTAGAACTTTGATCTGTCTCTCTCCCTCACTAAAAAAATGTGAGGAGAGGGAGGCAGATCATAACTGGTCAGATCAATATAGGGTTAAAATTGATCTGACCAGTCAGTGGGGATGTTCAGCAGAACATCCCCACTGCCTGTCAGTGTGCCTGGCAGTCACTGATTGCCTCTGTGAAGAGGCAATCGTGTGACAGCCAGAGAGCACAGGAAGCAGGTACTCCCTGCCTCCTGTGCTCTTGCCCTTAGAAGGGCAGCGCCATCTTGGTCACTCAGTGACCAAGATCGTGCATTTTTTTTTTGTGTTCCTGATTGCCTCGACTTGCGAGGCAATCAGGAACACTTTCTGAGCATAGGAAGCGAAAAATTCGCTTCCTATGCTCATTTTTTAATGCACGTGTTTTAAAGGCACTGTGCCTTTAAAACCGGCATTTCGATCGCTCTCCGGAGCGATCGAAATGCCGACGGGCATTTTTTTTAGTATTGTACGATGCTTCCACACGGAAGCATCGTTACAATACCATCAGAGCACTGAAAGCGGAAAAACTCCGCTTTCAGTGCTCGTTTTGACACAGGACGGACTAGGTCCGTCCTGTGTCACTAACGCTTCGCCACACAGGACGGACCTAGTCCGTCCTGTGTCGCGAAGGGGTTAATGGGTATAAGATGGTTGCAGCTTTTTGGGCATATTCAGAATTGTTTTGAATAATTTCCATAACCGCAAATTGTTTGGCTTCATGTAGGGGGCAATAATGTGTGTAAAGTGAAATCTGTAAATTTATTGTACACTATAAAAATGATTTGGTGGTCTTAATCATCGATGTTAAATTAGTTTGGTCCAAAATAACTCCTATACTTCCTTGTGTACAGGTAGCAGCGCTTAAAGTGACTTTCCGGTGCATAAATGCATCTTCCAAATATTAATGCATATTAATGTGCTTTTAAAGTACTTTAAAATGCATGTTTAACATTTTGCATTGCTTAAAATATAAAAAAAAAACACAGTGAGAATTTGTAAAATTACAGCAGTTTGCAAGAAACCAGGACTGCCCACGCTAGCTAAGTAAAAAGTAAATTTCCTTTTTCCCCCCTGCAGGAACCGATAAGAATAATTTAATTCAAATAAATGGAATTTCCTGTCTCTCTAATGATGTCATCAGACAACTTGTTCCACTGTTAGGAGACCCTACTGTGTACAAGAGTAGTGCCACTTAGATCCACACAATGTATTCTATGTTTTCTTTTCCAGCAGCACAGGAAGTGACTAAATTAAACAAAACTTTATATGCTCAGTGCTGCTGCACCTGCAGTAAACATGCAGAGTAATCACTGTTGGAGGGTTTGAGTAAAATATTAAAAATGTGATTTATGCAGAATGCCTGCATCAAATCACACTGGAAAAAGCACTATATAAGCAGTAGTCAACTTTCACCAAAGTGAGTTTAGGGATAGACTGTCCCTTTAATCTGCTTCAATGACTTGGGAGAAAGTTAATTGGTCCATGCAAAATGTCATGCCTACTTTAGATTCCTTTTGTTTCTGGATTTTGAAGATATGCTGGACAGGGCTGGATATCCTTAACATGGATTTTCAAGTTATGCTGGAGAGGGCTGTTAAATTTGGTGGAGGGGAGGGGGGTCCTGTCCCTGGTGTCCTCCCGGGTTGTAAGTCACCTGCCTATCATTAGACAGACGGGAAGACAATGGTGATATATACATAAAGAAGCTTCTTAAGATTCAGGAATTTATTGGTTTGATTTAGGATAACAAACAAAAAAATCATCAAATAAAGATCACAGCCTTTCTCCAGCAATAAAATGATTTGTGGTGTGTTTTCTTTTATTTAAGTTATGTAATGTGCTCTACACAATCCCATTGTCCATCTCCTCTCAACCCACCTGCACCCATCTTTCAGCGAATAGACTGCAATACCTCTCCAATCTGTGCAGAGAAGCAAGGGTTAAAAAAAAGTGTAGTGTTCCTGTAAGGTTATCTCACTGAGCTACTCCATTTGTTAATTTTTGCCTGGTATGTCCACATTATTTTCTAAATATATCTTTGAATAAGTGAAGAACATATAGAAAAATAAACTTGCATTAAAGAAAGTAGTAAATCTCTTATTATTAATAGTACAATAAAGATTTAAATAAGTTAACAAACCAAAGCAGGTGCAACAACCATCTTATTAACTGAAAATTTACAAAATCAATATTTACATAAGATTAAAAAAAATATTAGAAAGTCAAAGTAACTAAAATGTAAAAATGTTTTCCGTTCAGCTACTCTGGATGGCCTTAAATTGTAAGTGAATAGCCCTATAAATGTCAGAAGCACATTCAACACATAAACAATAATACAATAATAAAAAAAAATAAAAAAAATATAGTACAAAATGTACTGTAAACATTTGAATGTTTGTTCCAAAAATTGACTGTACTTTGTAGAACAAATCGTGCACCGAATATTAGAAAAAAATGTCTGTAAAATGCTTTCACAAAAATCACAAGCAAAATAAACAAAACAAGTTATTCAAATTCAGGGTCAATTTCTGGAATTGCTTCAGATATAACATTTAGCTGAATTTTGTCTGAAGAGGCCACTATTTCTTCTAATCTATTTGGATCAAAGCAAGATATTTGCTTGTAAAGTTTGCCATGAGTGGAAAATCTTGACTTCATACTCTCTGAAACAGTGTCAAGGATAGTATTGTAGAAACTTCAAAGTTTTTCTTGTTATCTGTGCCTTCTGCAGTTCTTGATGATCTTAGTTCAGAAAATGTCTTATTCAAACAAATGTTGTCACTTGGCTTCAAACTTACAAAGATTCTTGCTTAATATCAGAGCTTCGTGGCGAAAAGAGGTTCGAAATCCAGGTGACTTACTTACTGGTATCAAGATCAGTACGAGGTCTGAAAACAACTCTTTTTGGAATGATCGTTGTAACTGACCAAAATCTTTCGAAGTGCTCTTGACCTGCTCGATCACCTTGTCTTTCCAATATGTTCCAGCTTTTTAAGTTGAGTACTGACAGTCTTTTTTTTCATCTGGTCTTCCCAGAGTTTCATCCCTTTATATGAGTCAGTGAAGAAAGCTGACAGGTTACTAAGAAGGCCAAATAGACTGACTGCTGGAACACACACAGTACTTGCATCTCCAATGACCAAGTTGAGTACATGGGCATTACACCATGTGTGAATGTGTGCAGGTCGAACTTGTTTCATTAATGCTTGCAAACCCGTGTAAGTTCCACTCATATTAGCTGCTCCATCAAAGGAATCACCGACACACTTTTCAAGATTAAGGCCAATTGCTGACATTGATTCACCAAGTAAGGCGTGTAGGTTTTTACTGCTTGAATCTTCAACAATAACAAGACATAATAATCTTCGGTAAGTGAGGACAGAGAGAAAGCAGACATTTTAAAGAAGAACCGTTGGATGAGCCCCTGCTACCGGAAGTTATGGATCAGTCACCGCAAACATGGGATTGGCTGACACAGGAAAAAGTGCTTAAGCAATTAAACCCTGTTAAGATAGACAAGGCCCCAGGACCAGATGGTATACACCCAAGGCTCCTTAGAGAGTTAAGAATAATTCTGGCCAGACCACTATTTATGATCCATAGGGATTCTTTCAGTTCAGGTATAGTGCCAACAGACTGGCGAAAGGCGGATGTCATTCCAATATTTAAAAAGGGATCAAAATCTCTGCCGGGTAATTATAGGCCAGTGAGCTTGACATCTGTAGTGGGGAAATTATCTGAAGGCTTGCTATAGGTATACACTCATGAATACATCATGAATCAGAATATAATTAGTAAAAGTCAACATGTGAAAGGTTTTGTGAAAGACAGGTTTTGTCAAACAAGTCAGTAAGAATATAGATCTAGGTGTGGCAGTTGATGTGATCTATTTGGACTTTGCTAAAGCATTTGATACACTGTTTTTGGATTGAAAATTGGCTAAAAGATAGAATGCAAAGGGTTGTTGTAAATGGAAAATCCTCAAATACCTCAGGGTTCTGTTTTAGGCCCTCTTCTTTTTAATTTGTTTATTAATGATCTCCCACGTTGTGCTGAGAGCCATGTCTCACTGTTTGCTGATGACACTAAATTAGGTAAGGTAATAAAGACTAATCTTGATGTTTTTTCCTAAGAGGAAGATTTGGACAAAGTGGGGGACTGGGCAATTAAATGGCAAATTAGGTTCAATATAGACAAATGTAAATGTATGCATTATGGGAAAAATAATAACAAAGCAACATATACTTTGAATGGTATTTCCCTGGGAAAAATTACTAATGAAAAGGATTTAGGAATAATTGTAGATGACAGACTTGGCAACAGTGCTCAATGCCAGTCAGCAGCTTCAAGGGCCAATAAGATAATGGCATGTATAAAACGAGGTATAAATTCATGGGACGAGGATATCATCTTGCCTCTTTACAAATCAATGGTAAGACCTCACCTTGAATATGCAGTACAATTCTGGGCACCAGTCCTTAAAAAGGATATTAAGGAACTAGAAAAAGTCCAAAGGAGAGCTACAAAATTAATAAGGCAATTGGAGGATCTTAGTTATGAAGAGAGACTTAAAAATGCATTTATATACTGTAGAAAAAAGGCGTCTCAGAGGGGATATGATAACATTATATAAATGTGTGCAGGGCCAACATAAAGAGCTCCCCAGTGACCTGTTCATTAACAGAAATGTACAAAGAACAAGAGGTCATCCCCTGAGACTTGAAGAGCAAATGTTTCATAGACAGCAAAGGAAGGGATTCTTTATGGTAAGGACAATAAAGTTGTGGAACTCACTGCCAAGAGAGGTAGTGCTATCAACCACAATAGATGCATTTAAAAATGGTCTGGATGTTTGTTTTTTTAGAAAAGCAGAACATACAGGGCTATTAATAATAGAATAAGCATTAATAATAGAGCTTATTGATCCAAGAAGAAATCTGATTGCCCTTTGGAGTCAAGAAGGAATTTTTCCTTCTCGGAGGCAAAATTCGAAATAGCTTCCTTAGGGGTTTTTGTCTTCTTTTGGATCAAAAGCTGGAATGATAGGTAGCAGGGTTGAACTTGATGGACTTGTGTCTTTTTTCAACCTAAATTACTATGTTGTTACTATGTTATTATCTTATCGCGGTTGTGCATGTATGAGCTGTACAAATCCCAAATAAATGTTCTTTTTCTGCTGTTCAACTGATCTGTGTCCTGAGTGATTCTTTCACGAACATATAGCAGAGGTTCCAGAGGTGTTCATCTGTTCCAGCTGTTACAAGCAGAGCATCTTCCCATAACAAGCAGAGTACATCCAGTAGACAGCTCGTAACAGGGGGTTATCATTAATCCCCTCATATACTGTTAAGTATTATTCAGGCAGCTTGCCCAAGGCCCCCAGAAACAGAATAAATAATAGTCACTCCCACTCTGTTAATACCTTTCCCCCACCCAGGTAAAGGGGGGGGGGGACAATTCTCATTTATTCTGGGGGGGGGGGAGGGGTTCTATAAAAACAGAGGTAGGATTGACAACTAGGGTTGCTACCTTTTCCTCTAAAAAATACCGGTCATATGTGTGGGCGGAGCCACAAAAGGCTGGAGTCATGATGGGTGGGGCCACAAAGGGAGCAGATGTCCCAATCAGATTGAGCTTTAGGCTAATCGATACAGGTACCAGGTGCCTGGAGCTCAATTATCATTCTCGTTATGCATATATTTCTCACTGACATGATATTATATATTACTTGTATATCATGCCAGTGAGAAGGGTGTAGTACAAGGGTCCTCAAACTTTTTAAACAGGGGGCCAGTTCACTGTCCCTCAGACCGTTGGAGGGCCGGACTATAGTAAAAACAAAAACTATGAACAAATTCCTATGCACACTGCATATATCTTATTTTGCATTGAAGAAACAAAACGGGAACAAATACAATATTTAAAATGAAGTAAAGTTAAATCAACAAACTTACCAGTATTTCAATGGGAATAGTGTGCCAGTCAGATGCCCAGGGATATTATGCCAGTCAGAGTCCAGTAATATTATGCCAGTCAGAGCCCAGTAATATTATGCCAGTCACAGCCCAGTAATATTGTGCCAGTCAGATGCCCAGGAATATTATGCCAGTCAGATGCCCAGGAATATTATGCCAGTCAGAGCCCAGGAATAGTGTGCCTGTCAGATGCCCAGGAATATTATGCCATTCAGATGCCCAGGAATAGTGTGCCAGTCAGATGCCCAGGAATATTATGCCATTCAGATGCCCAGGAATAGAGTGCCAGTAAGAGCCCAGGAATAGTGTTCCAGTCAGATGCCCAGGAATATTATGCCAGTCAGAGCCCAATAAAATTATGCCAGTCAGATGCCCAGGAATAGTGTGCCATTCAAATGCCCAGGAATAGTGTGCCAGTCAGATGCCAAGGAATATTATGCCATTCAGATGCCCAGGAATAGTGTGCCAGTCAGAGCCCAGGAATAGTGTGCCAGTCAGATGCCCAGGAATATTATGCCAGTCAGATGCCCAGGAATAGTGTGCCTGTCAGATGCCCAGGAATATTATGCCATTCAGATGCACAGGAATATTATGCCATTCAGATGCCCAGGAATAGTGTGCAAGTCAGATGCCCAGGAATATTATGCCATTCAGATGCCCAGGAATATTATGACATTCAGATGCCCAGGAATAGAGTGCCAGTAAGAGCCCAGGAATATTATGCCATTCAGATGCCCAGGAATAGAGTGCCAGTAAGAGCCCAGGAATATTATGCCAGTCAGATGCCCAGGAATATTATGCCATTCAGATGCCCAGGAATAGTTTGCCAGTCAGAGCCCAGGAATAGTGTGCCAGTCAGATGCCCAGGAATATTATGCCAGTCAGATGCCCAGGAATAGTGTGCCAGTCAGATGCCCAGGAATAGTGTGCCTGTCAGATGCCCAGGAATATTATGCCATTCATATGTCCAGGAATATTATGCCATTCAGATGCCCAGGAATAGTGTGCCAGTCAGATGCCCAGGAATAGTGTGCCAGTCAGATGCCCAGGAATATTATGCCATTCAGATGCCCAGGAATAGAGTGCCAGTCAGAGCCCAGGAATATTATGCCATTCAGATGCCCAGGAATAGAGTGCCAGTAAGAGCCCAGGAATATTATGCCAGTCAGATGCCCAGGAATATTATGCCAGTCAGATGCCCAGGAATATTATGCCAGTCAGAGCCCAAGAAAATTATGCCAGTCAGATGCCCAGGAATATTATGCCATTCAGATGCCCAGGAATATTATGCCATTCAGATGCCCAGGAATAGAGTGCCAGTAAGAGCCCAGGAATATTATGCCATTCAGATGCCCAGGAATAGAGTGCCAGTAAGAGCCCAGGAATATTATGCCAGTCAGATGCCCAGGAATATTATGCCATTCAGATGCCCAGGAATAGTTTGCCAGTCAGAGCCCAGGAATAGCGTGCCAGTCAGATGCCCAGGAATATTATGCCAGTCAGATGCCCAGGAATAGTGTGCCAGTCAGATGCCCAGGAATAGTGTGCCTGTCAGATGCCCAGGAATATTATGCCATTCATATGTCCAGGAATATTATGCCATTCAGATGCCCAGGAATAGTGTGCCAGTCAGATGCCCAGGAATAGTGTGCCAGTCAGATGCCCAGGAATATTATGCCATTCAGATGCCCAGGAATAGAGTGCCAGTCAGAGCCCAGGAATATTATGCCATTCAGATGCCCAGGAATAGAGTGCCAGTAAGAGCCCAGGAATATTATGCCAGTCAGATGCCCAGGAATATTATGCCAGTCAGATGCCCAGGAATATTATGCCAGTCAGAGCCCAAGAAAATTATGCCAGTCAGATGCCCAGGAATATTATGCCATTCAGATGCCCAGGAATATTATGCCATTCAGATGCCCAGGAATAGAGTGCCAGTAAGAGCCCAGGAATATTATGCCAGTCAGATGCCCAGGAATATTATGCCAGTCAGATGCCCAGGAATATTATGCCAGTCAGAGCCCAAGAAAATTATGCCAGTCAGATGCCCAGGAATAGTGTGCCATTCAGATGCCCAGGAATAGTGTGCCAGTCAGATGCCCAGGAATATTATGCCATTCAGATGCCCAGGAATAGTGTGCCAGTCAGAGCCCAGGAATAGTGTGCCAGTCAGATGCCCAGGAATATTATGCCAGTCAGATGCCCAGGAATAGTGTGCCAGTCAGATGCCCAGGAATATTATGCCATTCAGATGCCCAGGAATAGAGTGCCAGTAAGAGCCCAGGAATATTATGCCAGTCAGATGCCCAGGAATAGTGTGCCAGTCAGATGCCCAGGAATAGTGTGCCTGTCAGATGCCCAGGAATATTATGCCATTCATATGTCCAGGAATATTATGCCATTCAGATGCCCAGGAATAGTGTGCCAGTCAGATGCCCAGGAATAGTGTGCCAGTCAGATGCCCAGGAATAGAGTGCCAGTAAGAGCCCAGGAATATTATGCCAGTCAGATGCCCAGGAATATTATGCCAGTCAGAGCCCAAAAAAATTATGCCAGTAAGATGCCCAGGATTAGTGTGCCATTCGTGTGCCCAGAAATATTATGCCATTCAGATGGCCAGGAATAGTACAGTGCTCGTTATACCTCCCTCCTCCCCCCCCCCCTTCCCCATCACTTACCTCCAGCTGCTGTGTCCCCGGTCGGACGTCTCGCGCAGTGTTCCCTCCTCCCTGCACGGAGGAGGGAAACAGTTACCGGATCCGGATGTGACGAAACGTCACATCCGGTCGCGGTGATTTTTTTTTTTTTCGTTTTCCTGCAGCCGCATCTTCTGAGTTACTTCCACTCAGACAATGTATTAGTTTGTACAGTATGTACTAACTTATATATATTACAGTATGTACTAACTTATATATATTTTAATTTGCAGTGTAATGTAAATGTAATATTGTAAGTATATGTAGTATTCATTTGTATTGTTTATTCATTGGTTATAGCCCTGTCCTAATAAATATTGTCGTACTGCATAAAGCACGGCGTTCAAGTATGAACTTTGCACTCAGTTAATATTTGTACACTGCCAGTAAGTTAATGCATTGGCGAAGACAGATATCACAATCAGTATACTTTTTATTTCAGGGTCCTAAAAGGAGTTGCAGGAGGGCTTAGTTGTCAAAGTCCAACTCACCTCAGAATTCAAAATCCCTTTAGACTTTAGTGAATAGCAATTTGTTTTACTTTTTTGCTATGATAGAAACATTTATATACATAAAGGGAATCAACACAGTAAAGGAGGAGAGTATATTTAAAAGAAGAAAAACTACCACAACTAGAGGACATAGTCTTAAATTAGAGGGGCAACGATTTAAAAGTAATATCAGGAAGTATTACTTTACTGAGAGGGTAGTGGATGTATGGAATAGCCTTCCAGCAGAAGTGGTAGAGGTAAACACAGTGTAGGAGTTTAAGCATGCGTGGGATAGACACAAGGCTATCCTAGCTATAAAACCGGGAACGGGGGACTAATAAAAGTATTCAGAAAAAATTGGGCAGACTAGATGGACCGAATGGTTCTTATCTGCCGACACATTCTATGTTTCTATTCATTGAAGGTAGTTTGAGATTCATGATGGACTTTGGCAAGGTGGGGGAAGAGGCAGGTCGAGTTTGCTTTAGTGACTAGCTTGAGGAGGTCAATTTGTGAAAAGTGAAAGTCAACCTCCTTGCACTATTCTCAAATTTTTGTACATAGACCCATATGACATCACCTGTGATCCATTATACAATTTCACCTGTGATCCATTATACAATTTCACCTGTGATCCATAATACAATTTCCCACTGAAAAGTAGATAATTTGCATATCAAGACAGGTGATGTCATTAACAGGACACAGCACAGACATATTTAAAACATGTCTTTGCTAGCAATTCTGCTAACACAAGGTAGAGATCATTTTTCATTATTTTTATTCTCTACATTCCGCTAACAATATATACATATGTTTGGTATTTTGACAGTATACACAATATTCTGATGTCAGTGAACATTAGAAGAGCTGGGTGCTGAAATATCTCCATGTTCATTTAAGAACAGAAGCAATCAGGTTAAGTGATCCACAGGTCAGCCGAATTAATAAACAGACAGACATTCATAAACCTTTTGCCCTTCGTAAGGACTTATGAATGTTAGGAGAATACACAGGACTTGCTGTAATCAGGCAGCTGTCAGACACTGCAGCAATCTTGATCTTGTCAGCACTGACAGCTACAGGTGAATGGTGTCTGGCAGGTCTGACACTGGCATCTCCATATCAGATGTAGTTTCAGCCATAGAGACTGCTTTGTATTTTTCCCAGAGATACTTTAGAATAGAATCATGATCAATAAGATGAGACCACAGGCCTGTATTAACCAGGTTCCTTACTACAGGTAAGAAGCCGTTTCTTTCTTTGATTTTTTGTTTTTTGTTTAATTATACATCATTGCTATTAGAAAAACAATATTTAAACAAATCAAACATATGTATCATGGTAATACACAGAATTTATTTGAGTGTATTGGTAGGCATAAAGGAAAAAAGGAGGTTGATCATTGCAGCTCTATTTTATTACATAAAACACAACAATTCTAAAAAAGCAGCAATAAACTTCACCTTCATCCACTTATTTATTTATATAGCGCCAACAATTTACGTAGCTCTAGATACAGAGCATAGAAGGGAACTACGTACTAAGTTAGACAAACTAGAACAGACTGGTGGAGAGCCCTGCTCGTAAGCTTACAATCTAGAGGGAATGGGATACATGAAACATATAAGGGAGTGAAGAGGACAGAGGGAATGTAGTTGTAGTTGCTGTTATGTTATAGTTATGTTAAAGGTTGGCACAAGGTGAGTTTGGCCAAAAGATTAATTATGTCCGTTCTAGCTGGATCAGTTGTAAGCTACCTGATATTAACAGTGATTGAGGACAGCAAGAGCAAGGTGGGAATAGCTAGAGGTAAACCAACCAGTTTATGCTAGTTGGATGGGTAGTAAGCTTCATTAAAGAGATGAGCTTTGAGGGACTTTTTGAAGTTTGAAAAGGAATGAGAGAGCTGGATGCTCTGCGGAAGGGAGTTCCAAAGAGAGGGGGCAGCTCAGGAAAAATCTTGGAGGTGCGAGTGGGAGGAGGTGATGAGGTAGCAGGAAAGCTGTAGACCCACCGAGGAGCGCAGAGGTTGTGAAGAGAAGTATCGGTTCACGAGGCAGGCTATATATGGAGGTGCCATGGAGTGGAGAGATTTGTAGGTTAAAGATAGAATTATAAATTTGATTCTAGAGCAGATGGGGAACCAGTGGATAGCAGAGGGTAGCCTCCGAATCAGACTGAGCAAGAAAGATGAATCTGGCATCTGTGTTTTGAATCGATTGCAGTGGAGAGAGACGAGCCAGAGGTAGAACAGTCAGAAGGCTGTTGCAATAGTCAAGGCGAAAGATCACAAGCGAGTGCACTATTATTTTGGCTGTCTCTTCGCTGAGGAAGGGGCGAATGCGTTCCTTAGGTGCAGACGACAGAATCTGGCTAAAGACTGAATATAAGGAACAAAGGAGAATGCAAAGTAAATAGTGACCCCAAGGCATCAGACATGGTCAGCTGGTACAATTGTAGCATTTTCAACGGTGGCTGTGAAGCCTGGTGAAGCCAGGTGTAGGGAGCCAGAGTTTGAGGGAGGGAAGATAATCATCTCCATTTTGGAAAGGTTAAGTTTAAGGTAGTGATCAGGCATCCAAGTGGAGAAGGCCAACAGACACTCAACTACACGTGACACTACAGAGGGAGTGAGGTCAGGGAGGAGAGGTAGATGTGAGTATCATCCGCTTACAGGTGGTATTGAAAACTAAAATAGCGGATGAGTTCTCCCAGAGAGGTGGTGTACAGGGAAAACATCAGCGGGCCAAGGACTGATCCTTGCGCAACACCAACAGAGAGCGGAACAGGTGACGATGTCGTTCCAGCAAGCGACACTGAATAGGAGCGCACAGATAGGTACTCGATAGGTGCTCGATCCAATAGAGTACCGTACCACCTATGCCAAATGAGGATAATCTGTTAAGGAGGAGGCGGTGTACGGTGTAAAAAGCAGCAGAGAGATCATCACTGAGAGTGGCCTTTTGTATTTGGCAGCAAAGAGGTCATTTGATACTCTAGTGAGGGCTGTTTCAGTAGAGTGTAAGGGTCTAAGCCCAGATTGAAAAGGGTCAAGTAGGTCATTGGCAGTCAGAAAGTCCGTTAGTCGAGAGTGCATAGTTCTCTCTGTTAGGTGAGAAGGAATATAGGACAGTAGTTAGATGGAAGTGTGGGGTCTAGGGAAGGAATTTTTTTTCAATACAGCTATGATTTGGGCTTGCTTGAACGTTAATGGTACTATTCCAGAGGACAGAGAGAGGTTGATGAGATGTGTTAGAGTTAGGCAGATCAGAGGGGAAAGAGAGGATACAAGGTGAGATGGGATGGGATCTAGCACACAAGTGGATCTCGAGCAGGAGAGCAGATCATCTACCTCTTTCTCAGCTACAGGGGAGAAGATATTCAGAGTGGGTTTGGGGGATGGGCACAAGGCAGGAGGTAGTTGGGGCAAGTCGCGAGCGGTGAAGTTACACCTGATATCAACGTTGTTTTTTAAGTGAGAGGCAACGTCTTGGGCTGTAAGAGTGGAGCAGGGCGGAGGAGCAGGGGGCAGAGGAGAGCATTAAACGTTGAGAAGATTCGATGAGAGGGTGGATATTAAGGTAGAGAAATAGTGTTGCTTGGACTGAGCGAGAGCAGCATTGTAGGAACACAGTATGAACTTATGATGAAGGAAATCCTCCTTGTATCGTGATTTCCTAAAACGCCGCTCAGCCATGCAAGTACATTTTTTGAGGTACTCTGGACATGAGATGGATGGGAAGGAGGGGAGAGAGGTTTCAAGAGCTGTGGTAAGCAGAGGGAGGGTGGAGTTAGATAGCAGTCTTTGGAATTGAGTCGAGGGGAGACGTTTAGCAGTCAACTGAGGTACAGTGGGATAGAAGATGTGAAGGTGGTGGTCAGACAGGGGGAGAGGTGAATGGGAAAAGTTAGAGATGGCACTTAATTTAGTGAATACTGGGTCTAGTGCGTGACCAACAGTGTGGATTGGAATGTTGGTCCATTGGGAGAGGCCAAAGGAAGAGGTTAAGGAGAGGAGTTTCGAAGTGGCAGGAGGGTTGGTTCAGTCAATGGGAATGTTGAAATCTCCCAGAATGAGACATGGTACATCAGAGGAAGGATAGTTCGGGATCCATGCAGAAAAGTTGTCAAAAAACTCGGAAGTGGGCCCCGGAGCCGATAAACAACAGCAAGACGAAGGGATAGAGGGGAGAAAAGACGAATATTGTGTACTTCGAATCATAGGGAAGGGGCTGAGGGTAAGGGCTGGATGAATGGAATAGTCTTCCTGAAAAAATGGTAAAGGATAATTCATTAAGGAGTTTAAGCATGCATGGGATAAGCATAAGGCTATTCTAGATATAAGATGAGGCCAGGGATTAATGGAAGTATTACTTTCTGGGAGGGTAGTGGATGCATGGAATAGCCTTCCAGCAGAATTGAATAAAACAGTGAAGGCGTTTAAGTATACATGGGATAAGCATAAGGCTATCCTATATATAAGATAGGGCCAGGCACTAAAGAAAGTATTATTTTACTGAGAGGGTAGTGGATGCATGGAATAGTCTTCCAGTAGAAGTGGTAGAGGTTAATACAGTGAAGGAGTTTAAACATGCGTGACATAGGTATAAGGCTATCCTAGATTAATGATAAGGCCAGGACTAATGAAAGTATTACTTTACTGAGAGGGTAGTGGATGTATGGAATAGTCTTCCAGCAGAAGTGGTAGAGTAAATGAGTTTAAGCAGGCATGGGATAGGCATCAAGCTACCCTAGATATAAGATAAGGGCAGGCACTAATGAAAGTATTACTTTACTGATAGGGTAGTGGATACATGGAATGGCCTTAAAGCAGAAGTGGTAGGATCATACTAATGTATGTTTTATGGTGTACACACAGCTCTCTGACTGAAGCAAATCTACACAAGGTCTTACTATATTTCATGTAAAAGTGATACTGCCTGATGTAGATGTTGTGCTGCGAAAGTATCTGTTGTATACCAAGGATGCATGGTAATGTTGGTGGAAACTTTGTGATATAATCTACACTGTGACAAGTAGGTGGAGTTACATTATGCTAAGTATGTGGAGTGGGCGGAGCTTTTGACAGTAGGTGTGGTCAATCTTAAAGTAAGTAATTGGAAGCTAAGCTGCAAAGTGTCCCTGGATTTTTTTTTTAATATGTTGGCAACTATTACTTTTGGTTATAATGATCCCCAGATTAATCCCTTCTTGTGATATCCTAATATCACCTCTTTCTGGGGTGTGTATAACAGTATATAACTATTGTGCATGTTTAGCACCAGGTTGAGCTAGGCTGACCTAACATTGATTTTTATTTGTCACCTAGTGATTTTTTTAAGTGTGTATTATACACTATATCTTGTTTTTCACTAGATTTTTTAATATAAGAGACTAATTAATTTTTTCTGTTTTAAAATCAATTATGCATAATACTGATGTTGATTTCTAACAACAACTAATACAGGTTGGCAGGACAGCGGGATAGCCTACCAAAATCAGTCCTGTCTTGCACAAAGCGGAACAGTTGGGAGGCACATAAGTTGCATTTCTGGGGTGAAGTTGCATGGTGGGGTCAGGGGGCCCCAGGGCAATTTTTGCCCCGGGGCCTGGTGGTTTCTAATTACGCCTCTGCTTGTACTATATGAAAATATTACACGCATTCATTGGTCCTTTGTAAATAAATGATGATAATATACTAGACAACAGAAAACAATAATATTGATGTTACAGTCGAAGGGTGTGTAATGTGTATGTGTAAACTTTGGCCATGACTGCATAAAAGCTCTTTTTTCTAAATCTTCCTAAACTAGCTGGTCTGCAAGTGTTCTCGAGCCCACTATCACAATAAGTTGTGTTTAATTTGATATTTCAAAGGAGTAGTTTCACCAACAATGTCCATTTTCTTAGATTCCTTTTGCATCTTGTAAAGTAAAAAAAAAAACCCTGATTTGTCTGATCAGTTTTTTTCCTAGTTTGAGGATACACTGGCATGTTCTTTGTCTGATCAGTTTTTTTCCTAGTACGAGGATACACTGGCATGTTCTTTGTATGATCAGTTTTTTTCCTAGTACGAGGATACACTGGCATGTTCTTTGTATGATCAGTTTTTTTCCTAGTACGAGGCTACACTTGCATGTTCTTTGTCTGATCTGTTTTTTTTCCTAGTACGAGGCTCCACTTGCATGTTCTTTGTCTGATCATTTTTTTCCCTAGTATGAGGATACACTTGCATGTTCTTTGTCTGATCAGTTTTTTTCCTAGTATGAGGATACACTTGCATGTTCTTTGTCTGATCAGTTTTTTTCCTAGTATGAGGATACACTTGCATGTTCTTTGTCTGATCAGTTTTTTTCCTAGTATGAGGATACACTTGCATGTTCTTTTTGAAAGTAGTGCTGGGCATCGTGACAATGGTCAAATCAATCCCTCTGTGTGGAGGTTTATCAGCTGACACTCTGTAGACTGGGAAACTGGTTTCAGACCTGCCCTAGGCTACACCGACAAAGGATGAAGAAATGTCAGCTGCACTCAGTAAACACCTCCTCAGGATCATTAGTGTATCTTCCAAAAGGTCTAGGGCGGCACTTTGCCAGAGGGTGTTAAAGCACACTTCTGGTGCTTCAAACATTTTCACTCCCTCCCCCACCGTTCAGCAAGCTTTAGCTCCTTCCAATTAATCGGGGTGATGGGGGCATGAAATGGACGTGGTGGGGGTATGTAATGAGGGCGATGGTGGCATGTAATGGGGTGATTGGGCATTTAATGTGTATGCAGTGTGGTTGTTGGGGCATGTGATGGGGCTTGTCGTGGCTGTGCAACATAGGTGATGGGGCATGTCATAGGTGTGCAACGTGGGTGGGGGGTGCCCGAATTTTGCCTGCCTAGGGCAGCACAAAACCAATATACAGCACTGCTCAGAATAAAGTACTCAAATGGGTTGGTCAGTTTGGCAACTGTCTAATGCAGTGAGAGACCCTCGTTATTACATAAGATCAGCAGAGTGCACCTTAAGTAGGTCCCCCAGCATTGTAATCAGTGTAACACAACCTAGGCAAGTGCCCTATGCGCAGAAAGTAGGCAGCATGAGAGGAAGCTTGGTCAGTGCACAAACACCATGCTGCATACCACTAGATACCAGGGAGACTTAGGTCTGCAATATGGGTGATGTGTAGGGTTGCCATCTGGTCGGTAAAAAATTGGCTTGACCCCATTGTTATGGAGGTAGCAGCATGGCCGGTATTTATTTTAAGAAAATGTGGCAACCCTAGTGATGGGGCATGTCATGGGTGTGCAATATGAGTGATAGGGCATATCTTGGGGTAAGTCCTTGATGTGCAATATGGCTAATGGGACATATCTTAGGGTGTTGGAATAGGGTGCTGGAGACATGTCCTGGGGTAAGTACTGGTTATGTAATATGGATGCTGGGGCATGTCCTGGGGTAAGTTCTGGGTCTGCAATGTGGGTGTTGGTGCATGTCCTGGGTCTGCAATGTGGGTGTTGGTGCATGTCCTGGGTCTGCAATGTGGGTGTTGGTGCATGTCCTGGGTCTGCAATGTGGATGATACGGCATGTTCTGGGTCTGCAATGTGGATGATGGGGCATGTCCTGGGGTGCTGGGGCATGTCCTGGGTCTGCAATGTGGGAGTGGGGGCATGTCCTGGGTCTGCAGTCGGTGATGGGGCATATCCTGGATGTGCAATGTGGGTAATATGTCTTATTATGGATGTGCAATGTGGGTGATGGGGCATGTCCCGGTTTTGAAATGTGGGTGATGGGGCATGTCCTGGTTTTGCAATGTGGGTGCTGGAGCATGCCCTGGGTGTGCAATGTGAGGGGGAGTGTGCAAATTTAGTCGTGCCTAGGGCAATACAACAGCAGAATACACCACGAGGTCCCCTCTCCTGATCCCATGTAAAAATGAGGGTCTGTCTTTGCACTGGCAGAGAAAGTCCCCCGCTAAAACCAAAGCCCAAGTGGCACTGATTATTAATGCCCATCAGCCTCCAGACTGGCTCAACCTCAGCTCTGAGGCAGAGCCGAGAGTGAACCTGACTTGTATTTATAAAGTTATACGTTGGGTTTACTTGGGAGAAGGAGGACACATTTTTTTAACCCTTGCTTCCTCCAGGGCAGCAATGTTATTTAAAAAAAAAAGTTTAATTGTCCTTTAAAAGGCAACTAAACTTTTTAGAAAAATGTAGTGCCCCTTGTAGGTGGATAAACGGGTGTGCCAGTTTATCCTCTGACAGACAGCTAGCATGCTTCCCTGGGAAATAGACTGCCCAGTGTGTGGTGGGTGACTGTCTTACTCTGCTAGTGCAGAGAAAGAGACCCTCAAAAAAACTGGCTTGACCCCAATGTCAAGTCTATGAACGAAGTCGAATGGCATTTTTTTGAAGAAAAGGTGGCAACCCTATTGGTAATGTTTCATTAAAGCATTTCTAGTTAAAAAGCCTACTCTTCATGCTTTCATTCAAGTACACATAAACTATTTTTTTTGCAGACAGTTATCTTTTAACCCCCATTTCATTGTGTGAAGTGTGATGGGGCAGATGAGCCAGCGACAAGATGAATCCAGCCAATTACTTATGAGAATAATTCATTTGGTTCTCAGCGATGTTTACTGGAATGAAGCGTTACGAAGGATCAAAGATCAGAAAATACTCACAATCCCTGCAGGTTTTAATCATGTCTCTGTCCCTGAAGATATTCTGTGTTAAAATCACATTCTTCTTATTTCACCCCATTACATAAGATTGTTATTCTAAGGAGCTGATATAACAGACTCTATTAAATGACCTGAGTTAATTCAATGCTGGTCATTGAATATCACAGACTGCAATGTCTCACTGACTAGTGATCTCCCAGGTCATTGAATACAGCCCTATATGTTAAGGATAACTGTTGGCAAAGGCTAAGCTATGTGTAATTAAACTATTGCATGAAGTGTAGAAATTTTAAATAAAAATGCTTTCATGAAAGAATACAAATAATGTACTTTTGAGCCATCTTTACTATATCAGGGGGCTGACATGTAATGTAGAATCTTGGATCAGATGAGTCAAATCTTCCTCCATAGACCCTATAATTAAGCCCTCACACAAAGGGCTTGAGACAACTCTTTCTTCTTAGAATCATCCTTCTTGGAGACAAAATGGACAGATCACACAATTATATATTTTTCTTTAAAATTCGTGACCTTATGTTGATATCTGAGAATAATTTGCACATTCTGCAATTATCAACTCAACCCTCATAATATGCTGCCTCATTTGGTCAATTTTAACTATAGGAAAAAATCCATTTACTCAATAAAAAGTAGTAATGCTACTTTCAATAAGTAGTTAATAACTCTCCGAGACACCAGAGGTGAAATAGTCTGCATTATGTTTTAAACTCAGCCACACTACAAATTCAGAGTCCCTGCCAAAGAGGGACACCAAAGGAGGGGATTTGGATTCAAAATGGGGACTGTCTAGGATTGCCACCATTTCTTGAAAAAAAATACCAGACATCCTATTGCCTCCACGGAGTTAATATTGGCTTCAGGCTACTTTTTACCGGATGGGTGGCAACTCAAGGACTGAAACGTATTGTTTTCCTACAATCAAATTCCATACGTCCCAACATGCCCGAATGGTAATGCAAGACAACTAGGGTGCGGCTTTGGCAGGGGGGAGTGTCAATGCTACTACGCATGCCAGTATTAAGCCTTTGGAGGAAATAGCATGGCAGTCAGTTTTTATTTTTTGAGGAAATGGTGGCAACCTTAGCCAGTACCGACTAGCCACCCATGCAAGCCAAGAACAGTTGGTTAATCAGTATGCATGTGCACTCTTTTGTTGCACATGTGCAAACTCTGTTTTCTCTTCCGGTGTTTGAGAGAACCATGTAATAAATTGAAATTATGCCCTTTATTGGCTAACTGGGCGTTTGATTGCAAGCTTTCGAGACTATATTCCTAGGTCACACAGTAACAGGACACTGGAGGGGAAAATCGGAGCAGCAGACCCACATTAGAAATTCTGTAGCAAGCACTACACTGTTTGCACTATCTATATAAAAGGTGTATTTAGTTATATATATATATATATATATATATATATATACTATATATGTAATGTGTTTTGTGAGTAAAGCCATGTCTCATATTAGTAGCCTCCTCGCCGTTTTCCTGCTGCGAAAAAATAGCTAATGTCAAATATCTGTTTATTATTATTTGATGAAAAATATGCATCAGCTTTCATTGCTTGCAAGTTGCTGCAGCACTATGACTCCTCTAGCGGTTGCTTGGCAACCTCCTCCTCCTCACGCTCACATTCGATAGGCAGCTGCTCTCGCACAGACCTCGCCAGCAATCGGACGCCACTTCCAGTTGGCTGGAGGCTCTGTGGAGCGTCTGCCTATTGGCTGCGGCTCTCTGGCCATCCAACGTCACTTTCTCACACCATTCCATAGCGAGCTGCCGGCGAGAGCCTGGGATTGGCTGCTTCCGGGCGCTTGTGGGAGGGGATTAGCAGACGTTCGTTCCCGTCGCACATCATTATTGGTTGACCTGGTTTGTCAGTCTGACGGGGCTGTACCTGAGATGCTGCAGTTATAAACCTTATCCCTCAGCCTAGGTAGTGAGAAAACTGGACCAGGATCTTAACAGCACCACGTACAGGAGCATCATTACACACAGGTCAGTCTATGGCAGTGGTAGCTAGTCTCTGGCACATCCTGTGGACCACAGTTCCTATGATGCTTAGCCAGTTGACTGGATGAGCGACATAGGATTTGTAATCTACAAAGACATCCTTTAGAAATATGTACACCATGATTCGCCTGGTCATATATAATGCACATCATACTAACCTAGCTACTAATGCACATGATGTATAGATGGCATTTTGGTATGATGTCCACAGCAGCATTTTACCATACATTTCTTTTTCGGGTATCATATTCCCATTTACCTGGTCATTAATACAGCATGATTACCTGGGTGTCTCTCAATAAAATACACAGAATACTTATCTGGGGCCATGGTTCCCCAATGTGCTAGACTTAAATACAGGGGGGATAATGCCTATTCATTTTGCACAAAATGCCTACCTGAGGTATATATATTTATTTATATTGCACTGATACTAGGGGTGTTTTTATCTCTCTATAATACACGGGGAGATCCTATCCAATTGTGCTTATTTGCAAATAATAATCTTCCCTCCCTTAACCTTGTGTGTCTCTTCCCTCCCTTAACCTTATTTGCAAATATGTTTGCGAGTAAATACAATCAATGTGCATGCCATACTTACATAATGCTTTAATCTCATGAGAATGTTGTAGTATGTTAATTAGTTATGTAAGATTCAAGGTGACCTTTTTCCTTGCAGACAAACTGTGCTTGTCTAATAAAGGAATCTTGCATTTTTAGTTTCAAAAGAGAAACTAGTGGTGAATGGTTTGGAAAGCGTTCATCTGCTTACAGTTAAATCAGATAAATGGTATGACATAGTGTATGTTTAGTCAGCACTTGTATACAATATACAGTGCTTTTTATGGAACATGAAAGTGCTAATCTAATATTCTTGTAATCTTTGGTTTCAGGGAGGGGGGATTTTGGCATTCTTCTTTAATATGCAATTTATAAATAGGTGATGCTATTGGTGACTAACGCTTCCAGCCCCAAAAGATTTACTGGGGCTTATGCATAAAACTTAATTCTGGGGGAAAAGTTCTAGAAGGTGTATAGAAACCAATAGAATGTTCCTGCTGATTAGGCCACTTTTATAACTTTTTCCAGAATGAAGTGATATATGACCTACTATGCATAAATCACAAAAGAGGGACACTTTTATTTTTGTGGGAGTGGCTGAAGATGTGGCTATGGGTGGGGCATTATCAGAACATTTTCAGTGACTTTATGGTTCACACAAATTAATAAAAAATCAAAAAAACATTTACTGCAGTACTGTCATACAGTTACCCAAACCAAAAATTCTGAGCTCCCAGAAGAAGAGGAAGAATTAAGGAGGAAAGAGTAATAGGGAGGTGTAAGTGCAGAATAGGGACTGTCCCTCCTAAATAGGGACACTTGGGAGGGATGTTTATTTGTCAACGAAATAGTCCAGATTTCTCTATTTGGGTAGTTTACTGCTTTTATTGCTCTGAACTAGTATGTGGACTGTAGCATAATGTAAAATGGCACAGCTGTCTAACAAAAAATAGTAAATTATTTTATGCCTGTGTCAAGTTATATTTGAAAAAAGTTAGAAGTAAGATGTTAAAGTGCTACTTAAAGATGTAAACGTTGTGGTTTTTACAACTGATCTGAAGCAAAATCTATTTAGTAGGAAGTGGCATGCATTTTTTTTTTTATTGTTCTAAAAACTATTTTACAATAATAATAAAAAAGTGTTTGTGTCCTTTGGAACAGTGGAAAAGGAAGGTTGACTGGGTCCTCACCTAAGGTTCTTTGCAGCACCATGTAAGTGGTACACTATTAAAGCTAGCTGCGTACCATCCTTAGGCTGGGGATGATGATATGATTTCAGCAAGGAATGAAGACTCAGACGCTAACAGTGCATGATAAAGATATATCAGAGGCTCAGTTAATCTCGAAGGTTATGGTTTTATCATTTGTAAATTATATATAATAATTTCTCAGCTAACGTTTTCTACATTAGTGCTGTGTCGTAGTTTGCCTACCATACTTTGTAAGAGAGGCGCACACAATAGGTGTGAATGCTAAGGGTTGTGGGAGTCACAGCCTCTTCTGTGTGTGGCTGGCCACGTTGCATTAAGCAAATGACATGGATTACAGTATATGTGACTCTCATGCCAGGTAAAGCCTAGTATTGGCGAACCATTAGTACTCAGGCTGGTTTCCCTAATGCTCCCGTTCCTGGCTGCGCTTTATGGGACTGTTACTACCCAACAGCTCGGGTGCCAAAAGATAACCACAACTGGAATAGTATTTCAGATAAGCCTGACGATAACATGGGCGCGATCATATGAGTCCCACTATCTCACGGCTCCTGCAACTGGGCGGAAGAGACCGTCTGTATCGAGCACGCATGCGCATTGCATGCCAAGTGTAGAACGCCACTCACAACATGGCCTTGCATATGGCGTCGGTCAGCAGGAGATGCTGTAGTGTTTAATGACGGTGATGGTTTATTTGCTGAAGAGGTCAGGGGGCAGGGATATCGTATTACTGTAATGTCGATAATTACCACTACCACAAAGCTCAGAAGTTCCCCGGGAGAAGGTGGGAACTGCCCTTACTAAACATGGCGGAATCTGAAGCTGTGCCAGTCGCTATGCGCATGCGTGGTCCTGGGCGTAGGACCTGCGCTGAAGGCTGATCAGGCATGTGTGGGTGACCTCTCGGCAAAGTGAAACGGGAGACCTGGCTGGGTATCATCCGCGGTAGGACTCTTCTCTATACTTTACTCCACTGCTCCATCAAACACCCATACATGTAATGTAATATGTGTTACATGTAATGTCATGCTGGCTGTGACAGGTAGAAACCATGAGTATTTGGTGCAGCAGCTGTGTATATCACATGCCAGGCCTGCAATATAAAGATTAACTCTTTACATGATTGTTCACCCTGGCAAGTTATTCCATTTTGTTTTATAATTCAATGTATAGGATATGTTAAAATTGTAAAAATGCAGCCAGTTAGAAAGTATTGTGCAGAAATGACTAGTATTTAAATAATAAGATGGGGTTTAAGGAAAGCAAATGAGGGTGGAAGTATGATTGTTTGATTTATTTTGGGACCTCTTTTAATAGACCTCTCTAAATAAGCCATGCAGTTACACAGTTATGATAAATCTGTGGTCCATTTCACACTACTTCTCATATACAAAGTGGAATTCAAGCAGTGTGCTTATTGTGGACATCCATTTAGGAATTGAAAATTGCTCCCCTAGCAACTATTCATGTAACTAGGTGTTTATTTTCATTGATGTATGATGTAGAAAGGCATTTCAGATTGCTCAATGTGTGCTGTAGTTTATCACATGACACAGCACTGCTGTTTAATATGTGACATTGGGCAATATTTCCAAAATGTACACGGAAAGTTGAGGTTTTAATAAAGACATAGCAGTCTATCTATCAAGTTGATGGCTTTCTAGTAAGATAACGGCTAGTGGGCATTTCCCAGTATAATCTGAACATGTCATCCATAAATGAAATGTTAGTTGTAATTTACAGGCAACCAAACATTGTATACCTAATGATATCAGTGTAAACCTTAAGTGCTATTTATGGTATTTTCAATTTCAGTAATAAAAGCATCATCCTGAAGAGTATTTGTATCATTATTAATATGTGTGGGGATTAAAATAGCTACATATGAGGTATGATAGAAACATTTAAATACATAAAGGGAATCAACACAGTAAAGGAGGAGAGTATATTTAAAAGAAGAAAAACTACCACAACTTGAGGACATGGTTTTAAGTTAGAGGGGCAAAGATTTAAAAGTAATATCTGGAAGTATTACATTACCGAGAGGGTAGTGGATGTATGGAATAGCCTTCCAGCGGAAGTGGTAGAGGTAAACACAGGGAAGGAGTTGCATGGGATAGGCACAAAGCTATCCTAGCTATAAGATAGGGAACTGGGGACAAATAAAAGTATTTAGAAAATTAGGCAGACTAGATGGACCGAATGGGTCTTATCTGCCAACACATTCTATGTTTCTAGTGACAGTATGGTATTTCATACTTTGATTATCTGACCTTTTACCCATAAAATGATTTTGATACAAGACCAAAATGTCTGGTCAGTCAGAATGATTTACAAGATCCCACCGTCTGATATTAATATTGGATTTATGGGAACGTGACATATCTTTTTACCAGTAGTTATTCTGTCTCCTTCTTTAAGATGCTGCTATCGACTGGTTGTCATGGAATAAGTCCACTTTTTCTGACTCGTGTTTTTACAGAACAGACCTTAATACTGTTACAACTAATTTCAAAGTTCTAACACTTTGATTTATTTGTTTGGTTTGTGAAGTTGTAAAATACTAAGTAAGCTTTCACAGGTAATCCCCCATACTTTGTCCTTGTGTTCAGTTTGCAGTGGAATTAAATGGAACCAGTTGGGAACTGGATTCTGTTTACTAGCATACATGTCCACCCCCCCCCCCCCCCCTCCTCTCTCTCTATTGCAGACAATGGGGATATAAGTATTTAGTTATCAGGGGTCGTTTATTCTCTCAGTACATATGTATTGCTGATAATGTGTAGGAGGTATCATTGAAGTTTAATAAACATGCTATGGTCCATAGCCTCTTGGTTTGGTTTACTTTGGAATCAACAGTTTTTTTCCCCAAAAAATATTTAATGCCTTGCCTATCCCAATAGCATTAAAATAGGAGAAAACTGATGGTCAGACCCATCGTTCTTTGTATATTCAGTAATTTTAACATGGAATGTAAAATTCAGGTATTACTAACAGAGTTGAAAAGATGGAGAATTTGGAGATTTTAACTTTTGTTAACTGAACAAAGGTTGGTTTTTACTGGATACAACTGGAAGTGGTAGATGTAAACACAGTGAAGTAGTTAAAGCATGTGTGGGATAGGCACAAGGCTATACTAGATCTAAGATGGGGAACTGAGGACTAGTAAAAGTATGTAGAACATTGGGCAGACTAGATGGACCGAATGGTTCTTATCTGCTGACACATTCTATGTTTCTACAACGATACGTTGATTTTTATTGAGCTTTTTTTGGTTGACGGCAGTGGTATGGAGTGTAATTCTCTTCTTTCTTTTTTTTATTAAGGTTGGCCATCATGCCTGGATCCCTTCCTGCCTCTGGTGAAGCTTCGTGGCCCAAAGACGTTGGGATCGTTGCTTTGGAGATCTACTTCCCAGCTCAATATGTGGACCAGGAGGAGCTGGAGAAGTTTGATGGCGTCAGTGCCGGGAAATACACCATTGGTCTCGGCCAGGGCAAAATGGGCTTCTGCTCAGACAGAGAAGATATCAACTCTCTGTGCCTGACCGTCGTTCAGAAACTGATGGAACGCAATAATCTCTCTTACGATAGCATCGGCAGGTTAGAGGTCGGGACAGAGACAATCATTGACAAGTCCAAATCTGTGAAGACTGTTCTCATGCAGCTGTTTGAAGACTCTGGAAACACCGATGTGGAGGGTATTGATACAACAAACGCATGTTATGGTGGCACCGCAGCTCTCTTTAATGCCGTTAACTGGTTGGAATCAAGCTCCTGGGATGGTAAGCAGAATATTTTTATTTTTCAAAAATCGATTAGGCAAAATTTCAAGTAATTTAAAAATAACACATAATGTAACATGTATAATTTTTAAACTGAACACTTCTTATGTCCTAAAAACTGCCTATAAACTGTAATAGATCTGTTGCTATAGCAACAGTCCTGCCTAGCTCTCCAAAACCTTCTTATTGGATGCCCCTGAATTTTGAAGCCCCGGAGAAATTTTTTTTTTTTAAATAGTTAAAATAAGTATTTCACATATATTAAACACATGTACAACATACTGAAAATAATTTGTGGAACTGGACTTTTAAGGACATTGCCCAACACCTGGGCTTTATAGTCGTCTGTGTTACGTTGCAGTGCTTTAAAAGAATATTTAAGCTCTTTTTTTTTTTTTCTGGGAAAAGAGAAGTATAATTATGGTTTGTTTTACTTCCCAATATTTCTACATTTCTAAGAAGTGATGCATTAAAAAAAGCTAAAATTGGTACAATGACAAAAGGCTGTTTAACAGAAAAAGCTAGTGGTTTTCATGAATCACTTTGTCTCCAAAATCAAACTATATGGAAGCAGGGCAATATCTAATGCTTTACACTGTGATTCAAGTGAGTAACATGCTGTATTACTCCGTGTGCTTGTAGTTGAGGTAGACACCTTTAGCTGTATCCTTAGGAAGACCGTGTGCTCTACTGATAGAACAGCTTGTTTTTGGTCTACATGCTAGAAGCAGAATGTACACTGATACACAGTGTTCCCATCTGTTATCTGCTTCTTCTATGTTGGTGTTTTATATTTAGTGATTGTTCAGCTCTGCCACCCTCCTCCAACCAGCTCTCAGGCATGCCCAAAACAGTGTTTAAAATCCTGGATTATTTCCTTGCACATATTTTACTGTTTTTATTTAAGCTACTCCTGAGACCTGTAAATAAATATACACAGGCCATTGTGGCATTGCACATAATCCGTGCAACTCTTAAGGGACTACTGTAGTGCAGGAAAAAAAAAGTTTATTTAATTAGCTTTAGCACTGTTAACAATATCCACCAGAAAATGTGCATCCCAAGGTGTCCAAGATGGCCACTGCGGCTGCTGCCAGTACCAAAATGGTGCCACGCATGCATGTGTCGCTAGCTACAAGCGGGATGCGCGACTGACCTATTCAGCAAGCACTAAAAGGCAGTGGGAGCTATAGAAAAAAGTATTTACTTTATCTTTTTCTTTAGCTTTTTCTACACTGTTATTACCAGAATTTAAAGAAACTTTTTTTTTTTTTTGTACTACAGTTGTCCTTTAAAATCATTCACACCAAAGACTGAAAATGACTAATTTAAGTACCACGTGACCATGTAGCAATTCATGTGTAAGAACATTACTCAATTCGGTGTAGCAGCATGTGTACGAATATTACACAATACTAAACATTCTCTCCGTTTTTACAGGCCAATTGGAAATTCCTGCAGTTTGCGTGTCTAGTGATATATCTGTATATTTAGTTTGTTTTCTTTCCTACAGGACGCTATGCTCTTGTGGTTGCTGGAGACATCGCGGTATATGCCACTGGTAGTGCCAGGCCCACTGGAGGAGCCGGCGCCATTGCCATGCTTGTGGGACCAAATGCTCCCCTTATCCTAGAAAGAGGTAAGCTGCTCTCTTTTTCTATACTCCTTTCTTTCTTTTTCTGTTAAAACCGATTCTAAAGCCTGCTTAGAACAGGAGGGTCTGCCAGAAAGACTAAGATAGAAAACTATCCATCTTTAATTAACAGAAAAGCCATAAAATAGGACTTTAAGGCTTAGTCGATGTTCTAGTGCACAGGTTGCTGTTTCTTGCTTCAGGATGTTTAAAATAGATTTTTATGTGAACTGCTGTTGTCCTTCAACTGACCTTCCCAATATAATTTTTTTTTTCTTTTTATAGGTTTGCGTGGAACACACATGCAACATGCATACGACTTCTATAAACCTGACATGGTTTCAGAATATCCTGTGGTTGATGGAAAACTATCTATAGAGTGTTACCTCAGTGCCCTGGATCGCTGCTACACTATCTACCGCAAGAAACTCCATGCACAGTGGCAGAAAGGTCAGTCTCCTCTCCATTTTTTATCGCCCCATGTCTTCCTCAGATGTTAGAGGAGAAGTAAAATATGCCAAATGGTGACCAGTACACAGGAGGTTACTTTGCAATGGCAAAGGTTTAGCTATTTTAAAACTCCACTCCCTGCTGTATAAATGTGGTCTTTGACATGAACCCACCTGCTTACCCTTCCAAGGTCAGACTCATCCCATGATTCATCGGCCAGCTGGTAATTGACTAACAGGCACAAATTTGCCTCTGATTAAGCGCGAAACGCGTGAGGCAGCTAGCGTACTAGGTCTCCTACCTGCCGTGCAATGTTAGTTTTTGCACTTTATTACTTTTGCTGAATTAAATATTTATTAAATATTTTTTTTTTCTTTATTTTACCTCAAGTGACTAACAGGCCACAAATTAATTCTGTTCTTCTGCAGCAGTGCTTTGTGATTTTGTACTGTCCAGGTTAATGAGGTTTTATAATTTACCTTGCAAAAAGCCTGAAACTTCAGAGTTTGAATCTCTGTTATGGAGATTTGACATCACATGTTTTTTTCCCATGTTTGTTTATTAAACATTCTTTTTGGATTGTATTCCTAAACATTAAAATACATGAGTAACAATGGTAGGCTTGCAGTGTCTCTGTATCCTGTGCTATTAAAAAGGCTAAACAATTGACATATTGCTTCTTAATAATGAATACTGCCTCTAAATTAAGGAGCAATGAGTTTTCAGGCCGCAAACAGCCTCGGCTGGCTTGTTACATAGAAACATAGAATGTGTCGGCAGATAAGAACCTTTCGGTCCATCTAGTCTGCCCAATTTTTTTTGAGTACTTTTATTAGTCCCCCGTTCCCGGTCTTATAGCTAGGATAGCCTTGTGTCTATCCCACGCATGCTTAAACTCCTTGACTGTGTTTACCTCTACCACTTCTGCTGGCAGGCTATTCCATACATCCACTACCCTCTCAGTAAAGTAATACTTCCTGTTATTACTTTTAAATCGTTGCCCATCTAATTTAATTGTTGTTGTTTGTGAAGTGGCAGCATGCTCACAGAATAATTTAGCTCAGTCGAGTTGATTCTGTTTGCTTAACATAAATAGGATGCCTGTCCCATGGAGATTAAAGGTTAACATTGTGCTGACCTCCTATGATTTCAATCATTCACTCAAGGATCCTCCGGCCGTTTAACACCAGCATATAGTGTAGAATTTGCTCATATTTTTCACATTTTATATATATATATATATATATATATATATATATATATATATATATTTTTTTTTTTTTTTTATATATTATTTCATCTTAATCTATTCTACATTGTTATAATGATAAACAGAGCGTTTATGTGTTGGTGGTTTGATTTAAAGTCTTATTTTATTGTCTCTTTAGAAGGAAATGATAATCCATTCACTCTGAACGACTTTGGTTACATGGTCTTTCACTCTCCGTACTGCAAGCTTGTCCAGAAATCCTTAGCACGTTTGCTATTAAATGACTTCATTAGCGAGCCCAACCCAAACACAGAGGATGGGGTCTATGTTGGCCTGGACTCCTTCCGGTAAGACTTTTTTTCTTTTTCTTTTTTAATAGCAGTTTGATTTTAGAGGGATGTTTAGGGTTTTTTCCTTTTTATAGTAATTTCATTAATTTTGTTTTTCTTTCATGCTCCGATTAATTTCTTTACATTCATTGTACAGAGATGACTTTTAAGTTCTTAACACAAAACAAATGCACCAGCGGACACAGGGAAAAAAAACCAGATGTAGATCTTTGAATAATCCAAAAATAGAAAAGATGTTTATTGATAGTCCTTAGACTTATAAAATCACGACAGGCTACAGACCAGACAACTGACGCATTTCGCACACTATGTGCTGACACATAAGCAGTCTTTTATGTTCTTAAAATAGTTCTGGGAGGGTTTTTTTTTTTTGGTTTTTTGTTATGTATGGTTTGAAATAACAAGTGGCAGGTGGGCTTGTTAGTTCAAAAAAAATTTCTAAACTATGTTTAATGTAATTAAAATGTGTCTCCAGTTATTAAATGTATTTTCCATCTTTCCGGCAGGGATGTAAAGCTGGAAGACACATACTTTGACAGAGATGTGGAAAAGGCCTTTTTAAAGGCCAGCTCTGATTTCTTCAACCGCAAAACGAAAGCATCTCTCCTGGTATCCAGGGAAAATGGGAATATGTACACACCTTCTGTGTACGGATGCCTAGCCTCTGTGCTTGCACAGTAAGTTTATTATTTGACTTTTAGAGCTTGTGAATGTAGAAACGAAGGCACTGAAGGCAAATTTCCTTTAATCAGGAAAGAAAAAAAATAAATTTTTTGCAATTTTTTATCATTTACCTGATTTATATTAACCACTCTGACTTCATCATCCTAATTATCGTGCGCCTGACCTTTACTGCGGGCTGATCATTCATGAGCACAGGATGTAAATTAAGAGTTTAACACAGACAACATCAGCTAGAACTAGAATGTAATACTTGAACCATGAAAGATGTGATGAGAGTAACATTTTAATGGAGTCTTTTTGTTGTTGTTGTTTTTAACATCACTGTTTTGCCCCCCAGGTATTCTTCCCAGCAGTTGGCAGGACAAAGAATTGGCCTTTTCTCCTATGGATCTGGCTTTGCTGCGACGTTGTACTCTATTAAAGTTAGCCAAGATGCTATGCCTGGTAGGTTTTCGCAGAATAATGTATATCTGACGTCTAAACACATATCCATGTTTTACTGGCAAAGGCCTAAAACTGCAGTTGAAACTCCCATTACCCTCAGCCCTGCACTGCACAACCTTCTCCTGAATTTTCTATAAATCAAGCAACTCGTACAAAGCCTCTTCCTTTTTGACATCATACATGGCTGATTTGTAATGGTAACAGATAAATGTCTCATGAAGTTTGAACTCACCTACCAGGTACACTGTAGGATTCGCTTGTACTGAACTGGTGCTATATCTAAATATGATTTTATTCTCAACATGAGAAATGTTTTTTTAATGCTCATTCGTTCATGTTCTGTGTCTTCACCATTCTAGAACATATAGTTCCTTTTGGTGACCATTATCTCCACCTTTAACCTGTTCACATACTGTATTAAAATCCCCATCTATTTCATCACCAGGTGACTTGTTCTAAATTGCTGGGTTTTTGTTGTTTTTTTTTTGGTCAGGTTCATCTCTGGACAAGCTGACTTCCAGTCTGTCAGATCTCAAAGCAAGACTGGACTCCAGAAGAAATGTTCCACCCAGTGTCTTTGCAGAAAACATGAAGCTAAGAGAAGAGACACATCATTTAGGTAACGCTAACATTTTATTTATTTTACATAAGCGGAATTAAACGCCTCTCATTTTATGTAGTTCCACATACAATGTTCCAATACGCCATCTTCAGTCTCTCGTTTTATGTAGTTCCACATACAGTTTTCCAATACGCCATCTTCAGTCTCTCATTTTAGTTCCACATACAGTGTTCCAATACGCCATCTTCAGTCTCTCATTTTATGTAGTTCCACATACAATGTTCCAATACGCCATCTTCAGTCTCTCATTTTATGTAGTTCCACATACAGTTTTCCAATACGCCATCTTCAGTCTCTCATTTTAGTTCCACATACAGTGTTCTAATACGCCATCTTCAGTCTCTCATTTTATTTAGTTCCACATACAGTGTTCTAATACGCCATCTCCAGTCTCTCATTTTATTTAGTTCCACATACAGTGTTCCAATACGCCATCTCCAGTCTCTCATTTTATTTAGTTCCACATACAGTGTTCTAATACGCCATCTTCAGTCTCTCATTTTATGTAGTTCCACATACAGTGTTCCAATACGCCATCTTCAGTGTCTCATTTTATGTAGTTACACATACAGTGTTCCAATACGCCATCTTCAGTCTCTCATTTTATGTAGTTCCACATACAGTGTTCCAATACGCCATCTCCAGTCTCTCATTTTATGTAGTTCCACATACAGTGTTCCAATACACCATCTCCAGTCTCTCATTTTATGTAGTTCCACATACAGTGTTCCAATACGCCATCTCCATTCTCTCATTTTATGTAGTTCCACATACAGTGTTCCAATACGCCATCTCCAGTCTCTCATTTTAGTTCCACATACAGTGTTTCAATACGCCATCTCCAGTCTCTCATTTTATTTAGTTCCACATACAGTGTTCCAATATGCCATCTCCATTCTCTCATTTTATGTAATTCCACATACAGTGTTCCAATACGCCATCTCCAGTCTCTCATTTTATTTAGTTCCACATACAGTGTTCCAATACGCCATCTCCAGTCTCTCATTTTATTTAGTTCCACATACAGTGTTCCAATATGCCATCTCCATTCTCTCATTTTATGTAATTCCACATACAGTGTTCCAATACGCCATCTCCAGTCTCTCATTTTAGTTCCACATACAGTGTTTCAATACGCCATCTCCAGTCTCTCATTTTATTTAGTTCCACATACAATGTTCCAATACGCCATCTTCAGTCTCTCATTTTATGTAGTTCCACATACAGTTTTCCAATACGCCATCTTCAGTCTCTCATTTTAGTTCCACATACAGTGTTCTAATACGCCATCTTCAGTGTCTCATTTTATGTAGTTACACATACAGTGTTCCAATACGCCATCTTCAGTCTCTCATTTTATGTAGTTCCACATACAGTGTTCCAATACGCCATCTTCAGTCTCTCATGTTATGTAGTTCCACATACAGTGTTCCAATACGCCATCTCCAGTCTCTCATTTTATGTAGTTCCACATACAGTGTTCCAATACGCCATCTCCATTCTCTCATTTTATGTAGTTCCACATACAGTGTTCCAATACGCCATCTCCAGTCTCTCATTTTAGTTCCACATACAGTGTTTCAATACGCCATCTCCAGTCTCTCATTTTATTTAGTTCCACATACAGTGTTCCAATACGCCATCTCCAGTCTCTCATTTTATGTAGTTCCACATACAATGTTCCAATACGCCATCTTCAGTCTCTCATTTTATGTAGTTCCACATACAGTGTTCCAATACGCCATCTCCAGTCTCTCATTTTAGTTCCACATACAATGTTCCAAAACGCCATCTCCAGTCTCTCATTTTATTTAGTTCCACATACAGTGTTCCAAAACGCCATCTCCAGTCTCTCATTTTATTTAGTTCCACATACAGTGTTCAAATTTTTATTTCTTTTATTTTTTATTTTTTTTATTAGAAAAGATCTCTCATCAGTTTTTAACTAAACTCCTTAGTTTGTCCTAAGAACTGGACACACAATGTTATAGTATTAAATGCTGTTGCTGTAGCCACAGTTGTGCCAATAATCTTTTATGCCCTCATTTTCCTGTGAAATAAATAAAAAATAAGTGCATTACACATACATTAAACATGTAAAAGATACAGAAAATATGTTAGTTGGAATTACCCCTTTAATAGAGGGCTGAGCCAAGTAATGGCGTGTATCTCTTTGCGGCCTGAGCGCAAGATGCCCTCTAAAATCTTCAGCTTCCTCTAAACTAGCTGGCACTGAAAGCATTGCTTGGAGATCTCTGCATTTGACTAATATTAATATTCCGTTCTCTTACAGCCAGCTATATTCCTCAGGGGTCAGTGGATGACCTATTTGCAGGTACTTGGTATCTGGTTCGTGTGGATGAGAAGCACAGGAGGTTCTACGCTCGCAGTTCCTTGATGAATGATGGGCCTTTGGGAGCAGTTATGGAATCTGTCCATCAAACCAATGCTAATGAGGTATTAAACTAACTCCTAAAGTCCCCTAATAATTATCGTAGAACCACTGCTGTTCCAAAATAAAGAGAATTATTTAATAGTAAAAAAAATAATATATATATATATATATATATATATATATATATATATATATATATATATATATAAAATGAAAAGGCTGCCCGTGCTTTTAGCTCTGCTGGGAAAGAGAAAAGGATTTACATTTTAGTAATAAACAATAATGAGAATTTTTTTGTTCTGTTTTGTTTGTTTGACTGCTGTGGTGCTTTCTCATTAAGCAGTGTATCCTTCCTTTTTTAATGTGGGATCAGGTTTACAATTAATATTTAGTTGTGAAAATCTACTCCTGACATCACAAAAACAATCAGTGAAGATCAAGGTCATTGAGGAGCCAGTCTTTCAGCTCCTTCTAAATTAGTTTTTTGTTTGTTTGTTTTTTAACCATTGTACAGTATACTTTACGATCAGCCATATAAGCCTCCCAAACTTTAAAGAACAAGCTAGACTCATTCTAGTGAGTCTTCCTTATGTCAATAGATTTTCCTCATCATCTGTAATAAGCTGTAATTGTTAATGTAGTTTCCCCGTATGCCCTTTCTTAGCTGTACACTGAATTTGGTTTTGCGTCCGTTCACATTGCACCCTGCTAATGGACTACTCATTTCTCCCATCGCTGCCCACAGCACTTCCCAAGTCCAGCCAAGAAAGTCCCGAGAATCCCTGCAGCATCAGACGTTGTGCCCATCTCTGTCAGCAATGGAGAACATTGATCTACCTCTGCGAGTGCAAGACCACCCTACGATCTCCAATTGATCAACACAATTTCAGTGATCCGCACCCCCCCCCCCCCCTTCAATAAGTGCAGCACTACGGAACCTTTAGCTAATATAAAACATATATATGACAAGTATGTAAATTTATAAAGTGCTTTAGGCTCCATTTTCGTTTGTCTAAAATTCTACTATTTTCTATCTTGTAAAGGGTCTGAGGTAAGGAAAGCTGTCTTAATTAAAAACCTCAGCATCCTGTGTGCCCTTTTTATCTGTTATTGGGAGGAAGACCTTTTGTGGTCCATTACCAATGTTTACTGTGCTTGGAACAATTGTATAATGCAGACTGTATCTTGTCAGCATTCCATCCCAGAGGTGGCTGCATGAATACCTCTGAGAATCTATTTGGTGAAGCACCTTACAGACTGCATAAAGAGGAGAAAAGAAAGATTTTTTTTTTTTTTTCTTTCTTCTCCTTGTTTTATAAAGAGCGAACGTGTGAAACGTTTTTTGTATTTGCCCAGTCTGACGCAAACCACGTACCTCACACTGTATTTCTTCACAACGTCATTGTCCAGACAGGTTTTCAGATTCTGCGGGCTGGCAGGTACAAGGATGTTGAGGTTCGCAACGCTTAAAGCTTTTTAAGATCACAATGGTGCTACATTGATGGGCTTCAGCCCAAACTCGCTTGTAAAAATGTAGAGAAAGTCCTGTAAATTTCTAAATATATTTTTTTTTTTTTTTGTAATCTTACTGTGTATAATGCATATTATATATAAAAACAAATATCACATGCAATGGAGTGAATTTTAGACAGCTGGGTAATTTTAGGTAATTGGCTACTTGCTTATAAAAACCCATACTCAAAAGATGTGCATCAGTCTAATGTTCTAAGTACATTTTGGAATACATAGTACACCACTGTTACTTAAATTTCCAATCTAATTGTATTTCTGTTGTGTAATTATTCCTGTTTTGATATATTCTGTGTCTCTTGCCCACTTTGTACAGACCCCCCCCCCAACCAGACTTACAATTTTCGAATGTAATTTTTCTTAAACGGAGTAGTGGTCACATGTGAGATGGACATAGAACAGATTGGTTCACTGAAGTATTTCAGAGGGATATAAATATATGTGGAAATGATGTTAAAACTTTCAAAATAACCGTTATAATAAAGTTTTGTTTTTTCAACGCTGTGATAGAAACTTGTTTTGTCATTTGTCACAATGCTGGGTTTGTCACAAGTAGGTCACTGAAATCTTTGGTCCTTTTTTTACTATTTTTATTGTGTGTTTTTGATTTGTCCATTGTTGTGTTCTTTTGACAAGCCCTGTGACTGTAAACGGGCCCCACAGAAAGAAATTACTTTTGCTTCCAAAAAAACACGGCTGTATTTATCAAGATAAAATAGGTGGTATGTCAGGAAAAAAAATGCTGAAATAGTAGTAGAATCCATGGAGACCAATGGAAAGTTACGGCAGTTTGCTCCAAATTAAGAACTTTTTTTTAAAAATATCACCTGTTTTTACTTGACAAACTTGGCCCTATGTGGTTTATTATATTTTGCCTGATCTGGCTCGACTAGGTTTGCCACCTTTTCTTCAAAAAAATACCGGCCTTGGTACTTCCTCCATAGACTTAACATTGTGGTCAAGCCAATTTTTTACCGGCCTGCCGGTAAAATACCGGCCAGGTGGCAACCCTAGGCTCGACATCGGGCCAGATCAGGGCTTATAGGCGAATTTCAGGAAAATACACAAATCAGCTATTCAATGTGGCCAGTTTTCAACCCAGTAATTGGGAATTTCGTCTGGTTTCGGGCAGAAAATCATCCCTCTTTGGTTTGGAGAACTGTATTCTTTTAAATTGCTGAAACCTCCCCGAAATTGACAAAAAGAAAAAGCAGTATTTCTGGCATTTGAATTTGCCCACTAATAGTTATAGAACTGAAATTTAAAGTGCATAAAAATCTATTCAAATTTTAAAAGTTAAGTAACATGGAAATTGCCTTATTACATGCATATTAAAAAATATAATATATATTAAAAAAAAATCTGATCTGAATTTGTATATTAAATTATGCTATAACTGCATCAATGTTGCAATTACCTTGTCAATCAACTGGTCATGTAATAAAGTACACACCTATCCCAAACGATACCCTCGATAAACGTTGGTGAATTGCCATGTATACAAATGTACATACATTAACCTATTTTTTACACAGTCATAATGGCTTTTGTAGTATAACGGTGACTGTAATGACAGCTATAGAGCTATAGGTAGCAATCACATCATCGGTTATTACTCACTATAACAATTGTTGGGTTATATGTGCCCTCCCGCCATCATCTACTGATGGAGGTCCAGTAGTAAAGATAACTGTATTTAAAGGATCCCCAAAATAATCTTTCATATGGGGTGAAATTCAGCATCCAATTTTCATTTTTTTTTTTTGTTTTTTTTTTTTAACACCAGTAGTGTTACATATAGTTATAACTCCTTCCCAGCTTACCAGAACAAGCACTTCAGATAGACGGCCCCTCTGCTGTCTTTATGTTTCTGTTCTAAGGAGATGACGTCCCCTTTGTCTTTTCTTTTTGGCTTAAATGACCCATTTTTCCTAGCCTTTTCTATTCTAGTTCTTTTCTCTCTCTCTCCACATGAATTCAGTGCATCCAAAAAACACTGAGGTTTAAGTCTCTCAGAGGGCTCATTTAGGGACTAGAGCAGGCCATGAGTGCCTCCCTAAAACATGCCTTGGTAGTAGGTTTAACAGCAGGCATTGCTATGTCAACATAATGCCATAGGTGATTGATAATACATTTTGGACAATGCTTTGCTTCCAACTTAGTTTGAATTTTTTATTTGTCCATAAAGACATGGTTGGATGAGCTTGGTGTTGAAGAATTTGATGGGCCAACACAGTCCTGACCTCAATCCTATAGAACAATTGTACAGCACAAGCCAGCCCGATAGGTGCGGCCTGCTTGAGAGTGGCAGCGGTAGCCGAACCTTTGAACTGCTCAAACAAAGTGTGCGCCGGAATGTCACTGACACCCTGTGCTCCAACGGGTAGAGCGTGAGGGGGCAGAGCCTTCTCCCCTCGTGTGTGAAAGCTCCGCCCCCTCGCACTCTGACCCTGTTGGAGTACCATGTGTCAGTGACATCCCGGTGCTCAGATGGAAGATAGCGGACAACAATTGTGAACTACAGTTCACATAATGCTCAGCCAGATAAACATCCCCATTGCCCCGCCTCCTGTCCGGTATGCCACTGCTGCCCTCGGATTCATCACCTCGCCTTATAGTAGCGTTGGCCCTGCAGCCCCTCTTCTGCCTTCGTTCATTGCACCTGCCCCCACCCAGGATATATGTGGCATATATATATATATATATATATATATATACTTGGGAAATTTATCATTATGATGAGGCACATCAGCTTTTACAAGCTTACTTTTTTTCCAGGAAAAAGTCTTGCTGAGTTTCAATTCTCTCCTTGTCTTTCAAGACAAGTCAGGTCGATTTTTTTTTTTTCCCTTCAACTTGGCTACAGCCTGGGACCATGAATTCTATAAGATGTTAGGCAATTGCCTCTGTTTTTTTTAAGCTATAGAGCCGGATAGGCTATGCTTTAATCTGATGAGGATAAACCTTCCCCTTCAGATACATTCTATTACTGTTCTAGGCTTTAGAATATACCTTTTTGGGGGGGGATGAAACCTTCCAAGTCTGTTCTCTCAGCAATATTGTTATACATTTGTTTCAATCTTGGCGTACTATTTTTCCCTACCTTGATCATAACCTTGGGTATTACCCATATGTAATGCTGCCGTGCATGGCCAGGAAGAAGCAGAATTAATTCCTACTTACTATAATTAACTTTGGTCATAACCAGGGCAGAAATTCTTGCTTCCCAATGAAAAAAAAAAAGCCCACGGAGTAACTACATTTATTTCATTTACAGGGTGTATTTATTTTATTACGTGTCCCAGCCAGTTTTATTTTTGAGGTTTATGTTCTTAGATTACAAAGATTAGATGCAGAGTCTACTTATATTATATATAATAATATATATTATATTATTATATGTGTTTCTATATGTTCCTGTGAGCTGATTAGAGAGGAGCTATGATAAGGATGAGCTATGTGGTTGGTCACATCGATGGATCAAAGGCGCATGCTTGAGTAGACCTGGTAGCCTTATCAGGTGACGTGCAGCACATACAGCATTCCCAGCCGTGGATAAGTAATATACAAGAATTTAGCAAGCCAAAATAGCGTACCAATTCCCCTTTTCAAATAAATCCAAAGGTCATGGGAGTGTTAAGCAGAATCAGAAAAATATTTATTCAAATAGGTCACTCCGGTGACCTTTGGATTTATTTGAAAAGGTGAATTGGTGCACTATTTTGGCTTAGGGAGGAGCTATACCCATATATAATGCTCACCTGCTTATGCCCAGGAATCCAGTCTTTATAAGTTGTGCAGTGGTAATTCTCTCCTCTTGGTTGGTTCACTGCTGATCAGCTGGTCATAAATGTATAGGTATTTACATAAGCTCTTCTTTATTTATAGAGAAGATGACCCTCTCTTTAGTGAGAAATGTCTGATGACCAGCTTAAAAATCAGTAGATAGCTGTGCCTGCACACCAAATAATAACCTCACTCACAATGCCAATCTGTCAATTCTAACATCAAAACCTTTTGTTTTTAAAATGGAGTTAGCAGAAACCAGCACAGACTAGCCTCCACCCCCCTCCCAAAAAAATAAATTGGCTGCGCATCCTGACAATAAAAAAATACTTTGTTTTAATGTTTGCAGGAGGCCTACTGCATACTCCGATGTTCATTTGGAGGTGTGAAGAAATGTTATTGTATGTGTACCAAGTTGTATATCTAGCAAATAGGTGTTAAGTGTCTTCCTGTCCTTCTGTGAGCCATTCATTGTCGTTTTCAGGAAGTGTGTAAGGTGTGATTTCCCCTATAAATAATAGCTTATGGTTTGTCTGTGTGTAAATTCCTATTGTTTACCCTGTTGTGTTATATTTGTCCATGTGCTGACTACTCCCTTTTTGAAGTGTATAAAAGCTGTGTTTCTGTTCAATATACTCAGTTCCTGTTTTTCTCTCCAACACTGGTGCTGGCTAGTGTTTGGGGTAACCTGCTGAACACCATCTTTCACCCTACACCAAGTCTTGGCCAGTGACTTGGTGGCTTAGTTTATAACCACTTACCTGCAGGGCTGGCTAAGGGCTAGGAAGGCCGACACAATGGATATACTCTGGAGTCTGGGAATTTGTCACATTAATATTTAAATGTTTTATAAATATTCTATTAAAACAACTGCACTTCCTGTTGATGTTCTTCAGGTACCTGGGTCATATTGCATCACTTATCTTTTTTTTCCAAGAAGGTTGGGAACATAACAACTGAAGTCAGTCTTATCTTCAAAAGTTAATTAAAGCTCAATTTTATGATCTTGGTAAGATGGAAATATTATGTAAATATGTATACACAGATAAAAATTGTTCATGGGTTTCATTCTGAATACTGGTTTCAGACCTTCATAAAATAATACACTGATGAGAAATCATTATATTAAAATAGTGATTTATGCAACATATTACCATTAGGGAAAAATAAGACTTCAAGGCATTCAATAAAAACTGCATTGAATTTCAACATACCTCGACCGGGGAAATTTTTCAAGCACTACATAAAATAAATATATCTTGTGTTTATGGGTGAAATGCACAAATAATACATGATACAATATTTCAATATTCAACATAGTAATAATGGTACAATGGTCACAAACAATCCCCCCCCCCCCCCTCCCTCCCCCAAAAAAAGAAACATGCAAAAACATTTAAAACAACTGTTCCAAAAGTGGAAGATTAAGGTTATGTCGTAATAGGGTAATGGTCTATACAGAGGTCATCAAATAATGTACCTAGTGCAAAACACAATTAAAGCCTTGTCAATTAATGTAGATTTAGGCCAGACAATTTTTTTTGTCTCTCTTATTGCAGCATTTTTTCCATTCAAGGCCAAATCCGAAATATAAAATCCTCTGTATCATCTTTTTCAAATTGCACCCTGTAAATGAAATAAATGTAGCCACTCCGTGGGCTCTTTTCCTTCATTGTGCAACAGGTTGGATCAATTCAAAATTATGACCTATGGATCACTATGTTATAGTGTCTGTTTCCCTTGCAAGATCATTGTCAAGGCCTGGATATAACAACTGACACAAGCACAAGATGTCTTCCTTGTCCTAGCCAAGGCATAGCTTTCTCCAAACAAGGGGTCGAGTGTGTCCCAAAATCTTTTTTACACTGCTCTAAAATATTTACCACCCACCTAACTATGAAGAAGAACCAAACTCAATATAGGGTTGCTATGGTTTCTTCATAAAAATACCGGCCGTGCTATGGCCTACATAGACTTAGAGTCAGTCTTAAATGATATTTTCTAGGGCTTGTGGATCTGGTACCCAGGTGGGTGATTTGGAAAAGGATGTGAACATTCCACGGCAGACCAAGTCCTGCACACATATCCTTTGCTACCCAATAGGAATGTATCTACCATTCGTGCATCAGGAGCCAGATGGTTCATTCAGGTTTCTCCACTTGACCTTTAACCTCTTCAATATCGAAAGTGCCTGCAATGCATTGCAAAGCAGAAATCATTAATAACAGCACACAAAATGTAGATTTTGCAAGCCAGCCACTAGATGCCACACTACCAATTGCTACGTGGATTTTTAGCAGATATTAAAATGTGGGACATCAAGGCAAAAGGAGCAGTGCATTCGTCTCATCTTACACTAAGGAGAAAACGGAACTACTGCACAGCAAAGCAAATCAAGAGAGTTTTTCAGTAAAAAAAAACCTTTAAACTTGACATAGTTCTGTTAACAGTATCACATGAGCATCTTACTCTCAAATGAGGTCTGTTCACTAAGCCACAAGTTCCCTCCTGAACTGATAATTATCGGATGAAGATTTAACATTTATCTATATGTGTTATTGCTCAAGTGGTCTTGTGGACTGTAGCTGTCTCAGAACTCGGCAGTGGTCTGTCTCAGAACTCGGCAGTGGACTGTCTCAGAACTCGGCAGTGGACTGTCTCAGAACTCGGCAGTGGTCTGTCTCAGAACTCGGCAGTGGACTGTCTCAGAACTCGGGAGTGGTCTGTCTCAGAACTCGGCAGTGGACTGTCTCAGAACTCGGCAGTGGTCTGTCTCAGAACTCGGCAGTGGACTGTCTCAGAACTCGGCAGTGGACTGTCTCAGAACTCGGCAGTGGACTGTCTCAGAACTCGGCAGTGGTCTGTCTCAGAACTCGGCATTGGACTGTCTCAGAACTCGGCAGTGGTCTGTCTCAGAACTCGGCAGTGGACTGTCTCAGAACTCGGCAGTGGTCTGTCTCAGAACTCGGCAGTGGACTGTCTCAGAACTCGGCAGTGGACTGTCTCAGAACTCGGCAGTGGACTGTCTCAGAACTCGGCAGTGGACTGTCTCAGAACTCGGCAGTGGACTGTCTCAGAACACAGCAAGACACATGGGCAGCTGCATCCTGTTCAATTCTACATAGAGGCTTTCAGAGCTCAGTTTGATGTGATACAACCTTTCAGCTTTTGAGCTTTCAAAGTAAAGCATACTCAGCTAATACAGGGCTATTTGCTAAAAGGAGAATTGAGGTGAGTTGCAGGTAGGGTTGCCACCTTTTCCTTAAAAAAATACTGGCGTTGGTGCTGTCTCCATAAACTTAACATTGGCCTGATGCCAATTTTTTTTCTATTATATATTTGTCACACTGATACAAAAATTGTTGCCTTATGCTCTTTTTATTAAATATTTGTCACACTTTGTATTTATTCAAATTCAATGATCACACCTATGCACTATTTGTCTGATGTCTAAATAACTGAATGCATTTTTTTCACTAGTTTGCACCATTCACTAATTAGATAAATTGATATGACCTTTTCACTCATTTGCTACAATGTTTTTTTTAAACACTCTGTACTCACTCTTAAACTAGCCTATGATTAAGCGTGTTATCACGCGAAACGAGTAAGGCGAATCCCTTTCCCCTGTTTTTTTTTAATTATATCACGATTCCTGTGTTGTTGCTATATTATTTTTCTGATCGGATCCCACAAATAAATTTTGGATTTTTATATTTCACCGGAGCCTGGAGTGCATGCGCATTTTTTCTCTCCTTGTCAGCCCTAATTGATCACCTGATACCTACAACCCTGGGTTACCTAATGGTCAGATCCTATGGCTCATGGCAGCAGATGTCCAATGAGGAAAGATCCCCACTTTTTTTTGGCCTCATGGGTGGAGTAGTTGTTAGCCGATTGTACACGCAGCCACCCTCCCTCATGAGGCCTTGTTTCCTGTATGGACTAGGGTAGGCTTGCCACCTTTTCTTTAAAAAAAAAAAATATATATATATATATATACTGGCCATGCCGGTAAAATTTTTACCGGCCTGCTGGTAAAATACTGGCCAGGTGGCAACCCTATGAACAGGACAGCAATGATACATGTAAAAAAAACAAGTGTTTCTGTTTAAGCTGCTTCTCGCTTTTCAGCTTACTAAAAAGGACACTTATTTCTTTTGCTTCACCTATTAAAGCCGATTATTTATCAAGAGCAAGTCTGGGACAAAGTTCAAAATGTGGAGCAATCGGCAGGAACATTCCAAAGGTTTTCTCCAGGTTTAGAAGTTTGGCACAGAAAGTCTGGTGTTTATTATTTTTACCAAAATATGAAAAAAACCAAAAACCCTGTGGGAATTACAATAACTAACCATCACAATTCCAGAGCATTACTGCATACAATAAGAATCTGCCATGAGAAACCTAAGGGTTGACTCAGGTAGTTAGATTTTCCTTGAGAAAATCAGAGCTCCGAGTTTCGGACCCAACTGAATAAGACTGAGGACATAGCCGAAATAGCTGAAGTCCTAATGAACTGGCCCGGAATTAAAAAAAAAATAAAAAATTAAAAATAAGTGACACATCGATTAAATACAAAAGAATAAATAAGATTAACATAAAATAATGTAACATTTTTTATTAAAATGTAAAAATTCTAATGTTAATGTAAATATACTGTTATAATAACATTATTATATTATAACTGTATATAAATATTAACATTTTTACTTTCATTTTTATCCACCTTTTTTGTTCAAGTCTTCAGCTAAAAATCTGGAAAATTTAACTGATGGAAATTTGTCAATTTCTGGCGATTTAGGGCCATCTTTGGGTAAGGTTTGGTCCTTATATGAATAAGCAAAATCCACAGGATTTCATTGACCAACCTTCACCCCCGACCCCCGAACCAAATATCTGCCAGCCTGAAAACTGCCATATTGCATATCCGATCTACAGATTTATTTGTCCACATCTGGCCTGAGTCGAGCCAGATCGGGGATTATTAAATAGACCCTCTAATTTAGCAGGTACCATATTACCTCCATCCAAAAAATAACAGGACTGGGTAGAGAAAAACCTGACTGTTATTTTATAGGCAGCTTGGAAAAAAACCCTATTTAAATAAAATACTAGGTATGTAGATTGGTAACCTCCACCCCCGCCCCCCATTAACTGGGAACATTCACTCAAATCAGCATTGTATCTTACGTCTGGTCATCTAGAATCAAGCCCAGTGACTCATTAAAACAGCAAACAAATGCTTTGGAAGAACCAACAAATAATATATAGTATAAAGTCAGACACTTAAGACACATAACTGCCCCAAAGGTTATTGAATTTGAATAGCAGCCTGACTACGTAAAAGATCTCAACCATGTTACTGCCAATTCATTTCAACAGAGGGCGCAGGTGCATTATCATAGCAGACTGTCCGCTGGTTTATCAAATATATATTTTATCTTTATAATCAGAGTGAATTTGTTTTGGTTTCTAGTACTAGTAAGTCAATTATTATATTGTCTGTTTGTCTGTCTGGACAACAAACAGTGGCTTTGTTATTTTCTGTGCACAAGTTCTTAGAACCTGAATCGTAGCAAGGAAGTACAGTTGTGTTTTAAGACATTATACCATGTAACAGTGTATTGAAGAAGTCCTTGCTTTCAATTGGCTCCCAAGAGCCAGGATGAAGGCTAAATTAATCGATTTCTCACATATGTAACATTCTATGGCCCCCTAGATCTCTGGCACTGTGAGCTGCCTAATCCAACCCCCCAAAAAAAGTTTCATTGTAATTAGAGAAAAAGAAAGGTAAGTTTGGTGAAAAATGGAAGCCCGATAACTACCAATAGAAAGTTTTCAAATCCGCTAAACCATTTACACGAAGATTATTGTGCTACCCGCATTCTCAAAGAATACCAACTTTTATCAGTATGACAAATGTGTTCTTCAAGGCATCTTGTAGTATTTATTTAAAAAGACCCTGCCAAATATTGTAAAAACCCAAGATGCCAAATCCTTAGCGCCCATCAAAAGCTCAATTTACAAGATTTGTGAATACGGTTCTATAAAATGGAACAAAATTTTGATGTATGCCTTATTTCTCTACGTGTTCGATGAGGCCTCTTTGTGTACTTTTCCTTTGGCTCTGGATTGGTGACGATGGGAACACTTTCAATCGCCCTCTTTTTCTGGACTTTGTGTAGGACAATCCTGTAAACTCCAGTGATCGAACTTCGAGAGTCTTTTCCACGGTTGTTCAGAATGTGCTCCTCTGAAATGCCTAAATTTTCCAAAGTTGTCTTGACTTCTCTTTCATCGTCCTTGAGAGGTCCTAAGTCCAATAGGTGTTTGGGATCCAGTTTAAATGGTTCTAGTGGCTTGGGGTATTGTATGCCCTGCATCCATTCACTGTTGATGATGTAATCAACACTGCACCTGTCAGAGGGTAGCGGTTGTAGCATCCCCTTGATCAGTTTCTGGCAAGGTTCCGGAACGTAGGAAGGGATGGTGTAAGTTCCATCCAGAATGCACTTCTTTAATTTGGCCACAGTGTCTGCTCGGAATGGCATGCTGCCCGTCACCATGAAATACAAAAGTATACCCAAAGCCCATATATCAACAAAAATCCCAATGTAATGTTCGTCTCGGAACAGCTCGGGGGCTGCGTATGGGGGAGAGCCACAAAAGGTGTTCAGAGTTTCGTCTTTTTTACTTATTGTGCTGAATCCAAAATCTCCGACCTTGACGCATGTGTTGCTTGCATAGAACACATTTTCTGCCTTCAGGTCTCTGTGTATGATTTGGTTATCGTGCTGGGGAGAAAGAATAGAAGAAAAAAAAACAGTTAATCATATTTGCCTATTTCTGCTTCATAAAAGAGTAGCGGTGGTTTAATGATGCTACGGGCTCTGCACTCCCTGTGAACTTTTATCCTGATGACCTAGTTTGAGTAAGTAGGCTGAGCTATCTCCCTTTGTCGTTAAAGAGTAAGTCAAGGTACGTGACAGCATATCCTGTGTCTTCATTCAGCTGCCTGAGGAACCAGGGATGGCACTCTTGTGGATTGACCTACGACTAAGTTCATACTATAAACGAAACGCGTTGGGTGTTGTACCTGAGCGTTATTAACTGTGGATTGTCTCCAAGAAGTTTCGGTCCTGAGCTACGGGCTAAAATAAAGACAATTTTTATTTTACTGGGACCCAGCCTGCGGTGAGCTTTATTCAAACTTTCAAAAAAGGTTCTATTTCTTCTGACAACCCATTTATCCCAAACTCTTGTTCGGGAACCCTAAAGCTTCAGTCCTGCCAAAAAGTAAAACCTCATCCTACAGCACAAAGTAACACATCTAGGAGACATTACAGTACATTAAAATGTATTTATATAGCGCCAACAATTAACGTAGCGCAAGGTACAGAGCATAGAAGGGAACTACGTACTAAGTTAGACAAAGTAGAACAGACTAGTACATACATTAGCCACTACAACTTCCCATGCTGTTATCAGCCTTAACATGTCTGTCACCTATATACAAATTACAGTGAGAATGAAGGCCGTGAAAAATGATGAGTAGCTGCACAGATTAATAGAAATATGTTTTAAATATGTCTGTGTCCTGTTTATGGCATCAGATGGTGGCATGACATACAAAATTTAATTAAATTAGTTATTTTTTTTATATATGAAGCTGAAAGGTAAACATAACGCACACATGGGAACAAAAGTTCTTCTTAATTTATGCACTTGCTTGCAATTCTGCTAATATAGGTCATGTTTTAATTTTCTATATTTATAGTAAAAGTCATATTTCGGTGACATGGTCTCAGCAAAAGACCCCCTTGTTAATATTTAACTGTTGATATTTATGCCATGGATTGTGATGATTTTAAAATATGGACTGCGATGACGATATAGAAAATTAGGTTGGGGGGCCAGACGATATTCATTTCATTAGGTAATTTAATAGACTGTATCTTTTTTTAGCCAGCATAGGGGCCACAAAAAACTTTGAGGGCCATTTCTCTCTCACGAACTGCCAGCTGGACATCAACAACATAGACTGTTTTTTTTTTCACCCAAGGACATCAAAGAATAAAGTAGAAGAATCCCAAAAAGTATCAGGTCATTGAATTGACATTCACCCCCCAAGCTCTCCATGTGGACATACTGAAGGTTTTCCTGTTAAAGAATAATACTTTTGCCCTCCTTATTTTTTTTTACTCCACGTCAATCAATGTATTTGCACATACAACATTGGTGTAATTTGCCTGAAGCCCACTGAGATGAGAGCTCACCATGTGTTTCACCGCGGACACTATCTGTGAGAAGATCATCTTACTGTCGGATTCTGATAGCTTTCCTTCCGTGTTGATTTTGGCAAAGAGCTCCCCACCTCCAGCATATTCCATCACCAGGTGCAGCTTAGACAGCGTCTCCACCACTTCGTAGAGACGGATGATGTTGGGGTGGTAAAGTTTCTCCATGCTGGAGATCTCTCGAGATAACAGCCGTTGGGTTTTCTGATCCAGCTTGGTTTTATCCAAGATTTTGATGGCAACCTTTTCTGAAAAGCAAGCCATCCAATATTATTATATGAGGTCATCATGGAACACACAGACAGCTTCTGAATAGGAAAAGCCAATATGCAGCTCAATGTGATGCTGATCCATAGATCAGTGAGCAAAGGATCAAGGGAATTGTAGTTCATCTATGCAAACGCTGGCTGAGCAAGCATAATGTGAAATCTGGAGAGCCGGCAGCTCGCCCTACATTGACCTGTTACCAAAAATAAAATATATGACGTCTAATCTATTTTTACCACTCCACCCCCTCCAAAGGTGAAGTGACCCAGACTTTAGTAGCATAGATCACAGCCACATGCAGGTATTGCAGACGGCAGGAGATTTTATCTTGCTACTCTCTGGTATAAAACTGTGGTCTGGAGAGCTTGCACTCTAATTCTCCCCAGCTAGCCAATACATGTGCTATCTTCATGTTATTTCTTTGATCTGATCTACATTATTGGAAGCCAGTGTTTTTCTTTAATATGCTGTAACAACAAGCTGCAGCAACCGGAGTATATAGTTGAAATCTATATGTTCCATTACATAGCAGTTTTCCATATAAAGCTATAACAGGTTTGCCTATTGATGAAAATATTTCCGACCAGCACTATGTTGTTTTCTGACAGCAAAATGTTTTTACTGACGATTAAATTTATTAGGAAATGTCCATAGCATAGTCATGATACATATTATATTAACACAATGTGCAAGCAGGGAAAATAAGCCAGTCAGAGGCTCAGATCTTATACATGTGTACAATGAAGCCAAAAAAAAAAACAGTGTGAGTGTGCTACAAATACAGTGTCATTGGCTATAAAGTATACACACAAAATGGTCTGCGTTTGTCACCCAAAAAAAGTGGGAGATTAGGTTGTCACCCTATTGAGAGCGTGCTTTGACCTGGCGGGTGAGCTTAATAATGCTTTGGACAATTCTTATAACCAAAAACCTCTCACTTATATTTAGGGTTGCTACCTGGCCGGTATTTTACCGGCAGGCCAGTAAAAAATTATCTAGACTCCAATATTAAAGTCTATGGTGATAGTAGCATGGCCGGTATTTTTTTTGAAGAAAAGGTGGCAACCCTATTTATATTGTTAATTTAATTGTACAATTGTTGCCATCTTTATCAGGATGAAAAGCCCAGACAGTTTTTTTCTGTAGCCAATTACACTGTAATTGTCTGGTAGGCTATATTTTATACATTTGTGTTATTTGAGCCTGTCACTAGACATTTTTATTTTCCTGCTTGTACATTGTTGAGGTTGTTGGCTCCTCTGTCTGGTTGCAGCTTGCTGTCCAGGGGTTAATTGGGAGGAGGCTTCATTGCACATCCTTCAGCATATTAAAACAGTTTTGGTAGCAGTATAGACTGCTATAGTAGGTGAGGTTAGGTTTTAACCCTATTGAGAGTGTGCCTTGACATGGCAGGTGAGCTTAATCATGCTTTGGTCAATTTATTAAACATTTTCCTTGCAGATAACTTGGTTCTATAATATTTACTGGCATCAAAAATTCCTCTCCAAAAATTATGTCTGAAGCTGTCCAGATTCACAATCAACAGGCCCCAAAACATGACATAAGGACCTATGAGTGCTGAGGGGAAGTATGCAGCAAGGAGCTCTGATCCTCTGCTCTTTCATCCACTTAGTGCTGAGGGCTGAGGAACCAAGGGAACATCTGCTAGAGGAAAGTATAAAGATTTGCACTCTGTGATCCAGCACCGCCACTGACATTCGTTAAATTTGTACCAATGACATTTATAAAAACCGTGCCACCTAATTTCCAAAGTGACAAAGGTAACCGCAACTTGCAGGAACACCTATGGTTTTTGATAGACGTACAAGTGAAAGAAGTGACAAGTCTCACGCCCGCCCCCACATTTCTAGCCCTATTAGCTAGATATATTATTTATTATTAGATATACCCTCTGTCATTTAGCCCCCTTCTGTTTGGGACTCTGTTATTGCAACATTAAAGTATATTACATATACACCTCTTCTTACAGGCATGGCATGTCCCACTAAGGACACTAATAATATAACATACTTTTTGTTCACGCAAACATTTAGACGTATTATTTGTTGCTTTACCTTTAGTAAGTACGTGTATTCCGAGCTTCACTTGTGAGAAATTCCCACTTCCTATTTCCCCTCGCAGTCGGTAAAATCCAATCCTTTTTCCCAGGGCCAACTCTTTCAGCGTTTTTTCATCTCGTGACATGTCTTGAGTAAGCTTTTCAAAGGGGGTAAGTTTGCGCGGTTTCCCTTCTCCGTCCTGTTCGTAGCACTCCGACCGCGAATAATCTTCCAGGCTGTCCTGCCGGTTCCAGCGGGAATACCGCTGATTCCCCACTGCCCCTCCATTCATGTACATTGCCGTCATCGTCAACATTTGGACAACTTTTGAGAACTGTGGTATGACCCAAAAAAATTATATATATGTACACGTGCGTATCACAGATCAACACATTGTTGTGTCAAAAATATATATCCACAGCTGAGATGAACAAAACGCCAATGAGAAAAGAATGTTAAGAGTAGTCCATGTTCTATGGCGAATGTGATATAATAGAAACACGGAATTCCGCTACTGTCTGTCTCAGGTTCAGTGATTGGCTCAGAAATACAGACACTAATTAGGAAACTTTTCCCTGTTCTTACGTAAGATTTGCAGCAGTTACTTTAGGTTTCTGCGCTAGGCCCAGAATTGACTTGTCTTTTCGCAGTTTCATCCTTTATGTGGCACCAATCGGCCAATTCTTCTTGCCTTAGTCGTGTGTCAATAAAGACTTTTATTATTACACTGGCTCCAGCGTGATGGAAGGATCCAGTAAGAGTGCGGATGCCGAGTTGTACTCCACTGAGATAAATTAATGTCTGGGTCACATGACATGACCGAGCAGGATTAAGCGGCTGCAATGTCACTTTAGCCTCCTTAGCAAAGACAAGTCTGCATTAAGCCTTCTCAAAAGTTATCCAGACGTCTGTTTCTTCCTAAGGAGAGATATGATTATTGTTTATGTAATCGCATTGCTGCAGGCATAACATTTTAGTGTTACAGTGACTGTTTAAATGTATGCATACCAATGCAAATAAATTATCAGATAACACGCATACTTATCTAAGCGGATAATCATATGTTAGTCTATGATGGAACCTCACGGGCGAAACGCGTGAGACTGCGCTTGTTTTCTGATTTTTGCCATTAAACTTTGAAGATTTTTACTATCAAGTCTGCCTATTTCATCTACTTTTTCGGCACATGGAGAGGTGCACCGACTGCTCTAATTGATCTTTCTAACTATTATTTACGGCCGGGAACGCCGTTATCGAGCTGCACTCACCTGTGCTGTTTCTTGCGGGGCTGATTGCTGTGGATTTGAGGCTGCAGGTGCCTGGGACATAGTATTTATTTCTGATAATCATATGTTACTTGGAGTCAAAATGTTTAAGTTTCTAAATTAAATGGTCACCAAAAGAAAGGAAATTTCAGTTAAATGATCTGTAGATTATACACTCATTTTACAGTTTAGTCCAGGGCTCGACAAACCCCGGGCGCCAGAGCGACCTGGAAATTGAACCTGGCGCCCGGGTGCCGTTACCCTAATGTTACCCTTGCCGCTGCTATCCGTTTTTTGCAGCGCGAGGGGGGAAGTCTGTGCGTATTGCACAGACAGCAAGCCCCGCCCCCTCGCGCAACGCGTGTGTGAGTGCTGGGTGTCGTCACTTGACAACCCAGCACTCAGCCGAAAGGGCCATGAGGATCGGCTGCAGCACAAATGTTCCCCGTCCCCTGCAATGAGGTAAGGCAGCAGGGAGGGGGAACATTCATGCTGCAGTCTATCTTCATTGCTCTTTCGGCTGAGTGCTGGGTTGTCAAGAGACGACACCCAGTACTCAGAAGTTAAAAAAGGAAAAAAAAACTTGTGTATGTATGTGTGAGGTGTATATGTGTAAGGTGTATGTGAAGTAGGTGTGTGTATATGTGAAGTTGGGGGGTGTATATGTGAAGTGGGTTGGTGTGTGTGTGTGTGGTGTATATGTGAAGTGGGTTGGTGTGTGTGTATATGTGAAGTGGGTTGGTGTGTGTGTATATGTGAAGTGGGTTGGTGTGTGTGTTTATGTGAAGTGGGTTGGTGTGTGTGTGGTGTATATATGAAGTGGGTTGGTGTGTGTGTGTGTGTTTATGAATTGCGTGTATGTTGTGTCTGGCTCCTAAATTTTTTTGCTGGCTCCTAGAATCAAATTAAATTTGTCAAGCCCTGGTTTAGTCCATGTTTACCCGTTTGTGACAATGTTCTAACACTTCTGCAGTGTTTTGTTTAGGGATAATTTTCCTCTTGCTTATTAAAATGTACCCACACACATTATATATTGGGGGAGGGAGGGTGGTTTGGCATAGAAAGGGCTTTCTTTAGATACCATTCTTTTGATCGTATCATATGATTTAATATATAAAAAAATAACCATGATAAAAAATTTAGAAACAAAAACACTTTTTCGAGCTTTTACATGAAAAATATACATATGCTAATACAAAAAATTGCTAAAAAGATTGTACGATTTGTCCTGTTTAGAAATATCAGATGTGTACATGGTTTTCTGTTGTGTTAAAAATTATAGGGCAATAACCGGCAGTAGCACATTGGTTTTTAATATCATTTTCTCCTACAGTGACCTTTTGACGCCAACCATAACCCCAAAGCTAATCCTAAACCCTAGCACTAAACCTAACCCTCATTCTCTGACTCGAGGCAGTCCAGCCACAACAACAGTGTAACAGAAGTGATCACTGATCATTTCTGAAGCTCTTGCCCACAACACGGAAGCAACATATTGGAATGGCGCCTCCGCCATCACTCTGGGAGGCCAAATTTTGGTGTTGCTGGATGCCTCGATATCGAGGCATTGCAGCAACACTGGTTAAACAAAGGCAGTGACCACTGAAGCATTCTTCAATTCATTTCCAGTGAGTGAGCAGTGCACTGGTAAGAAATTATTAACCTTTTAGTTGCCAGCGCTATGAACCCAATTATAGATCTACTGAGCACAAATCTATAATATGTAACTTTATAGAACACTGACAAATACCTGGTCACAGCATATTATAGGGGTGCAGAGCATGGAAACTGCTGCTGCTGCATGAATGTGACAACTGAATTAATAGCTGAATTTGCAAATCATCCCAGTGTTAAAGGGGTTTATTCCAGACCCTCAAACACTCTGTGACATGTTACCAGCATAATGTGGCCGTATCCAGCCACTGAATGCATAGTTACCATGGCAGAGGCAGCACATGCCATCTAAATGCAGAGAGGGGTGGGGAGACAGAGAAATGGCAGACAGTGCGGAGGGAGTGGGAGTTATCAGCAGCATACTAATAAAGCAGGATCCTTTCATTCCTTGTGTCTGTTGCCATAGAGAGAGTAGGAACTGGTCATTGTATCTACCCTAAAGCAAGGCAGAATATTCAGCTGTGAACAAGTGTGAGCAGCATGCGTCTCTATACCCCAAACTGCAAATTAGTCTTCTTCCCATACACGATGGAGAATAACATATATCATGAAAATGTGTGAAGAGAAAAATGTGTTTCTAGATGTGTATGTGACGTCGCCTGCTTGTGACATCACCTTGGAGCCGGTTATGCAAATTGCATTTTTCCTTTGGAAAGTAGTTTGTTTGCTTATCAAGTCACGAGTGATGTTGTGAACCGGAGACACTACAGATGTATTCATTTCTACATCCTTCTAACACAACAATACATCAGTTTTGAGATTTCATGGGGTGGGGGAGGGATTATGTAGTCCCATTCAATAAGAAAGTAATTTGCACATCAAACCACATGGTGATGTCATATACAGAAAGCACTAGTATCAAACATATTTATTTTGTTTTATGTATTTACTTGCAATTTTGTTAACACAATATATAGATCATTTTTCATAATTTTTTTATTCTCTATATTCACAGTATAAATAATATTTAGGTGACAAAGTCTATTGAACCAACAAGAAAAAAAAAACCTATCATAAACTGACTGGAGGCCCTTGTACTTTTCATAACTTTGTATTCTATATATTAACATTATAAGCATTGTTTATACTAACAGAGTACATTTAAAGAACCAGCAGACAAAAAACTTTAGTATGGACTGACTGGGGTCCCTTCAACCTCTTAAATACAATATAAGACCCAATTAACAATTTAATAATAATGCTACAGTGCTGGGAGTCCTGTCATTACAAAGCCATTCTACAGTAAACACTGATAAATATTTTACATTTAAAGGGGCTGTTCCATCCAGTTTATTTTCTGTGTGTTGTGCATGTGTTTATCCCCTTAGTGACTGGACTTCTAAAACATTTTTGGTCATTCTGAACAATGGTAATTTTATACACTTCTGTGGTGTTTATGTTTAGCTCTGATTCACCATACCCACACAAATTATTTATTGTACAGGCATTGTTTTTATAGGCATAGGAAGGGCTTTCTTCATATGTCGTTTTTTTGATCATATAAAATAATTTACTATATTATATTATTATAAAATATGATGAAAAATTGAAGAAAAAACACCTACTTTTTTGGAACTTCATGTGAATTTTTTTTACACATCTACAAACAATGATAAAAAAGCCCTGCTAAATAGATTCTTATATCTAAGTTTAGAAATAGCCCATGTTTACTTGTTTTATGTTGTTTTTTTGCAAATTATATGGAAATAACTTGAACTAGTATATTGCTTTTTCCTAACCATTATCTACTACAGTGACCTTTTAATCACAACCCTCACCCTAATTCTAATCCTAATGTAACACTAACCCTAATGATAACCCTAACCCTAGATCTTAGTTATAAAAAAGTCCTTTTTTCCCCCATAGCTCTTCCACAACAGGGCAGCGCCATATTGAAATAGCATGCTGCCTTTCAATATGGTGCTTGTGATTGCTCTGGGGAGGGATCACATTGTGCCCTGGGACCAAATATAGGTGTTTCTGGATGCCTCAATATCGAGGCATTGTAGCAGTAATCGTTGAACATAGAAAGCGAGTTTTGATTGTTTCCGGGTCTTGTTTTACTGTAAACGGTATGTTAAAGTATGATGTGGCCTTTTTAAAAATGCATTACAAACAGACCACAGCATTAGTTATATCGGGTTTCTGCTGAGCATATTTTGTATTAAATATCTGATTGCGGTATTAATCAGCTGGCTTTATTTATTGTTATGCTAAAGATTTTTCTCCTCAAGCTTTTCTAATGTCACGTACTTGATTGATAGCTTTGATCATGAGATTTTTGTATAAAGAGCAATTCTGGGCCCAGTTGGGGTCCCATGGTGATTGCTCTGCTTTTTGGAAGTATTCATTGTTTTTAGGGATTTGCTAACACAATATATAGATCATTTTCCATAACTGTTTTTCCTGTGCATGTAGAGAATAAAAAATATTTAGGGGATATAGTCCCATTCAAGGTAAGAGCAAAAAAATGCTAGTGATTCAGATAATCACTGATAATAATGGCTGCTTTTTTTGCTGTTGCTTGCAGTGAGCCTTTAACGAGACTCTGTGAGCTTAAACATTGCTTATCTCAGGGATGGGGAACGTCCGGCCCGTGGGCCCCAAAATCATTTCAACCGGCCCGCCCAACATGCCACCCACCCCAGCTGCCTGCATGACTGTCTGCACCAGATGTGCTCTGGCTTACTCTTAGTGCTGCCGGATATGACAGCAAGTCATTTCTGGCAGCTGTTTGTCCCTCCTCCATGCACGCTACGCACACAGTGTGCGTGGCGAGAAGACGGCGGCCTAGAGAGCAGCAAATATTGGAGTGTGATTATTTTATTGTGCATACTGGCAGGGGCATATTTCTGGGCATACTGGCAGTGGCATATTACTGGACATACTTGCTGTGTCATATTTCTGGGCATCCTGACAGTGGCATTTTATTGGACATACTGGCTGTGGCATATTTCTGGGCATACTGGCAGTAGCATATTTCTGACCATACTGGCAGTGGCATATTACTGGGCATACTGGCTGTTGCATATTTCTGGGCATACTGGCAGTGGCATATTACTGGGCATGCTGGCTGTTGCATATTACTGGGTATACTGGCTGTGGCATATTTCTGGGCAATCTGGCAGTGGCATATTTCTGGGCATACTGGCAGTGGCATATTACTGGGCATGCTGGCTGTTGCATATTACTGGGTATACTGGCTGTGGCATATTTCTGGGCAATCTGGCAGTGGCATATTTCTGGGCATACTGGCAGTGGCATATTACTGGGCATGCTGGCTGTTGCATATTACTGGGTATACTGGCTGTGGCATATTTCTGGGCATACTAGCTGTGGCATATTACTGGGAATACTGGCAGTGGAATATTAATGGACATACTGGCAGTGGAATAATAATGGACATACTGGCTGTGGCATATTAATGGACAAATAAACAGTGGCATATTAATTTAAGTTGATAATTTTGTATGGCCCTCGAATGATGTTATAAATATCCAAATGGCCCTTTTTGTAGAAAAAAGGTGCCCCCCCTCCCTGGTTTATATGGTGACTGTGACGAATTAAAGAATGATGAAAAATGACCTGTGTAAACAAATGCATAAAACAAGAGGAAAATATGTTTTAAATGTGCAGGTGGAGTCTCCTGTTGACATCACCTGTGACTGACATGGAAGGGGTTAAAAAAAAGTTTAGTGTCCCTTTAAAATAAATCTGACTATCTGCTTAACTACAGATATGTGTTTAAACATAGCAGCCCACAGTGTATGAAAGCCTAATGGTTGTTTTTCATACTCCGGGGTGGTCCATCTTGTTCAGCTGGATTAAGATCTTTTCAAAAACACTGTTACTATTCTTTAGTATGATCCGTACTTGGCGGATATTTCCCCTTTTTGTTCAGTGCAAACAAATAAAAATTTGGTATTTTTTCCCCCTAACATACATCTTCTTAGGCCACCAAGAAGAGCGTATTGAATCGACATGTAATGATTTAAATGAGTGTGGAACGTAGGGTTGCCACCTGGCCGGTATTTTACCGGCAGGCCGGTAAAATATTGGCATCAGGCCAATGTTAAGTCTATAAAGACAGTACCAAGGCCGGTATTTTTTTGAAGAAAAGGTGACAACCCTAGTGGAACGGAGCCTAGCCAACATGAAGGATGCAGATTAAAGCATGTAGAATCATGGCCTGTGTACACAAAAAGCCTATCTGACACAAACAGCTCATTCGTTAGGAAGGCATTTAATGTAAGGAGCATTTTCCAATCAGAGAACTGAACTAGGTGAGTCCTTACTGCCTTTGTGTAAAACCTATTGATCTTCGGCAACTTTGAAATGGAAAGTGTGATCTCACATAAAACAGTTCTATTATTCGAAAGCGTAGTAACCATAAAGGCAGTATATCTAATGTAATATAGACCGGCTGGTCTTACCCCTCTTCAGTCACAACAATGACAACTAGTTTCCCAGACTCCCTCACTGTCCCTGCTGAAGTAAGGAAATAGAGCATGGGCGTCCATCATGCGGCCCGGGGGCCAAATGCAGCCTGCCGGCCAGAGAGGTGCGGCCCACTTGAGAGTGGCAGTGGTAGCCGCACCTCTGAGCTGCTCCAACATAGTGTGCACAGGGATGTCACTGACAGCCAGTGCTCCAACAGAATCAGATCGCGAGGGGGTGGAACTTTCTCCCCTCACGCAGGGGAGAAAGCTCCACCCCCTCGCACTCTGACCGTGTTAGAGCACCGTGTGTCAGTGACATCCCGGTGCTCAAATGGAGAGTAGGAACCTGCAGACGGAGCAATTCCCCTCCCTGCAGATACAAAGTAAATGAGCAGGGAGGAGGAACAAACAAATTAACTATTTTGTGTATGTGTGTCTGTGTATGCATGTGTGAATGTGTGTGCATTTAATGTGATTTTTTTTATTTCTGCTTTTTATTGCTGGGGAATCTGTGATACACTAACACAATGCACATTACTGTGAGAGAGATATATATATAGCCACACACGTATGTTTGTATGTATGTATGTGTGTGTGTGCGTATATATATATATATATATATATATATATATATATATATCTGTGTGTATGTATATTTTTCTTTCAATGAAACACGAATGCGGCCCATGCACATATACATTTACGGTGAAGTGCCCATTGCAGAACAAACTTGGACACCCCTGAAATAGAGGAATGGCACTAACATGTAGTGTACAGAACACCACATCTAAACACTGCTACATATATACAATGGGTTACTTCCCTTGTGCTAGGCAAGAATAATATAGATTAGAATGTTTTCAATATTTTTCATTTCCAAGTTAGTGCTTGAAGGGAGTATACATATTCTGTATGGTGTACATGTTTCTAATATATGCACGATGCACTTTTTTTTTTGTTTTACTTTTAAACCATACTCCTGCAAAAGATGTCACACAAAATGTCAGACAGAACCATTATTCTTCTATGTAAATATTCTGTATGTTATTATCACAGGCAAATAACATGCTTGTGCACAGTATGAAAATAATCACTAAGATACATTGGGTGGGTCATGTATAAAAACTACGGCACTGCAAAGTTTTGGGAGTTTTATAAAAAAGGCCCAGTCGCCATTTGTTATGTATGATTGCGCTTTTTTATAACTCCCGACACTTTGCGGTGTGCGAGAGGTTTGGCGTAGGATTCCCCAACACAAATCAGGGGCTTTTCAGCACCTGATGTTTTATATATGGGCTGCGCAACGCAACAAACGCCGGCACAACAAAAATCGTCGTACATAGCACAGACTTCTGGGAAAGCTATGTTTTATTTCCAATTATGACAGTAAAATACCAGCTTGGTTGGCAGCTCTGAGGGCACCTGACGTGCAAAAATGATTTTTTTCATTTTACAGGGAATACAGTTTCATGTATCCAATGGGGTTTATTTATAAAAAGCGAATTCTGGGAAAAAATGAATACTGCACCCATTTTTAGAACTTTGCCCAAGAATCGATTTTTAGAACTTACCCACATAGTGTTCTAGCAAATGCATGGATAATATTGCAAGTTGTACAGCGGCAAAGTCTATCTATACGTGTTACCGGAGAGTAAAATGCTGGTCTCTCTGCACTGTAATAACTGTCATTACATAAATAGGGTAAGTAGTCCTGCACTTCAAGTCTCGTAGACTAGACAGGATTAAGCATAAAACCTTTAATGACATTCAGGTGAGAAACCTAGAGGCTTATTTAAATCCTGCCGGTGAACTAGTTTAAAATTAGGAAGTGCTGCCAGAAAATAAGCTGGCACAGACTGTTCCCCATACTGTGGGACAAAACCTAATGCTGACATAGGGCTGCTGTACAAGCAGCGAGAGAACCAAAAGGAGTCACAGATGGACGGGATTACAGGATACAGGATGGAGATGGCACCAGTAACACAGACAGACCCCTCATTTCTCCAAGGCAGCATCTAATTTCATGGCAACACATATGTAACAATTGGGCCAGATAGTGTCAGTGACTCCATACTCTTTTTGGAATGGATTGGTTGTAAGATACTAGGGATAGGGCTGGGTGTAGGTTGGGATAGAGGTGGGTTTAAAAGTATATATTATAATGGATACTATGATAAATTATTATTCTTGTGTTCAATTTGTAGAAACCCTTATTCATTCAAGTTGCTTCTGTTTTGATATCCATATCTCTTTAATTCTTGCTAAAACAAGTGGAGCTAAATTGTACTTCATGGATTTCATCCTGCAGAGTTTTTAAAACAGATTTCAACGAATCAGAGAGGTCAGCAGGTTAAGTCCGTGTATTAGCAAAGAGATCTTAGAGATCTTGATTTAGAGCAAGAGGTTAACCGATTTACACACTAGTAATTTGTAAAGACAGCCACATGCATGAACTTCTATTTTAATGAGATTTCACATCTATATTCTTCTAAAACACTTTTCTCTTTTAATAAAGAGCACACTGAAATTGATAATAAAAGTGCATTGTAGTGTCCCTTTTAAGCATAGACAAATAGCTGGATAGGCAGGCAGAGGTTGTGTCCATTGCTATTTTAATCCAAAGCCTCTGAGGTAGCAAGGCCCTTGGGTGGCTAGACAGATATAGGCAGTGTCAGAGGCATTAACCCCTTGGGTGGCTAGACAGATATAAGCAGTGTCAGAGGAGTTAACCACTTTATCCACACACTCACTCACACACATACACAGACAGTCTGTCACTCACACATACACACACACACTCACTCACTCACACAAACACTCACACTGATACGCACACACTCTCACTCACACTGACATACACACACTAACTGACACACATACACTGTCAGATTTTAACTTACCTGGTGCAGGCATCTCTTGCTTTGAGCTATTCAAGTAGGGACTGAGCCAATCACAGGAGGCTTCTGAACTCTCAGCCAATCAGGAGAGTTGAGAGGTCTCACCTGATTGGCTGAGACCTCATTCTATAAAGCTTCCCCAGACCCAGGAAAGAAAATAAAACGCTGCATGGAGCATCAAAGTGCCGCCCGTGCCAGGGTGCTGCCTGGGGCAGCTGCCCCAGTCTGCCCCATTAAAGGGCCGGCCCTGTGTAGGAAAGTCATTCCATTATCCCCATAATCAGCCTGGTGCTGGGTGTCTGCTGTAAGTGAAGGGGAGAGACAGATTTGCGATAGACGTCTTTGTGACTGGCAGCAGAAATACTAATTTTCATAAAACGTTGGTGGTGGCAGTAGTTTTAGGGTTACACCCCATTGCATGTTCCTTTTTTGTGGCTACATTTCATCTCCATCAAGCCAAGGTTAATAAGTTAACACAGGGGAGATATATTTGAATAAAGCTTGAGATTTTGTAGAAAGATATTATACAGACTGGATCAGGGGAGGGCTGGCAGCCTTAGGCCTGGGGGCAAATCCAGTCAAGTGGCACATTGCACCACCGGATCGCCTCCCCATCCACGCCCATCTTTTCCTTGTTTTATAACGAATATTGCCAGGATTTCCCCCCACAATATGCCAGGATTATGCCCCCTCAATATGCCAGGATTTGTCCCCCCAATATGCCAGGATTATGCCCCTCGATATGCCAGGATTATGCCCCTAAATATGCCAGGATTTTCCCCTCAATATGCCAGGATTATGCCCCTCAATATGCCAGGATTATGCCCCTCAATATGCCAGGATTTAGCCACCCAATATGCCAGGATTTCCACCTCAATATGCCAAGACTATGCCCCCTCAATATGCCAGGATTTTCCCCCACAATATGCCAGGATTCTCCCCCACAATATGCCAGGATTTAGCCACCCAATATGTCAGTATTTAGCCACCCAATAAACCAGGAATTTGCCCCCCAATTTACCAGGATTTTGCACCTCAATATGCCAGGATTATGCCCCACAATATGCCAGGTTATTCCCCTCAATATGCCAGGATTATGCCCCACAATATGCCAGGATTATGCCCCTCAATATGCCAGGATTTAGCCACCCAATATGCCAGGATTTTCCCCTCAATATGCCAAGACTATGCCCCCTCAATATGCCAGGATTTTCCCCCACAATATGCCAGGATTTTCCCCCACAATATGCCAGGATTTAGCCACCCAATATGTCAGTATTTAGCCCCACAATACACCAGGATTTTGCCCCCCAATATACCAGGATTTTGCCCCTCAATATGCCAGGATTTTCCCCCACACCATATTGAGTACTTACCTCCTTGCTGCTGCTCTCATCTGCCCATCTGTGGCTGTGAGGGAAGATTTGTGCTCTCCCCTCCAGCCAAGCGTCTTTAATAAAGTTTGTTTAAACTTTTTTTTTCAAAAAACTTTATTGAATGCGCATTGGCTGGAGGGAAGCACACAACGCTTCCCTCACAGCCACGGACCTGCAGCACCGGGGGACAGCAGCAAGGAGGTAAGTACTGTGAAAGTGGGGGGGATTTTTTTGGCAGCTGCCCCAGCGTTAAAGACGGCCCAGCCGTTTTTAGCATACATTAGGGCGGCCTGGGGGGCAATTGCCTCCCTGCCCCCCGGCCCAGCCTGCCCCTGGACTGGATAGACAATTTGGTTCTTCTTTACCAAACTGAAATAGTTGTCTTACTTAAACATGTACAGGTCTAATCACTAACTGTGATGATCATTTCCTCTCACCCATTTAGCTATACATTGTGCAGAGACAAGCCTGGTGATCATGTATACTCTGTTCTTCTTACAGCAGGGATCAGGTTTCTCCCCATATAATTTATGGTTAAATCAGTAGGATGAAATCTTAATTGCAGCTCAACTCACCTGCAACAGGCCCCACACCTCCCCCGCAAAGCAACTACAACTCCCAAAGCTACAAAGCAACAGAATTAGATACCATAAAATGCTCCACTAGCATAAAATCCCTGCTTCTAGAACAGTGGTAGGCAATCTTCAGCACTCCAGACATTGTTGACTATATTTCCCAGGATGCTCTGCCAGCATTACGACAGTAAGGTCATAACAGGAGATGTAGGACACAACATTTCAGTAGTCAGGATTTCAGTAGTCAATCTCCTTTGGACCAGCTTGCCTGTGCCAGGTAGATTTCTACTTCTGTCTAGTGTGAGGCAGTGACAAATGATGTCTCTAGGGGGCAGCAAAGAGCAGCTGACCTGTATGTGCAGTGGAAGAAAAGAGAACCAGGCACACCAAGCTTAAAGGGACTCTGTCATCTAAACCTTGTTGGTCAAAAGTGATCTCTACATTGTGTTGGCAGAATTTCAAATGGATGCATACATTAAGAGGGAACAAGTGATTATAATGTGTGGGCGCTTTATATGATATAACCTTGTGGCTTGAGATGCAAAGGAACTCTTTTCAATGCTAATTGTGCCATTTGTAAATCAAGCCGCGTGGTGATGTCACAAACGCATTTAAAACACCTTTTCTCTTTCTCGTGCATTTCTGCTAACACACCGTATAGATAGTTTTCATCATTGTTTATTCTCTGCATTCACAGTGTAATTTAGAGTATGTTTAGGTGACAGTGTCCCTTTAAATAATAGAACACTGATTTATTATTCACAATGTAATTTCCCTTGGGATCTTTGTAAGGGATAATGAACAATATAGCAATAAAAGTTGCAATAACAGGCTCTATTTTTGATATGGAAAAACACCAATACCATGCCTCCCCACTATCCTGCTTTGTGTGGGACAGTCCTGATTATGGGATCATACTATCGGAAAATACTATGGGAAATAGTACTATGGGAAATACTATCGAGTTCTACCTCTGTCCAGCTCTGTCAGCGGGACTTTATGCCTGCAGTATACATTACATTTGCCAGCGTCGGGGATTAGGCGCATGAACAGCTGCAAGGAAGAGTGACTGTGCCTACCGAGCATGTGCGCTAGAGCTGGCCTTTGCCCTCCCAAGCTCCGCCCCTGGCTTCCCCATTTGTCAGATGCAAGAGTTTGGAGGCATGCCATACTATATACAGCAACAAAACTGAATCACATAGTAGCTAGTGGAACATGGTAAATATGGTAAAACGTACAGCACTAGAGAGTTTTATGCAAGAGGCTTTGGTAAATAATCACCCATAGGGTTGCCACCCAGCCGGTATTTTACCGGCAGACCGGTAAAGAATTGGCTTGAGGCCACTGTTAAGTCTATGGGAGGCACCAGCAAGGCCGGTATTTTTTGGTGGAAAGGTGGCAACATTACCCGCTCTTAGCTTTAAGTGGCTCATGTTATATTTAATGTTTTACCCTTGTGAAAAACCAAGGCATTACAATATAATTGTATACGGTTGTTTAATATTTTTATCCACACTGAATTATCACTCAGCATATTCCATTTAGAACCTGACTTCACAAACGTTTGTAATTTCCCAGTGTGATAACTGTCCTTCTCCGCCAGCAAAGAATGACTTTGAACTATTTATTGCTTAGAGAAAACATCCTCATCATATGGCAGATCAAAAGCATCATCTGCAATGGACAGCCAGTGTCTGATCCATGCTAACAAGCAGTTACACGTGTTTATTCATTGTAATGGTAATGAAGCAGAAACAAAATAACATGTTTAAATGAAAGATTGCAAAAAATGAATATTTTAATGAAAGAAACCAAATAAAGTACCTTACTGGACCCTCTTTGCTCTGCATAGTTCTATCAGGGGCTAACGTGCTGTTTCGAATACTGTCATCTGACCCTAATAGAATGCAGATTTGACCCAAGATTCTAATTAACATGTCTGCCCCCAATACCCCCCCCCCCCCCCCCCCCAATGCTATATGGAACTCAACAGTGTACTTTGATTTGTATCCAAAAGAGACTGAGAACATTTGGAGCAAAAACCGTCTTTGAAAAATAATGGATCAAAAAATTATAACTGCTGTAAGACTTTAAAGGGACTGTCTGGTGCCCAAAATGCACCCTCCAAATATTAATGCATATTAATGTGCTTTCAAATTACTTTAAAATACATGTCTTACATTTTGCATTGCTTAAAATATAAAATACTTACAGCTAGAAGAAATTGTGAAATTACAGCAGTTTGCAAGAAACAAGGACTGCCCACACTAGATGAGTAAAAGTGATATCCTTTTTTTTTTTGCAAAAAATGGTGATTCCTCTCCCGAGTAGGTTACATCCTATAGGGCCGGCTATTTCAGCCTTTGCCCGTTCTCGCTGAGAGGGATCCCACACATTTGTTTTTTGTCTCCATGAGTAATCAGGGTATGCCCAGACGTGAGTCCCTAGCTCGCTGCACCTAGAGGGATACCAGCCGTACCACACTGACGAGGCCATTGAAGGCCGAAACGTACGTCTGTGGTTGCTGTATTCTTCGTGCAGAGGAGACCTGCCAGGCTATTTGGATCTGGACTGCCCTTATGGTTGGGACCAGTCTAATGTGCTATTGGAGAGGTTTCCTCTGTAATGGTGCAAGCGAGCAAAAAATGGTGATTCCTCTCCCGAGTAGGTTACAACCTATAGGGCCGGCTATTTCAGCCTTTGCCCGATCTCGCTGAGAGGGATCCCACACCTTTGTTTTTTGCCTTTTTTTTGCAGCAGGAAAGAAGGAGAATGATGCCATTCAAATGAATGGAATATCCCGTCGCTCTAGTGATGTTATCAGACAATGTGTTGGACTGTTAAGAGATCCTACTGTGCACAAGAGCAAGGTCACTCATAGGCCACTCAATAGACTCAAATTGAGGAGGACAGGAAGTGAACATTTGAAATAAAACGTTATATCCTCAGTGTCCATAGAATCAGTGCTGCCGCACCTGCAGTAAACATGCAGAGAAATCACCGGGGGGAGGGCTTGAGTCAAATATTAAAAATGTGATTTATACAGAATGCCTGCATCAAATCTCACAGGGATTAAAGAATGTTCATTTTACAAGCAGTGATCTTCATCTTACACCAAAGTGAGTTTGGGGACTAGACTGTCCCTTTAATGGATCAAACATAGATGTACAAACCGAGTAAGGTTGTTTTCTCTCTTGCGCTGCCCCCTCCAAATTTTGCTATGTCCAAAAAAATAATTGGTAATATTGCAGGTGTCTAAAATTCATCCCCTTTTTGTTTTGTTTTATGCCTCAATTTGTTTGATAATGGCTGGGAGATCACAAGGAGGAATCAGAGCGGCACCCAGAAATGAAACACAATTTATATCTATATTGCTGATGCAATGAAGTACTTGTAATAATTGATATTACTTTTATTTGTATTTATTCATTACAACCTTCCTATTTAAAATGTCTACACTTGGCGCAATCTTAACAATTAGTTCACTCTTTATCCAGGATTGGAGGAGTCTAGAGCAGAGATCCGAAGCCTCGAGAGCTGGCTAAATGCCTAGATTTATAAACATCCTTTCTTGAGCACAGGTGTGTTAATAAGAAAGGATTGAAACTGATTACCTCGCCAGAGTTGAAGCAGGGATATTTATACTGAGTCACACCACACAAATACAACCAATGTTTTTTAGATTTCGGAAAAACCGTCTTTTCAAAAATTTGAGTATGTGTAAAGGAGTCCTTAGCAGACTGGAGCGGTTTATATGGAGTCCAGGAGAAATGGGATTATTTAAAAGGTGCACTACTAAAGGTAACAGATAATTGCATTAGGCTTGTCAGTGAGAGAAAGAAAAAACTAAAAGTTGGAATTTAGTTACTATATATTTGTATTGCAGAAAAATCTAACAAGGAAAGGATTAAGGATCTTAACACGCGCAGACTGGGGGAAAGACAAGATAGGGGGGAAACAATAGAAGCCCTGAAATAAAAGGTAATCAACATGGTAAAGAAGGAGACTATATTTAAAAGAAGAAAAACTACCACAACAAGAGGACATAGTCTTAAATTAGAGGGGAAATGTTTCAAAGTAACATGAGGAAGTATTACTTTACTGAGAGGGTAGTGGATGCATGGAATAACCTTGCAGCAGAAGTGGTAGAGGTATACACAGTGAAGCAATTTAACCAGCCATAGGTGTCTCCTAGATATTAGATACGACCAGTGACAAATAAATTGGAACCAAAAAACAACTGGTGGGAGGGATAAGGCTATCCTAGATATTAGACAAGGCCAGGGACTAATGAAAGTATTCAGAAAATTGGGCAGACTAGATGGGCTAAATGGCTCTTTCAGGTAGGAACACTCACACTGTCTAATTCCCATTGGAACCACTGGATCTGGGAACAAGAATGTCCCAAATTCCCAAATTTAACTCATGTATCCTGTTTAGATCACTTGAAAACACAAGAAGAAAAAAAAAAGAATCATTCCCTTACCTTAAATGGCACAAAGGTTGTCAGGGACTGTTGTCTGTAGCTCAGCTGCCTATCTGGCTCCTGTGTGTTTGTGTGACTCTTCCCTACACCCAGCATGCAGCTATGCTGGCGTGATCTCCTGCAAATGTCCTTTTATCTGTCTCTTCCCCAACATGTTTTTGGCTACGTCAAGCTGAGCCTGTCTGTTGGCTCTGTATCTTCCTGTCCTTTTCCTGGTCGAATGTACACAATACACTGCTGCGTGAGATAATTGGGAAAAGGCTTTTTCAGAAGGTGGGAAAAAACAAACAAAAACCAATCTAGGGGAATTGCACAGAGACAGAACATGTCGTGGTACTTGACAAACAGAAAGATAATGACGAAAATTCGAAGTAACATGCAAAGTCCCAAAAGGGAAACACTGAGAGCAGCCGATAAGATTAGAGAGAGGAAGCCTGGATGACGGCAGTCACATCCAATAGCTTACATTTTAAATTCTCAAATGAGTTTCTCCCATTCATTGACTTTCCTATTTGCTCTTTTTTGTATGTGTGCATTTCAAACGCAGGGATAATACTTCCTGATGCAGATTTGGAAGGGAATTATTTCACAAGCACAATGTACTTTAATATACTATAACAATTCATGTGATTAAAAAGCAGTGCATACACAACATAAAGTTATACCATCAGCCTTAATGTCTAAAACCTGCAACAATCTCCTGAAACCGAATGTACATATATATGTACTGGGAACAACAAAAATATAAGGCAGTAGAGATTAGGAAGGATCCCAAATTAATTCCCAGTCACCCTATGTGGAGCACCTATATATAATACGTTCTAAAAATAAACACATTTACATACACCAGGAACGGTGCAATAATCACATTACATTGTGCATCTTGCTATGAGTCCTAATAATAAAGTAGTGTGCCCTAAAGGATGTGCGATATAACAGGGAGTGGGTGGAGATAGGGCAAAATCAAACAAGGGCAAAGTATAAGTGCCGATCTCTTGATAGAAACAGTGTGCATAGAGTGTGCTTATGTAATAACAAACTCTCTCATTCCAGGCCTCTTTGGCCACCAAGGACGAATAGATAGAAGATAACTATATATACAGCCACATAGTTGAGCAGGATAGCCTTGGCATAGTGTATGTTAGGCTGTCAATTCTGCAGTACATCGCTTTGGATTGGGCAATAAATAGCTCCAGCAAAACTGGTTAGTAAACAACTATTAACTATCTTACTTAGCACTGAATGACCTTTGTGTGGGAAGCTGTGAAACTCGACTGTCAAATGTTACAGATAAAGAGTTCAAAGCGTAAATGAAGAATATCATGTAAGGGAATAGATGATGAGACACTATAAAAACCCTGCTCTTTTCTTCCAGATACAGATAGTCACCTTGCAGCAGTGAAAAGAGATACAATTGAATCTCCCAGATTGACAAAGCTTTACTGCTGGCATTTGACTTACGGAGTAATCCGTCCAGGATTTCCTCTGTTCTATTCCTCCTCTTAGTGATCCGCCAACACACATAAACACAGCTGTTTGTCAAAGACCGAGAGCCACAAGGAATGACTCCGGCCACGGGGTGCTGCTGAACCAAACAACGCAGGAGCCTATAGTGCAGCAACAAGGCATGTTTTCCAGAACACAATTTATCCATCAACAAAATGTTTCCAACAAACAGCTGCTGTTGCTGGAAAAAAAAAAACTGTCTCAAAAACAAACACAGAGATATGTACAGAACGGACGGCTATTTCATGAGGAAGGAAGTATTGAAGAATTGTTTTTAGGAGTTATTTTTGGGAATGACTCTAGCCAGGCAGATTCCATTTTGTCTCTCTAAATGCCAGGCCTTATTCTCACCTCTCACCTGTATTTCTTTCTGCATTATCTCTTTTAAAGGACAACAGTAGCAAAACATGAAGTTGTGTTTCATTGAAAGACTACATCACGTGTAGGCATTTTATATAGAAATGCTTTAATGAAAGAATACAAATAAACTTATTGAGCCACCTTTACTCCATATAGCTCTACTAGGAGGCAGACATTTTGTATAGAATCTTGGTCATATGGGTCAGATCTTTCTTCATCTGAACCAAGGTGAGTGAACATCTGACCCAAGATTCTAAACAACATGTCTGCCCCCCTGAGAGAACTATATGGAGTAAAGAAGGATCAATAAGGCAATTTATTTGGATTTTTCCATTAAAGATTTTTATCATAAATCATCTACACGTGAAAAAATCTTTTAATTAAACATAGGTTCATTTTTTGCAAAAAATGTCCTTTAATTTCTGAGAATGTTTATGTTAGGGATGGGAAGTTGTGTTTCATCGAGCAAAACGAACAGATAAGGTGTCAACTCCTTTCAAACTACTCAAGCATATCTGTCTTGTTCCAGAGAATATATAAAATAAATTTTGGGGTTTAGTCCCTCTTTAATCCTGGACTGGTTTTAGGTCCTGATGACTGGTTTGGGAACCAGTGATACACTTGAAACTTGAAATAGTGTGATTGCTACTCAAGCGATATTGGATCTTAGCGGGCAAACCCAACATTATATATATAATCTGATTGGTATGGCTTATGACCTAGAACTTTTAGTTTGGTGTCCTGTATTTTATTATTATGTTCCTTGTATTTTTACATTCATAAAACATTATACTCTTTTGCACACTCACATGGTGCTGTAAAATTGCAGTCTTCTCATTACATTATGAATAAACTCACACAACTCCACACAAAAACAGCTCAGTAATATGAGATGTGGATAAGTGTCTAACAGAGCTCCACAGCCATAAACCTCATAATACTACTCAATGTGTGAGTATATCACTGAGCTCAACACAAATTATACTCACAGTAATATGAAGTGATTATGAGTGTATCACAGAGCTCCACGGCAATAAACCTCAAAGTACTACGCAATGAATAATACTCAAAGTAATGAGGTGTGTATGAGTGTATCACAGAGCTCCACAGCAATGAACCTTCTAGTACTATGCAATGAGTGAGTATATCACAGAGCTCAGCACAAATGATACTCACAGTAATATGAAGTGTGTATGAGTGTATCACAGAGCTCCACATCTATAAACCTCATTCTACTATGCAATGTGTGAGTACATCACAGAGCTCAACATAAATAATACCCACAGTAATATGAGATGTGGATGAGTGTCTAATAGTGCTCCACAGCAAAAATCTTCATAGTACTATGCAATGTGTGAGTATATCACAGAGCATGACACAAATAATATACTCACAGTAATATGAGATTTTGATGAGTGTCTAATAGAGCTCCACAGCAATAACATCCTAGCACTACGAAATGTGTGAGTACAAAACAGAGCTCAGCACAAATAATATTCACAGAAATATGAGTGTATCACACAGCACCACAGCAAAACTGACAGCAATGTGTATTCAAATGTATTCATTTATAAAATGAGTTTGTGTTAATACATTTATTTACTCTAAAATGAAATGTTGTAACAATTACCACCATTGATAGCACACCCAATTCCATCCCCTACAACAATAGTGACCCACTGTGGCCATTTGTATATATTTGGCTATCTGTACAGATTACCTTTCCCCATGGGAACCTATTTACCTCTGCAATAAAGTACTCCTATGTATGTGGAAGTGGTTCAGAAAGACTTCGTTATACGTGCCTAATTCTATTTGTTGAAACGGAAGCTTACCATAGAGAATTACCCTATTCTCTACTTTGGGATGCATGCTGTCCCCATAGGGCATTAGTTCATATGGTTCCACATCCCTAGTGTCTAGTTACTGGCAAATTAGTCATTCATTTACCTGTAATTAATGTTTTGGGCCTTGTTTATTAAGCTCAGTACTCAAATAGGCACGTAGCAACCAATAGAACAGGGTTAGTTGATAAATTTGGTCCCAAAGGGTTTCTAGGCATCAAATCCAAAATAAGCCATCACTATGTGTGTCATACATCTCTTTATCCTGGTTGTATAGCGGAATAGTGCAAAAGATTAGTGGAACAGATGTCCCATCCTGCTAATATGCAACAGCACTGTCCGCAATAAGTGACCTTGCTACCGCACATGCGCAGTAGTGCTGAAACTCAAACATCCCGTGAGGACAAAAAAGCCCAATTTCTTGAAATATTCCTCTTTGGAATCATCTATTCCTCTATTCGTCGCTTATTCATCTATTACTTCATTCAAAGAGTCATAAACAAAGACTTCAATCCAAAAACCAAATTGGGAAGATACAATACAGACTGAACCCTAAAGTTTATATTCTTCCATAAAAAAAAAAGTTCAGAATTTAGGGAGAATCTCTTGTCCATAAGTAGTGAGGGGGATAAAATCATGGATACTCCCATTAGAAGACATTATTTGAGCTGTAATAATGAAAATGCCGAGAAATGCCAAGTACAGGGCATAGAGAGTGCCACCCTTAATGTTAGGAGAGGTAATCTCACTCAGAAATGAAAATACTTGGAGACCAAGTTGATTTTCGAATTACGCACAAGAAAACTATTAAGGCCTCAACTCGGAATTACGTTCAATACTCCGTGTAATAATCGGTGGAATATCATCGATATCTGTTGATTTATGTTTAGCTCTTTACTATTGTATAAATGTATTATCTTTATCTTTCTCTCTAGTTTTTCAATGTTTGCCCTTTAAATTTACAAGACACTCCTTTATTTATTTACCATCTGGATTAAGAGTCTATTATGAGCTCTATTTCTCATTTTTGCATCATCTGTTATATAGGTATGCAGTCTCTAGCCTTAATTATGTATTTATTAAGGTACCTTACAGAGTTTTTTTCTTCTGTTTTTTAAACTCACTCAATGTTGTTTCCTTAATTTGCAATGTTAAACACCTGTGTGGTTCTTTTCACGTATTAGAATATTTAAATGGAGTAGATGTGAGTAAAACAGACCTCCGAGTAAGGGCCTGATTGGTATGAAACGCGTCAGGTGATTGCATACTGTGGTTGTTTGTGTGTGCCCTCTATCCACACTGTGAGCTTGGAGTTTTTTAAGCTACAACTTCTATTAAAATTGTGTTACATTTTTACTCCACTAGAGCGCTCGACTTAATTTTGCTACTATTGTTTCCTGCTGCTGCTTTATCAGAGCCTCAGCCGTGTTGCGGTCACGGACTTACCACGCTAGGAGATACTCTCGGATTGCCGGGTTCCACGTTGACAGTTCCCCATCTTGGTTGTTTCTGGATTTTATCCCTCAACCACGTCGTTGTATCACCCAAAGATTGGATAACTTGACAAAATCAATCCAACTCCTGCACAGCTCACACCTCCTACTGCAAACCCAAATTAACCTTCTGCATTACAGGGAACATGTAGAAGGAATTATAATGCATGGAAAAAACCTAATGTGGCACTGTTTGAAAGGTTTTCAGGAGACTAAACAAATTCAGGGGGTCCACTTACTCTTGTTGTCTGCTTTTTGTTGTAAAACTTAAAATGTATTTTTCTGATCAGATAAAAGTTTGTACTATGATATCATTGCTTAAAGATGAACCTATGGAGTGGGCCTACCTACTAATGGAAAAAAAAGGATTGTTTCTTCAAAAATGTTCTCAGTTATAAAATGATCCAACCGCATTTCCTCTTCAGAATGTCACATAAGAAATCTGAGACAATGGAAAAAAACAGTCGAATTAGGTGAATTACAAAAATTATGCTACCGTGACATGATCCCACCTTGAAAATCTGCCTCAGTTTATCTGAATATCTACAAACTGAACGTAAACCCTTGTTCACGATTCTCTTCTTGTTGAACATCCTGCGTTTTATAAAACCTACAAAGAGACATTTTTGGTGGCCTGAGTGAGAAGACTGCATAAAAGAATACATGCAATCTTAAGATACTTGTGCCAGAGAGAAGAGTAAATCAAATTGATTGCCTTGTGGTCTTCTTTAACCTTTACCATTAATCAGCAGACTTTGGGATTCATTACATATAGATTTCATAGTTTGACTTTCTCCTTCCTCTGGATTTACCACCGTAGTATAGATTTCATGGTTGGACTTTCTCCTTCCTCGGGATTTACCGCCATCATGGTAGTATAGATTTCATGGTTAGACTTTCTCCTTCCTCTGGATTTACCGCCATCATGGTAGTATAGATTTCATGGTTGGACTTTCTCCTTCCTCAGGATTTACCGCCATAATGGTAGTATTGATTTCATGGTTGGACTTTCTCCTTCCTCGGCATTTAGCGCCATCATGGTAGTATAGCTTTCATAGTTGGACTTTCTCCTTCCTCGGGATTTACCACCATCATGTTAGTATAGATTTCATGGTTAGACTTTCTCCTTGCTCAGGATTTACCGCCATCATGGTAGTATAGATTTCATGGTTAGACTTTCTCCTTCCTTGGGATTTACCGCCATCATGGCTAGTATAGATTTCATGGTTGGACTTTCTCCTTCCTCAGGATTTACCGCCATAATGGTAGTATAGATTTCATGGTTGGACTTTCTCCTTTCTCGGGATTTACCACCCTCATGGTAGTATAGATTTCATGGTTGGACTTTCTCCTTCCTCAGGATTTACCGCCATCATGGTAGTATAGATTTCATGGTTGGACTTTCTCCTTGCTCAGGATTTACCGCCATCATGGTAGTATAGATTTCATGGTTAGACTTTCTCCTTCCTCTGGATTTACCGCCATCATGGTAGTATAGATTTCATGGTTGGACTTTCTCCTTCCTCAGGATTTACCGCCATAATGGTAGTATTGATTTCATGGTTGGACTTTCTCCTTCCTCGGCATTTAGCGCCATCATGGTAGTATAGATTTCATAGTTGGACTTTCTCCTTCCTCGGGATTTACCACCATCATGTTAGTATAGATTTCATGGTTAGACTTTCTCCTTGCTCAGGATTTACCGCCATCATGGTAGTATAGATTTCATGGTTAGACTTTCTCCTTCCTTGGGATTTACCGCCATCATGGCTAGTATAGATTTCATGGTTGGACTTTCTCCTTCCTCAGGATTTACCGCCATAATGGTAGTACTGATTTCATGGTTGGACTTTCTCCTTCCTCGACATTTAGCGCCATCATGGTAGTATAGATTTCATGGTTGGACTTTCTCCTTTCTCGGGATTTACCACCCTCATGGTAGTATAGATTTCATGGTTGGACTTTCTCCTTCCTCAGGATTTACCGCCATCATGGTAGTATAGATTTCATGGTTGGACTTTCTCCTTGCTCAGGATTTACCGCCATCATGGTAGTATAGATTTCATAGTTAGACTTTCTCCTTCCTCGACATTTAGCGCCATCATGGTAGTATAGATTTCATGGTTGGACTTTCTCCTTTCTCGGGATTTACCACCCTCATGGTAGTATAGATTTCATGGTTGGACTTTCTCCTTCCTCAGGATTTACCGCCATCATGGTAGTATAGATTTCATGGTTGGACTTTCTCCTTCCTTAGGATTTACCACCATAATGGTAGTACTGATTTCATGGTTGGACTTTCTCCTTCCTCGACATTTAGCGCCATCATGGTAGTATAGATTTCATGGTTGGACTTTCTCCTTTCTCGGGATTTACCACCCTCATGGTAGTATAGATTTCATGGTTGGACTTTCTCCTTCCTCAGGATTTACCACCATCACGGTAGTAAAGATTTCATGGTTGGACTTTCTCCTTCCTCGGGATTTACCACCAATATGGAAGTATAGATTTCATAGTTGGACTTTCTCCTTCCTCGGGATTTACCACCATCATGGTAGTATAGATTTCATGGTTGGACTTTCTCCTTCCTAAGGATTTACCACCATCATGGTAGCATAGATTTCATGGTTGGACTTTCTCCTTCCTCAGGATTTACCGCCATCATGGTAGTATAGATTTCATGGTTGGACTTTCTCCTTCCTCAGGATTTACCACCATCATGGAAGTTTTTGACCTGGTAACAAAACAAGCTGATTTCATTCCAATCAAAAAATTTCCTCCAGCCAGACAAACCAGATATTTTTTATCAAAGAGATAATTTGGTTTCATGGGATTTCTTCACGTTACTTCTGACTGTGGTACTCAATTCTCATCTAAATTCTGGTCTTCCTTTTCTTAAATCAAATTAAAAACCATATGATAATCTCTTTTCATCCTCAAATGAATTGTAAAATTTAAAGAGTTAATCAAGTGATAGAACAGTATGTTGGATGCTATTCCTGTTTCTTCAATCAGGCTGGATCCAATCTCTTCTTTTTGCTGAGCTTTTATATAACAACTCTCATCATTCCTCAACTGATAATATTCCTTTTTTCATCCTCACTGTTTACCCACTGATATTCCTTCTCCTGCTATTCCCAAAGTCAAGACCAGAATCAATTAAATCCGAAAGAACTTAAAGATTCTACAACGGACTATAATGAAGGCTCAAGACAAATACAAACACTATGCTTAAAGTATGGTGAAAAAAATAGGTCATTGACCTTCAGAGAAATGTGGTCCTCGTTTTACTGGTGCTTTGAGTTTATGGGAGTAATTTTACCTTTATCATTTGAGCTCAAATTACGTCCATTTTATAAAATTTACCCTGTATTCTATATTTCTCTTCTCAAACCCTTCATCGCTGGATCTTCAATTCATTCACCTCTTCCTCCTCCTTTAATTACCAGTGGTGTTGAAGAATTTGAAATTGAATCTATCTTGGATTCCAGATTTAGAAGAAATTTGAGTATTTAGTCTCATTGAAATGTTATGGTCCATCAGAGAACTCATGAGTTCCTAAATTCCATCATCTTCATCCTACAAAACCTTTCAGTATGGACTGCCAGAGGTAGCCCTTGAGTGGGGTATTTTTATGGGACCATGGGTTCCGCTGCTAGCAGACACATGCTTCTGCTCTGACAAGCAGAAATGCATCAGTGTAATCTAGTTACTTTGGCTTTCTAGTAGAAAGCTGCAAGAACCTGTTCTCATGTCATAAGAGCATTAAGTCTTTGCTCATTTGTATCCTGAATCAGTTACCTGAAGCTGAACAGTTGGGAAGGATTGTGTACTGTATGATACCTGGTAATACTTACCTGCATTCATGGCAATATTAAGAATTTTTTAAAAACTAGCTTGCCTTCACCAATTGATGTCCCAATACAAGGCACTGTAAATAAATGTGTTCTGGTTGTTCTATGTCATTCCATGTGAGTGCACATTCCTAGGTATCTGTGGCACAGCTAATACATGTTACAGGTGTGAGGTTAGTGTGATATATAACATGGTATGATTTGGTGTATGAGTATTTTAAATGCACTTTTCTTCGCCACCTCCTTGAACCTGTTATTTCCACCAACTGCATTAACAGCATCCACAATCTGCTGCCAGCGTTTATTCTTCCTTCTCTGGCTTGTCCTCTTTGCTGCTGCCCCATCACATGGTTGTAGTTTTAGCACTACTTACATACCAATGATGTGTTCTCATCCATTTTTCCGTAGGATTTGGGATTCTTTTCAGTATTTCTGGGCTATTTTTTATGTGTCCAAAATCTTCCAAACGGCTACGATTTCAAAATTGCAAGTGTATTCGGAGCCACACTGGAGCAAAGTGGGTAGCTTGTAATTCAGTTCCTGATGTGTCCCTGATATGGCCTGAATCTGTCCGGACTTCGGAGGCACAATTTCAGAGCCGAATATTGGCGCATATTGGGTCGACCCTTGTAATTCCATCTATAAGGATTGCTAACATTTTTTTTAAAGCTGTTTTGCAAAAAAATTTAATTTTAATTACATTGTTTTAACAAGACCCTTAGAAACCAGGCAATCCCTAATGTGCAATTAGCCACACAATTAGAGACTCATGCCTCGCTCAAGAGGGAATATAACAATAATTAATTTCAGAGAACTTGTGATTAAAAGTAAAATAATTTATACAATGCATTTCCTGTACAAAGGAGTATTGTGTATTGGAGTATTGCGCTGTGGAAATTAAACATGTTATCAAAGATTATTCTTAGTACATCATTATTTCAGTCTGTCTTCTCGTTAGATAAACGGGGTGGGCTTGGCTATGATATAAAAGTGGTTCGTGAAGAGCAGAGCAGTTCTTATTTGTTGATAGTACATTCCACTGCATAGCCAATGTTGTGTTAGTATTTGAAATATTTTCCAGAGGATGAAGTTAGAACGTATTCTTTATCGGCCATTGATTTAAATTTATAAGAAATATATTGGTAGCTGTTCACTAAAAGTGAGATGCAGGTGTATAGAGGTGAGATACATCAACTTAACAATGCATTACACATGAACAAACCTGGTGAGTTTCTTCTGTCAGAAGAGCTCAATTGAAATGCTCATCTGACTTCAACTCAACTGCAACTTACCTGTACCCAGTGGTGTGGGGAGATTGGGGAGGGTGCGGAGGATGAGCCATGCCCTGCTGGACGAGTCTGTGTTACTCCTACCATCGGGTCGCAAACACCGGTGCAACGGCTTTGACTGAGGCCACATGGCACTGAATAGCTTCCATTGCTAACAAGCAAAAAATGTACATTCTTCTCAGGGGTTTCGAAGCAGAGCCTACTCTATTATCCTAATCTATGATCCACTGAAAATGCTGCTATACTGTGTTATTCTTTCATATTTGACCCTGCCTTGTCTTTGACCTTGATCCTCCTCTGCCTGCCCTGACCTGGGCACAAAACCCAAGAATAGATGTCCTATTTCTGTTGAGCCAAGAACCTTACCTCAAACAAATCTTTCCTTTGTCAATCCACTAATTGTCTAGTCACCCCCAGGCCAGGAAGATGAGCATGTTTAGTAAATCAAAAGTCTTTCTAAATTACAATCTTTTAAGTCTATAAAATCACAGACACTTTAAGCAACTGGAAATATTGGAACATGGAAGAGGAGATAGAAGAATTTGCCTTTTGTTTGCAAGAAATATGGGAGATATTTTACACATCACAGTGTGATGATATGGAACTGGATGGAGACCAATATGCAGGGCAACAATATATATATATATATATAGGAATAAACGTAATGAATAACTATATCACTTGTAATCCACAGTGGCAAGGTTGCCTGGAGGAAGATGCACACTTGTAATCCACACTGCAGGGGTGATTTGGAGAATAATGAGGACAGCGATGGTCAAAGGAAAATAGACAATCTTCAGCACGATAAACAGTCCGGGATCAGGGGCAATAGAGAGACAGCGTAACGATAAACAAGCCAGGGTCAGAACCAGAGAATCAGAAAAACGATGAACAAGCCAGGGTCAGAGCCAGAGAATCAGCAAAACGGTAGACAGTCCAGAATCAGGGGCACAGGTAAACAGAGAGTAGTCAGGAAAATCCAAGGGTCAGCAACGATAATCAGGAATAATAAACGCTAGGCTTCAGAAAACACGAGAATCACCAAGCACTGCTTGTCTGGTGATTCTGCCTTTTAAATCCTCCCGCGCCTCGCGTGTATGCGACGGGCGTGACGTCATCAGGCGCGCGCCTCTGTGTAGAAGGATAGACTAGCGGTGTGAACGCGCTAGCAAGCGCGTGAGACGGATCCTGGCTGCAATACAAGGGGGTGTACTCAGAAAAGTTGCTGCGGGGAAGATCCTGACAGTTCCCCCTCCCAAGGCGAGACCCTCGGGCTCGCCACCGGCCAGGGCGATCAGGATGACGGGCATGAAAAGCTTGAACCAATTCGTCGGCGTGAACTAAGTTGGCCGGTTCCCAAGATCTGTCGGCTGAGCCATAGCCTTTCCAATGGACGAGGTACTGAAGCCGGCCACGATAAAGACGAGAATCCAACACCTCCTCAACCTCGTATTCTTCGACCCCATCTACCAGAACAGGAGCAGGAGGGGACACCGTTCTTTCCGGGAAGGAATTGTCTACCCAAGGTTTGAGCAGAGATACGTGGAACACTGGATGCACCTTCATGGAGGGGGGTAAACAAAGCCTCATGGCCAAAGGAGAGATGATCTTAGTGATGGGGAATGGACCAATGAATCTGGGGCCCAATTTCTTCGTGGGACAAGAGAGTTTCAGGTGTTTAGTGGACAACCATACTTTGTCACCAGGTTTGTATAACGGAGCGTCGGATCGGTGACGGTCAGCAAAGTTCTTGTACCTTTGTTGGGATTGGAGAAGGGTATTACGTAGTAGAGTATACGTGCGGGTGATATTACGAACGTGTATGGAGACAGAGGGAACGGTGCTGGACATGGGTGCTCCAGGAAGCATGGAGGGGTGAAAGCCATAGTTCACAAAGAACGGTGATCTCCTAGTAGAGCTGTGGATGTGGTTATTATAAGCAAACTCAGCCAGAGTACAGTAAGTACTCCAATCATCCTGGAGGTGTGTGGTGAAACACCTCAAGTATTGCTCTAGAGTCTGGTTGGTTCGTTCCGTCTGACCGTTACTTTGGGGGTGAAATGCTGTAGAGAGAGAACGGTGAATATGTAATTCGGCACAGAAGGCTTTCCAAAAATGAGATGTAAATTGGGTCCCCCGGTCGGAAACTATGTTCTCAGGTAGACCATGCAATTTAAAAACTTCACGTAAAAAGAGATCAGCGGTCTCCGTAGCCGAAGGTAGATGAGTGTAGGGTATAAAGTGTGCCATTTTGGTAAAACGGTCCACAACCACCATCAACGTGTTGTATTGTTGAGACAGGGGTAAATCGGTAATGAAATCCATGGACACTTCGCTCCAAGGTCTTGTAGGTATGGACAAAGGTTGGAGAAGACCCGAAGGTTTGTGATGGCTTTCTTTAGCACGGGGGCAGGTGTCGCAACTTGAAACAAACCTTCGTACCTCGTCTCGTAGTGTAGGCCACCAAAATGTTCGTGAAATGAGATCTTTGGTTTGACGAATGCCACCGTGCCCTGCTGTTGGGGAGTCGTGGAAGAACTGCAAAATCTGTAGACGAGCTTCGGGGGGTACATACACTTTATCTTGATAAAAGAATAATCCTTGTTGGTGTGTCAATCGTTCAGGATTTGGTACATCGGGACTTGAAGAATGGGTACGAATGGTATCCCAAATAGATTGTGTGGCATTTAAGAAATGTTCCGACTGGAGTATAGTACTTGATCTCTCTTCATGAATATCTTCGGAATTGGACATACGTGATAGAGCATCCGCCTTGAGATTGCGGGAACCTGGACGGTATGTGATATGTAGTTGGAAACGCGTGAAGAAGAGTGCCCATCTCGCCTGTCTCGGTTGTAATCTCTTAGCAGTACGCAAATATTCGAGATTTTTATGATCTGTAAAGACGGCTATCGGGAAAAGCGCACCCTCTAGCAAATGTCGCCACTCCTCCAACGCGAGTTTGATCGCTAGTAATTCTCTCTCACCGACATTGTAATTTCTCTCTGCAGGTGATAGTGTTCTGGAGAAAAAGGCGACGGGATGCAATTGTTCATCTTCTTTATGACGTTGGGAAAGAATTGCCCCCACTGCAGTATCAGAAGCGTCTACTTCCAGCGTGAAGGCTCTTGTCGGATCCGGGAGAATTAAAATTGGAGCTGTGGTAAATCGAACCTTCAAGGAATTGAAAGCCTCTTGCGCTGTATCATTCCAAAAGAATGATCTGTTTTTAGAAGTTAAGGCAGTAATGGGTTGTATGACCTTAGAAAAGTTCCTGATAAATTTCCTATAGAAATTTGCAAAGCCCACGAATCTCTGTACACTTTTCCTATTAGTGGGTGTGGGCCATTCCTGAATAGCATTGATCTTTTTTGGATCCATCTGAATGTTGTTTGGTGATAAAATAAAACCCAAAAACTCAACTGATCTTGTCTCAAATTTGCATTTCTCCAATTTTGCATATAGTTGGTGTTGTCTCAGACGTGCAAGGACAGTGCGGACATGTTCTCTGTGTTTCTCCAGTGATGAGGAGTAAATGAGTATATCATCAAGGTAGATGACAACGAAACGGTCCAGGATGTCACGGAAAATATCATTAACGAAATGTTGGAAGGTGGCTGGTGCGTTACACAGTCCAAATGGCATTACCTTATATTCAAAGTGTCCATAACGTGATCGGAAGGCGGTTTTCCATTCGTCTCCCTCTCTAATTCGTACCAAGTTATATGCACCTCGAAGATCAATCTTTGTGAAGACTTGAGCTGAACGGAGTTGGTCCAAGAGTTCTGAAATAAGAGGTAGAGGATAACGATTTTTTGTGGTAATATTATTGAGTTCCCGATAGTCAATACATGGTCGTAATCCACCGTCTTTCTTCTTGACGAAGAAAATGCCAGCCCCAGCAGGTGAAGTGGATGGTTGTATAAAACCCTTGGCTAGATTTTCTTCTATGTAGTCTTTTAATGAGGTGAGTTCAGGTTCGGCGAGGGGGTAAATTCTTCCAAAAGGAATGGGTGCTCCGGGGAGAAGATCGATGGGACAATCATAATCCCTGTGAGGAGGGAGTACATCTGCCTTTTTCTTCTCAAATACGTCGTGGTACTGTGTGTAAACTGAGGGTAACGTAGAGGAGGAATCTGGTTCTGCAATAAAACATAAAGTACCTTTGTCCAGACATGTGTCGGTACAGTGTTCAGAAGTAAACGCCAAGGTACCTGTTCCCCAATTTATAACGGGATTATGTAACCGGAGCCATGGAAGCCCTAGAATGAGGGAGAAGATAGGTGCTGGTACAATATCAAACTGGATGAGCTCTTGATGTCCTTCGCCGATAGTCATGACTAAGGGGATGGTTTCGTGAGTGACCGGACCTGTCTTCAACGGGCTACCGTCTACGAGCTGGATATGCATTGGCGACTTCTTACGATGGGTAGGAATTGCGATGGCTTTGGCGAGATCGGTGTCGATAAAACATCCACTGGCTCCGGAATCCACCATCGCCATCAGGGAAATAGGGCCTTTAGTCCACTGTAGGGAGAGAGGGATGGAAAGATGAGGAGTCTTATCGGGAGACGTTACTGTGTTTCTTGCGGTAGGAGAAAAGGTGATCTTACCATTAGTAGATTGTCTACGGGCACGGCATTCTTTGTACATATGACCTGATTTACCGCAGTACAGGCAGAGATTTTGATTCCTACGTCTGGCCTTTTCCTCGGCAGAGAGGGGACCTCGAACTAATCCGATCTGCATGGGTTCATCGGTGCCTTGGGGTGTAGGGGTTCTGGTCTCGTAATGGTAGGGACTGTAAGCAGCTCCTGTAGATGGAGTATTGTAGGTTCGTTCCGCTTTTCGTTCCCGTAGTCTGCGGTCTATCTGAGTGACGATACGAGTAAGATCATCCAAGGAGGAGGGTATACCAACTCGTGCCAATTCGTCTTTAAGACCATCAGAAAGTCCTAAACGGAACTGATCCAGTAGTGCTGATTCATTCCAAGTCGTTTCCAAAGCGATCCTGCGGAATTCGGTAATATACTCCTCTACTGGTCTACGGCCTTGTCTAAGAGAGCGAATTGCGCTTGTGGCCGAGGTAACTCTAAAAGGATCCTCATATAAGGAGTCCAGAGCTTGTCGGAAGGACCCCCAGGTGTCGAGGACTGAACTATTGGTGTGAAGGAGGTGGTGAGCCCATAATTGGGGTTCCTCTGTGAGAAGAGAAATCACGGTATGTATCTTCACGTAGTCAGATGCGTAGGTTCGTGGACGGAGATTAAATAGAATTTGACACGAAGTGATGAAGGTACGGTACTTCTTTCTATCTCCAGTGAATTTCTCAGGTAATACCACTTGTGGTTCGAGAGTGGTAGCTCCTTCTAGTAACATGGGAGCCGGAGGAGGTGCATGAACCCCTACTGCAGGTTCGGGGGCATTACCTGGATGGGTCTGTAAATGTTGTACCTGTTGTTGCAGGTGGGCTTGGCCTGTTTGTCGGTCTTGCACTGACTGATTCAGTGTAACCAATTGCTGAGTGAGAGCAGCAATAGCTTCCGTAAGTCCTGCGGTCTCCATGAGGAGGGGCTTGGTGATTATGTGATGATATGGAACTGGATGGAGACCAATATGCAGGGCAACAATATATATATATAGGAATAAACGTAATGAATAACTATATCACTTGTAATCCACAGTGGCAAGGTTGCCTGAAGGAAGATGCACACTTGTAATCCACACTGCAGGGGTGATTTGGAGAATAATGAGGACAGCGATGGTCAAAGGAAAATAGACAATCTTCAGCACGATAAACAGTCCGGGATCAGGGGCAACAGAGAGACAGCGTAACGATAAACAAGCCAGGGTCAGAACCAGAGAATCAGCAAAACGATGAACAAGCCAGGGTCAGAGCCAGAGAATCAGCAAAACGGTAGACAGTCCAGAATCAGGGGCACAGGTAAACAGAGAGTAGTCAGGAAAATCCAAGGGTCAGCAACGATAATCAGGAATAATAAACGCTAGGCTTCAGAAAACACGAGAATCACCAAGCACTGCTTGTCTGGTGATTCTGCCTTTTAAATCCTCCCGCGCCTCGCGGGTATGCGACGGGCGTGACGTCATCAGGCGCGCGCCTCTGTGTAGAAGGATAGACTAGCGGTGTGAACGCGCTAGCAAGCGCGTGAGACGGATCCTGGCTGCAATACAAGGGGGTGTACTCAGGAGAGTTGCTGCGGGGAAGATCCTGACACACAGAGAGGCTATATAGAGAGATAATCACAGATGTAAGCCATTGCCGTAGGCACTATCCTTATTTATTAGCAAACTAGGGTTCTGCGTCACTAATACAGATATGGTTGCCACCCGGTCAGTATTTTACCGGTAGGCCGGTAGAAAATTGGCATCAGGCCAATGTTAAGTCTATGGAGACAGTAGCAAGGCCAGTATTTTTCTGAAGCAAAGGTGGCAACCCTAATTTCAGAACTGAATTGTAAATGATAGATGGATATGTAGGCGAGGGCTTAACAAATTTAATTTAGTTTTAGGAGCCAGCTAAAAAAATCAAGGAGCCACACAACATTCATGCAACCACACACATCCACACAGTCAGTCAGCAAAATAGAGACGCAGTCAGTCACATACATATACACACAGAGACAGATACATACATACATAGTCAGCCAAATACACACACACACACACACAGTCACTTTTTATTTTTTTTACAGGGGAATAAAAAGCAATTCCCTCTATCAATGACCCCCCACCCCCTCCCTGCTGCTTTACCTCATTACATGGGAGGGGGGATTGGGTTCCAGCGGCACTAAAGCGTGTGGGGGCAGAGCAGGATGTGTGCAGCGCACACTCTGCTCCCCCGCAGACCGATTAGTAAAAAAAAAAAAGAACAATCCCAGGGCGAGGGGCGCCATGTGGGGATGACCCTTCCTGGGCACCAGGTCTAGTTTTCTAGTCACCATGGCAACCTGGCACCCGGGGTTTGTCGAGCCCTGATGTAGGCAGACAGACAGACTGACATTAAAAATATACCATACGTAGCCCATTCTCAGGCAAGACTAAGCATTACCCCAGGGAGTACTGAGATTCCAATAGAGTGGAAAGGTTTGACCCCAAGGAGTACGGCATCATCACTTCTATTCCTGACAAAATGGGGCAGAGCCAAGATTTTGGTTGCCGGGCAGACGCTAAGGATCTGACTGAGCTACACATATACAGACTTATTTATAAATTACTAACTCTTACAAAAAAATAGTTTTGAATTTTTCAGTTCACGCAAAGACAAAGATCCCTGCTGATAAAAAGGACATATTTTAGCACACATTATTTAGCATTGTGCATGTCGATCCTTGACAGCAACGTCTTTAGGCTACCCAGAACAAAAAAGCGGGAAAAAAGCCAGAAAGAGCAATATGTGTAAAGCTTTAACCTGTATAATAATGGAACACAGCACTGCAAAATACTAACAAACAACCCCTAAAAAACGGACGACAAGGCATTCTACATTATTCAGCTTTATTTGTTTGTTATTATTCTGGAAAAGACAGTAGAGCAAATAATAGCTACTTGTTTTTGTCAGGTGACACGGTAGCTAACGAGATATAGTCTGTTTCCAGATATTAACGCTGGCAGAGCGGGTGCGATCTTTTGTATATTGTTTATACAGTTTCACACTGTGTTGGTTGTCTTTACCCACACTAATGTGTTCCTGATCAAGACGATCTTGGCTGAACAGTGTTTACATTGGCAACAAAGCTACGATTCCAAAATGAACAGACTGGCCTAGCAATCTGTTTATACTGGAGATTCCTTGCACATGCTACAGGAAATTACCGGGAATATTACTGAGAAATACAGACACCCACCATCGTTTGTGTGATATGTCACCTTCTCACTGTCTGTCCTGCTCATTAAAAGAATCCTAACCTACCCAAACGTCATCTCAAAGAGTTAAATATTTCATAGTTGCTACACTGATACTTAGGTAACAGTCTGTGATACAGAAACATAGAATGTGTCGGCAGATAAGAACCATTTAGCCCATCCAGTCTGCCCAATTTTCCAAATACTTAATTAAAATTAATTAAAGGTCAAGTATTCCTGATCCGAAAATCCATTATCCAAAATGATCCGTTATCCAAAGTTTTTGGATTTCGCCACAAGTTGCGAATTCCGCACACACCTGTCAGGATGCATGTGCACAACAGTTTATTCAGTGAGCAGATTCCTCAAGCTGTGATATAGCCTTTCCGTGCATGATCAGATTCCCCCACGCCCACAAAGGGTAATACAGTGGCAAGTGTGCAGGCCTGACGCACCAACCTCAGGTTCCAAATGATTTGCTCTACAAAGTATTTGCATTGGTATTACTGTATTTCATGAGTGCTGAGATGCTTTAATATATGTTATTGTTGAAAATGATTTGTTTTCCGAAAAATGACCTGTTTTCCAAAATACTTTTGCTTCATGCTTTAACTCCTTTGCTGTGTTTACCTCTACAACTTCTGCTGGAAGACTATTCCATGCACCCACTATCCTCACAGTAATACTTCCTGATATTACTCTTAAATATTTGCCCCTCTAATTTAAGACTATGTCCTTTAGTTGTGGTAGTTTTTTTTTTTTTTAAATACACTCTTCTCCTTTACTTTGTTGATTCCCTTTATGTATTTTAATATGTCTATCATATCCCTCCTGTCTCATCTTTCCTCCAAGCTATACATGTTAAGATACTTTCCTAGTAAGTTTTATCCTGCAATCAATGAACCAGTTTGATAGCCCTTCTCTTAAAGGGACAGTCTAGTCCCCAAATTCACCAAATTCACTAGTTGAAGACTACTGCTTGTATAGTGCACAGGTTTTTTTAAAGTGTGATTTGATGCTGGCATTCTACATAAATCACATTTTTAATATTTGTCTCAAGCCCTCCCCCTGTGATTACTCTGCATGTATACTACATCTGTGGCAGCACTGATTGTGTAGACAATGAGGATATAATATGTTGTTTAATGTAGTCACTTCCTGTGCTGCTGGAATACAATGCACTCTGTGGAATCTAAGGAACCTTGCTCTTGTACACTAGGATCTCTTAACAGTGCAACACATTGTCTGATGACATCACTGGAGAGACATGGAATACCCTGTGTGGGCAGTCCTGGTTTCTTGCAAACTGCTGTAATTTCACAATTTCATCTATCTGTAAGTATTTTACATTTTAAGCAATGCAAAATGTAAAACATGCATTTTAAAGTACCCTGAAAGCACATTAATATGCATTAATGTTTGAAAGGTGCCTTTTGGGCACCAGACAGTCCCTTTAACTCTCTCCAAACTATCAATATCCTTCTCGAGATATGTACTTGCAGGCAATCACTTTAAAAGGCGTTTCGCACATACATGCTTTAACAAAAGCCACCAACAAACTAAAGTTTCCCATAACATTAAATGCAGGCACAAATAAATTAAAAATGATTAACACCTGTTGGTGTCAGGGTCAGGAACTCTCACGTTTAAACAAAACACACTGATGAGTATATACACAGTCAGAGGCCGGACCCACGCCAGAACAACAATTAACATACATCAAACCAATACTGAATCTATATACACATATGAGCAAAAAGATGCAAGCAATAGCGCTAAAGTAAAAACTTCACACAAAGTGCGGGAATAAAAATCATGCAAATTTACTATTAATCTAAAGTATCTATTTATGTTTGTGTATTATAATGTGTTTTTGACACAAACTAAAATAAATATTATAAAGGAAAAAAAAACAAAACACATTTCTAAAGGTTGTAATAGTTACACAAGGTTACAAAAGAGGAGAAGAAGGAAAAAAAATAGTATCCCTGGCAACATCTCTACTCAAAAAAGCTCATATCACGTGGTCCTCGTGAGTTAATGGCCTACGATACCGCTACTCTTGTAATAGATTAGACTTTATCTGATTGGATCCTGAAACATCAATTACACGCGCCCTCCGTCTTAGTCGACTTGATGAACTAATTGACTTATAAAGTGATTAAATTATATGGATTAACATCCTGCTCTTACACAGTCAGACATTCACAGGCATCAGGGTAGCAAACCAGGAAAGCAACCCATTAATCCTCTGATAAGTCCCATCACTGCTGCAGTAACTGCCAGGCACATGTATGCGGCAGGCGCGGTTATATAAGTGTGCGTTATCTAAATGTGTGCACATGGCGCTTGAGAGAAATAGGCGGAGTCTAGCAGGACAGTGTTTGCTAACTGTATGGAGCTTGCAATCTAAGCGGGTTGTTCACAATACCATTTTCTAAGCATTCTTGAAGGGACTGTATAACTTCAACCTTCTTTTTACTGTGACTGTAGAGAATAAAAACAAATATTTAAAATGATCTATACATTGTGATGACAAAATCGCATGCAAATGCCTAAATTAGGACGAAGTTGTGTTTTTAATATGTCATAGTGTCTGCTGTTTATGACATCACCTGTGGCATGATATGCAAATGAACTGCTTTTCAATGGGAACTGTGCAATTTGCATATTAATGTACAGGTGATGTCATAACCTGGAGACTCCAAAGACACATTAAAAACAGATTTTTTTTATCCCGATTTAGTCATTTGCATGCAATTTTGCTAACACAATGTATAGATCATTTTTTGTTTTCTATACATTCACAGTAAAAACAATGTTTAGGTGACACTGTCCCTTTAAGTTACTTGGACTTTTTTTGCTTGACATATTAAAAGTTATTTGGATCTACGTTGCCTATCCACCTCATCAAGGATAAAGCAGTTGTGTATATTTTAACTCTCCCTGTGCCTTTTATAGTAAGTATATGTATGCTCAACAGATTGTATGAGAGGATTCAGCATACACTTCATTGTACCGTATTTGCTCGAATATAAGACGACCCCTCAAACTTTGTATATTCCTTTAAGAAAAAAACTAAAAGCCTGAATATAAGACTACCCTATAGGGGAAAAAAAGGTTTAACTTGTATATATGTAAATGGCTTTTTAATATTTAATAAAAAATTGATATTAAACAAATGCATTTCTTGTTTTTATTTCCTTTTAGGTGCCAATGCTGCCTCTCTCCCTCTCCCCCAGCTGTCTCTCCCCCCCCCCCAGCATTGTCTCTCTCTCCCTCCCCCCAAAATTCTCTCTCTCCACCTCGTCTCTATCCCCCCCCCCCATGTCTCTCTCTATCCCCCCCTCCCCTTGCCTCTCTCTCCCCCTCCCTCCCCTTTTCTCTCTGTCCCCCCCTCCCCTTGTCTATGTATAACTCTGACTATAAAACTCCCTCAACCTCAATTTGAGGTCAGATGATAAGACGACCTTGAATGTAAGACGAGGGGTCTTTTTCAGAGCATTTTCAGAGCAGGGGGTAGTCACTATTTAGGGTTTAAAGCACTTGTATTGCATTATATACTACTTTCTCTCTCTCTTTTTATTGTATTTCGGGTTATGTAATCAGCTGAATATGTTTACTGCGTAGTTATTATTCTGCTTGCCTGATCTTGTAAATCTAATACGGCTAAAAAAAAAAAACAGACAGTGAACCGACACAGACAAAGAGAATTCGCATTTTGTGGAACTTCAAAGCCATCTTCATTATTTGTATGTATTGTTTTGGTGATGACCCGAGAGGTCTCTGGATTACACTTGTGTATCAACCGTATCCAGTCGTTCTCTGTAATAATTGAAGAAAGATGAAGTAGTAACACTTGTTTATATAGCGGGAATTACAGCGGGAATTACAGACACAATTAGACAAACTGATTCTGACTAACACATGAGGTAGATGGCGGTGCTCAGAATGTTACAATCTAGAGGGATTGGAGAACATGTGACGCATACGGTAACTGAGTAGGCAGGTGGGTGGGGTGGTGGGAGGAAATAATAAAAATGGCACCTTTATGAGCTCTTAATCATACTCTACCCAGTAGAAACATACAGATTTCCCATTTTGAGGTTTGAGGAAACTTTGCTGTTGGGACGATAAATCCACATAGTCACAGGGGTGCTGGTCGCCTCATTATTCAAGGTGTGGGTGGGACCGTGACCAAAGCACCCATCATGTGAGTCCATATACACACTATATGATTTTTCATGAAAATAATCCTCGTCATTTCAACTCCACAGCCAGTCGACTAACCCAGGGCTTGACAAATTTGATTTAAATCTAGGCTGCAAATTTTAGGAGCCAGTACCAAACGCTGTGTCAGAAAGGAAAATATTAGGGTCAAGGTCCATAAACATGTCTATATGACATACACACATACTAATACACACACTTACAGACAGACACACTTAAATCCTAGCACACACTTATATGCTGACACACACAAAATTGACAAACATGAAATTAGGTTCCCAGACAATGGAACTCTCCACTCCATTCAGTTTAGATGTTCCATCACTGCATTCTTCTAGAACTAGACTCAAAAACCACCTCATTAACCAGGCTTTCTTGTGGCAGACTATAGTGCACTTAAAATAAAGATGTAATTGCTGGCACACCAAAGCCCCATTGTTGATGCAAATCCTCCTACCCTATGCATTCCACCACAAATGATTTCTACAGGGGTTTCCTGTTACTTGTATACATAATGTTTCTTTTATATCGATAAACTATATACTGTATTTGTTACGGTGTTAGTGGAATCTCATACTGACTTTCTTCTCAGAAGAGCCATGGCTTTGGCAAAGTAATAATGAGAATAAGCAGTGGATCTCTCCCACTGGCCATGTTTAGTGTACAATAAGAGGACCAGCTTGGCAATACATGGTAAATTCAGGCCTTTGAATAATCACTAGTTATCACAAAGTGTGTTAGGTGTTTCTATCTCCCTGGGTTGTTCTCTCTGCCATGATCTGCCTTGGATTATCGTGGAATTGCCTTCAAAATAAATATTGTTTCTATAGCTGAATGTATTTGGAGATATACTTCTTGTCAAAGCACAAGGAACTGCCTACTTCTGTTTTATAAAATAAGTAAATCTGACTTGGTGTGGTCGGGGGCGCCAGTAATTATTTCCCAGAAGCTCTGTATTGGTTCGGTAGGATGCTTAGAGTTGACAGCCGACTCCAAGGTAGCACCATCCAAAGTTACATTATAAAAAATTGAAAAACTTGCTTGAAGTGTTTAATAAAGTCTAACTGTATATACAGGAACATGTGCAGGCACATACTGGCAGTCCATGCTGACACTTACTCATAACATGTTTCATCCCCATGCTGGCACTTACTCAGCGTGTTTAATGCCCGTGCTGGCACTTACTTATAACGTGTTTAATTGCTGTGCTGGTACTTACTCATAACAAGATTTGTGCCCATGTTGGCACTTACTCATAATGTGTTTTTTTCGTGCCCGTGCTGGCACTTACACAACTTGTTTAATGCCCGTGCTGGCACTTACCTATAATGTGTTTAATTCCCATGCTGGCACTTACTCATAACGTGTTTTGTGCACATGTTGGCACTTACTTATAATGTGTTTTGTGCACATGTTGGCACTTACTCATAACAAGTTTTGTGCATGGCTGGCACTTACTCATAACAAGTTTCGTGCATGTGCTGGCACTTACCCATAACAAGTTTTGTGCATGTTCTGCCACTTACCCATAACAAGTATTGTGCATGTGCTGGCACTTACCCATAACAAGTATCGTGCAGGTGCTGGCACTTACCCATAACAAGTATCGTGCAGGTTCTGGCACTTACTCATAACAAGATTTATGCCCATGCTGGCACTGACTCATAATGTGTTTCACAGAAAATAACAGTGTTCATAGACAAATACTGTAACCCTTGGTGTCCTGTACTATCCTTGAAGTGGTTTACTGCATGGAAAATCACCTTTTCTCGTTTAATTGATTTTCAGATCCCACAATCATCATCTTATCTTTGCCTACTAAATTCTGGCTAAGGGTATTGGGAGCAGTTCAACAACACCCAAGGGGCAACTTTGTTGGCTATCACCACTGTTACAAGATATATGATTTCAGATTTGGTTTGTGCCACTGGGCAGCCATCAGCCTACAGGTTCAGTACAGGTCTCAGGTTTCTAAACCATAATATTCACTTACTAATATGAACCATATACTTTGCAAACAAAAATACATAACAAACCCATAGAGTTTATTTGAATAGTTAGGTGAACAAGGTGAATACAGATTCTGTTATTTCTCTTTACTTGCACATACTAGACGTTTGTGTAAAGAAGAAATGACAGCTCTAATTATGGATTTGTGGTAAAAAAAAAACAAAAAAAAACGAAATATGAAAAAATGTCTAAATACATCCAGTGGAAGACTTTGCTCTATCTACCTTACAAAAATATACACGCTGTGGTCCGGCTTTCTGTACTTGGACTAATATTGTGATAGTTGAGGAGGTACAGGAAATCATTTTAACATCACATATTTCCATCTAGTAGATTCATTAAAATGATGGTAAATATCTACCAAAGTAAACTCTAGAATGGTGAGCACGGCTTGTACACAAGTTTGTATTCTTTTGGGTGCTATTCATCCAGGATTAATTATTTTCATTTTTTTTTATATTTTATTTGAACCTAAACATTGTTTATATAGTAAATGTAGAGAAAACAAATGATAGAAAGTGATCTCTAAGTGTTGGCAGAAAAGGGTTTCTGAAAAAATGAAAAGGGTTTATTTCAGTTATGTCTTTTGTTTTTGTTTATTTTATGAAATATTTGACAAAGGAAGTGTGACTGGGTGCCTCCATTTTGTGAAATATAGTGTTTTTGGGTGCCACCCCTCAGTGACTTTACATCACTAGTATCTCACTTTGGGGCTGAGGACACAGAATGCAGTCTATAAGTCAGAATTTTGATCATAGACATGCATTGAATGGGAGGGTAATGTAACTATTATATCACAAGGGGACAGAGTAACGATCCTGTTTGATCAGGTCAATCTCCTCTCTTTGTGTTGGAAGGCAAGTAAAAAAAAAAAAAGGTTGCACACAGCCACCTAGTCCTGCCCACTATGATACACAGGAGTGAGTAAAAGAGCAGGGTGTATCGTATGACATCATCTTTCAGGCCACAGTTGTAAAGTGAGACATGCTGGAAGATTCTGGGTAAAATTCTTAACATGGATGCTGGAGATAAACACCTAATTCAATTTTTTTACTTTTATATGCAATTAATTAAAACAAAGAAGTGGCATGTGTCATATGTCTTTGTTTTAAATGCACAGGTAATCTAGTTACATCTTATTTAAGTGGTAGTGTCCCTTTAACGTACAAATGCAACTTTGGAGATTGAGTCTCTCCATAAACTAGCACCTGTGCATTACCAAGTTAGTTGTATTAATGCTCCTTCTGTGGCTGACGCACAACCAAGACAGGTGTAATGGTACAATGGACATTAAGTGGGGACATCGGAACCAGGTCAATCAAAGTTTGGTGCTTGGGGGAGCACAACATGTACATATACCCCTGCATACTAACAGGTTCGCAGCAAATGTCCACAGACTGTGGAGTAGACTCTGACATTGTGATGGTAAAAATGACAATGTTAGCGGAACAAGGAGAAGGTCATTTAGAAGGAGTAGCACAGTGGACAGTGTAACTCAATCACAGTATTGTTATTTTTTCAGGTGGGCTGGTTAGGGGATGGGACTCTTCATCGCGGCTGCTTCCGCGCAGCCGCATCACCGCCCACTCTACACAGCAAGACGGATCGTCGTTGGAGATTTAATCGCAGGACATTTCATCGCTAAAGGTAAGTATTTTAGCTATTTTACTTTGGTTAGAATTCGGGTTTAGGGAGTTAATTGTAGTATTAGGGCTCGGGGGTTAGTATTAGAGTTTAGTGGGTTAATATTAGTATTAGGGCTCTGGGGTTAGTATTAGGGTTTAGGGGGTTAATTTTAGTATTAGGGCTCAGGGGTTAGTATTAGGGGTCGGGGGTTAGTATTAGGGTTAGTATTAGGGTTTAGGGTGTTAGAAATAGGGTTAGTATTAGGGTTTAGGGGGTTAATTTTAGTATTAGGGCTCGGGGGTTAGTATTAGGGGTCGAGGGTTAGTATTAGGGTTTAGGGGGTTAATTTTAGTATTAGGGCTCGGGGGTTAATATTAGGGTTTAGGGGGTTAATTTTAGTATTAGGGCTCGGGGGTTAGTATTAGCGTTTAAGGGGTTAATTTTTGTATTGGGGTTAATTTTAGTGTTAGTATTGGGGTTTAGTGTTTAGTGTTAGTATTGGGGTTTGGGAATCATTTATTAGGGGGGTATTTTCTTTTTACTTTTACATTTGTAAGAGCTGACAGTTCAGCGCTGAACTGTCAGCTCTTACATAGCGGCGGCTGCGATGAAACGGCCACGTTATTCTTCATTGCTGACAGTTCAGCGTTCTAAGATCCTTACACAGTAGGCTCTTCTCTTTGACAACTTGGGCAGTGTAAACATCCAGTTTACTACATTTCAGTCACTCTATTCAATTTATAATATAAGTTTGCCCATTAGTGAACTCTGGGAGAATCAGAAGAATCTGGAATCCCACATATACTGAAAATGTTCAGAGACTAATCTAAACTACCTCTATTTATACCCTGACTGTCCCAAATATTGTGCTGGCTCCACAGTAGCTTAGTATCAGCTGGTTGTAGAACCTTCACAACATGGAACATTCCACAAGTTTCCATGTTGATCAAAACATGTTGTAGAAATTGATATCAGTTACCGTATTAACAAGAAAAATCCTCAGCATCCTCTAAACGAGCTCTGACGTATATATATATCTCTGGGGAAATATATATTAAAATGTAAGTAATGTAAATGTGCTTAACATGAAAGGAAAATGAAAAATGAAATATGAATATGGAAAATTCTATGAAAAATGGATATTGGAAGTAAGAGATAAAATACTGCTGCTAGTCGAGAATTTATCCACTGAGGTTTAAATATATGTACAATTGTTAAAATGTACTTTTATTACACACTTTGTTTTGCTGTTTATGGCACTTTTCAATTATTAAATGATATTAATATTTATGCCTGCCTTGGATTGTACCACTTTTATAACAAAACACATTATTGATACATATCGGAATATTGGTTTTTATTTATTTTCTGATACTTGTAATTTTTTTTTATTCCTCTTTTTTTCCTTGACTTCTATCTCTTTTATATATACGACAATCAATTCCACTTATCTGACACAGTATATATATATTATATATATCTACATTAAAAGGAATCCATTGTGCAGAAACTGATCTTTGCTTTACATGTATCCGTCGGTAATAGGGTTATTCAAGTGATTTGGAAGTAGACATGGAAACTTTATCCCAAGTATTTGATTCTGCAAATAATGACATAAGTTATCTGCCTTTCCTGTGTGTCAGAAGAATTCCCAAACTCCTCAGAGATATCCTCCCATTGAAGAAATAGTAGAACAGTCATTCATGAAACCTGATCGGCACCAGATGGGCTTTTGCAGTGAATGTACATGCAGTCTATAATAGAATGATGAGAAAATAATTGATTTATGAAACACTTAGCCATCTGCGTAAGAGAGAAGTATGAAAAAGCATTAAGGAGTAATGTCTGTGTACACCTTGCTTGAACTGAGCTAGGAAGCTCTGTGTAATGGATGGAGATCCACTGGAAGTATATTTATTCTTTAATTAATAAGGACTATTACAATACAGTGCTGGTATATACGATAACCAAGAGCTGAAGACTTTAGTGAAGAAGGAATTAAAGTCATTATGTAAAGTTAATAAGAAGAAAGATGGATAGGAAAACAATAAATTGGTGCCCCACAGAAAACATAGAACAACATTTTGGCATTCACTCGTCTTGGTAAAGAAAATGTTGGAGTATCTTTTGATTAGTTGTTTTATTTTAGTTGTATATATGATGTACACATCCATGACTTAATATTTTAACCACCTTAGGAGGGGCTATGTGTGCCAGTGTCTGTAACCAAGATATTTGGTGTCCATCGCCCTGTAGAATGGACACAAATGGTGGATCGAGTCACCCAGTAGAGGACCAAGGGCTCAGGGGGAGAACCAACCATTGGGTGACGAAGAGTGTGAACTGGTCCATTTAGGAAGCTCGCATGATTAAAAAGGGGGCAGCAACAATTCTAGCTTGTTAATGAAACGTAACTTAACAATATTCTATAGACTTGAGCGTTTTCATTTAAATTATTAAAATAAGCCCGAAATTTTGATTTTTAGAGATATAAATCGGGTAAATTTTAGATTTTCTTAATCCTTTAAGAAATGAAGCAACTGTTGTCTAGCAGTGGTTGTAGTATAGGGATTACCGTGGGTTCATGTATGAGTGGGACAGATATTATTAGGATGTCACCTATTCTACACTTCTACTCATTTTGCAAAAGCGGTAAGCAAACATTTACCAAAGTTATTAGCTCAGGGGCCTTGAATGACAAAAAGATACCCAGCTCTCCTGCTGATCATATTTTAGGACTGACAGTGGACATCAATTAAGAGGTGCACAAGAAATGAGGAATTAGGCTCATCAAGCTCTGCAAATAATATCTAGTGGCCCATTCACTTATATATATTTAGCATTTCCTATAATACTTTTTCAGCTAAGAGGCTGGCAGTTTGGGAAATGTAGTCCTGAAACATCTGGAGTGCCACAGGTTCCTCGCCCCTGCCTACAAATCCATGTTTCCAGTGTGACAGACAGGAGTTCTTGTTTATACAATTGCTATTGATGTCTTTCCTGCAAATTAACAAATACCGGTATTACCATGTGCCAAGAATCTGATTGTCTGTGCTTGTCCAATTAAGCTCTATAATGGGTATATTACACCTCTAGCTACATGTTTCAGGACTACATTTTCCAAACCAAAGCCGATTAGCTGAAAGAGAATTGCTCCCCACCCCTGCGTTAAAAGGGTCTTTAGTGCACTGACAACAACCATCATTAAGCCCCTGACAGGTTCTAGCAATACAGAGAAAACACATCATATTTAATCCTTGCCAAGGAAGGTGAGTTAGCAATGACTGGTAATTAATAATAATCTTCACTATACACAGTCTATAATGTCCACTGGATCATTATATACATAACCTAGAATAGGACCCATCTTATATTACTCTTTGGACCATCAATAAAGCAACACCCCCCCCATTGCAAGCAGATTATAAATGACACCATGACAGACCAGGAAATCTCACTGAAACACGACTTCCAAGAAGGCATCCCAGTATATCAACAGTGCTATAACTGATATCCCTGCTTATGCAAAGGTGTGTTCACAAAATGGGACAGCTCACCTGTCCAAAATCCAACATGTTCCAAAATCTGCAAAAAAAATTGTACCAAAATAACAGGCAGTAAGTAGTACAGTGTGATGATGATAATGAATATTTTTTTAAAATGTAAGTTACATATTTCATTTGCATTCTTTGAACTCCCCAGCAGCTGACAGCTGTTAGCAAGAGGTTAGCAGTGATGCATGCAGCACTGATCATATAAAACATGCAGTAATCATTACCTGATCGTGCTACAAGTGAAGGATGCTCTGCATGTTGGGCCAATCCTGCAGCTATGTGCTCTGCCTTCATGTGCGGATGATTCTGCTTCTAATGATTTGTACCAAGGCAGCTGTTTTCCAATTTGCAGAGCCACGCATTGGGGAAACACAGAGGAAGGATCTCGCTGGATGGGAATGGTGCATTTGCTGAAAGGAGGGTGGTCCTCCCCTGAGGCCGGACTTGTAGAGGGAGGGATGTGTGGCTTGGTTACCATAGCCACCAGAGGGTATTAGAGGATGTAATTCGCAGTTGCTATTTCAGGTGGAAAGTAAGGTGGATTTGTGTGGTAGTGCAGTTTTATCCTTAATCTTATCCTCCCCCCCCCTCCCTCCACCACCACTTTATACGGTCTGTTAAGGCTTTACCTAGTAATGCAAATTCTATCTCATTTATGACTTGCAGCAGCTCTGTGCAGTGGTTATGTAACAAATCAGTGTATGACAAGATGCAGGGAAAAATAATCATGTAACTTGTGAATAGTAAGTCATATTAAGGATCTTGTATTGTCATTTAGGGTTAATCTTGTTTTCTCTCACCTTTGTTCAAGGGAGATCACTCTTCAATTCCTGCATTTTAAGCAGGGGTGACATAATATTCTGTTCTGTGGGTGATGGGCACATTACATTTACTGAGGACCCCCCCCCCCCCTCCAATATTTGTGGTATCTCAGTTATTACCCATGATGCTCAGTTATGGCTAAGGCAATCCCACTTTCTAAACTATACTGCAATGTATACAGAAACATAGATTGTGTCGGCAGATAAGAACCATTCGGTCCATCTAGTCTGCCCAATTTTTTTCGAGTACTTTTATTAGTCCCCCCGTTCCCGGTCTTATAGCTAGGATAGCCTTGTGTCTATCCCACGCATGCTTAAAATCACACATGCTTAAAATAAGGCAGAAGTGCCTTATTTTTCCCATTCTCGTCCTTATTTAGGAGTTACAGTGCCTCTTTTGAACCCCAACACCACTGTCCCTCTTCTGTTGTCCCCGTTTTGCATATCAAGCAACGGGTGATATCATAAACAAGAGATGCCTCAAATACATTTAACCCCTTCCCGAAACTAAGACTTTCTATGCCGTCCTAATTTTAGTGGTCCTAAAAGCATAGAATGTCCAAAACAGCTCATCATGTCTCCGCGCGATGAGCTGTGCTCGGGCCTCGCTACAGGGACTTGAGTAGCCTCAAAGTGAGCACCGGCTACATTTCACTGAATCACGCCGTGCCCAACGTTGGGAGGTAATGTCCCCAGTTATGCCCCGCCCAAAGCCACACTCCCTCAAGAACAAACGGTGTCCCTCTTTGGTCATTTGAAAAGTTGGGAGATATCTACTGCTTGCCTACCTGGAGGGGCATAGAGTCTGCTTACTATTTTACCACTCAACAAATTACATAGTGCTTGCAACAAAGCATAAAAGGGAATTACAGACATAGTAAGACAGGTTCAGAGCTCTGCTCACAAACTTCCAATCTAGGGGGAATGGGGGGGGGGGCAAGAAAAGAAAATCATGGCAATGTAAACCTGCAGACTCCTATCACATAGAAATGAAAGTTGGATACTGCAGCTGAGTGTAGTGAGTAACTAGACTGACATACTGCTAGTAGTGTGCTATCTATGAGTAGGAGGAACGTGATGGAGAGTAACCATAGCTCCCTTGGGTTGTGGTTAGGTTAGAAAGATATGGGAAATGTCATTTCCTCAAGCTTCCTCCTTCATTGCCTGATACATGGCCCAGGCTGGTACATGGCACTGTCTGATACATGGCCCAGGCTGGTACATGGCACTGTCTGATACATGGCCCAGGCTGGTACATGGCACTGTCTGATACATGGCCCAGGCTGGTACATGGCACTGTCTGATACATGGCACTGTCTGATACATGGCACTGTCTGATACATGGCCCAGGCTGGTACATGGCACTGTCTGATACATGGCCCAGGCTGGTACATGGCACTGTCTGATACATGGCACTGTCTGATACATGGCCCAGGCTGGTACATGGCACTGTCTGATACATGGCCCAGGCTGGTACATGGCACTGTCTGATACATGGCCCAGGCTGGTACATGGCACTGTCTGATACATGGCCCAGGCTGGTACATGGCACTGTCTGATACATGGCCCAGGCTGGTACATGGCACTGTCTGATACATGGCCCGGCCAGCATTGCTGGAAATATACGATTTTAAAATGTATTGGAGCTAGGGCTGCCAAGTATTGCATTTTTAATTTGCTAATCCAGTATTTGGGAATAGTCCAGGATACCCAAAGTCAGTAATGCAGCAAGGCTTTTTAAGTTACCTTAAAAAAAATAAACATACTTAATTCAGATCAAGGCTTTCCTTTCTAAGACAGAGCAGTAACAAGGGTGAGCCTTGTGTGTACAAGATGAGGGGAGATCGGTTCATTTTTACACCAAGCACCGCATTGCAGAGTGGGTAGAATATAGAGCAAAGGAGTAGTATGAATTCTGCTACTGGTTATCACACACTTTCCCCTATACTACCAGTGTCAGGACAACCTGCTGCTGCCCAGTGAGGTACGTCTGCATGTGTGCACTTTACAAGTACCGTTATAATGCCAGATACTTTGTGGCACTTTAACTCCACGGCTGAAGTGGGTAATGTGAGTATCAGTATAAGCTGCAAACCTGGTAACGCTCAGTAAACTAAACATGGACATTTTATTAACCCCTTAAGGACAGAGCCTTTGAAACATTTTTGTCCTTTCTGGACAATGGCTATTTTAACATTTCTGTGCTGTTTGTGTTTAGCAGTAATTTTCTTCTTCGTCATTTGCTGTACCCACACATATTATATATTGTTTTTATCGGGACAAAAAGGGCTTTCTATGGATGCCATATTTTTGATCATATCTTATCATATTATTAAAAAAAAATAATAAAATATGGTAAAAAAAAAAAAAATACACAAATTTCTTTGTTTTTATTTGAAACAACTTCTCCTCATCGACAATAGCGAACGAAAAAACATGCTAAATAGATTCTACTATTTCTCCTGAGTACAGGGATACCACCCATGCATAGGTTTGTTGGGTTGTTTGGGGGCTAAAATGCCAAATTTGTGAGGTGCAGTTTTTTGTTTTCCAACTTGAAATTTTTACATGCAGACAGCCTGCACCCATGTCCCATTTGGGACATATTTGAAACCAGCCAGTGTATTTTACCCCATCAACCCATATATTTTTTAAAAGTAGACACCCTAGGCTATCTCAAATGGTGGTATTTTAACACTTTCCATGCACTATTTCTACCACCAGCCTTTGTCAAAGTTTGTGGTAGTAATTTTTTTGTGTTTTTTTTTCACAAACCTTGTACTTCAGACATAAATTTACAGATTTTGGTATGTGTCACTGCCAAATAACACCCCAATAAGTGTTCAGAAACATCTCTTGAGTACAGGGATACCCCCCATGCATAGGTTTGTTGGATTGTTTGGGGGGTAAAAGGCCAAATTTGGGAGGTGAAGTTTTTGGTTTTCCAATTTGAAATTTTGACATGCAGACAGCCTGCACCCATGTCCCATTTGGGACATATTTGAAACCAGCCAGTGTATTTTACCACATCAACCCATATATTTTTTTAAAGTAGACACCCTAGGCTATCTCAAATGGTGGTATTTTTACACTTTCCATGCACTAATTCTACCACCAGCCTTTGTCAAAGTTTGTGGTAGTCATTTTTTTGTGTTTTTTTTTCACAAACCTTGTACTTCAGACATGAATTTACAGATTTTGGTATGTGTCACTGCCAAATAACACCCCAATAAGTGTTCAGCAACATCTCTTGAGTACAGGGATACCACCCATGCATAGGTTTGTTGGGTTGTTTGGGGGCTAAAAGGGCCACATTGTGAAGGTGCGCATTTTCAACTTGGAATATTGACGTGTAGCCAGCCTGAGCCCATCTTTCATTTGGGACTTTTTTTTAAAGTAGGACAGTGTATTTTACCCCAAAAAGTATATATTTTGTAAAAGTAGACACCCTAGGCTATTTTAAATGGTGTTATTTTAACACTTTCCATGCACCAATTCTACCACCAGCCTTTGTCAAAGTTTGTGGTAGTCATTTTATTGTGTATTTTTTCCCACATACATTGTACTTTAGACACAAATTCACATATTTCGGTATGTGTCACTGACAAACAATACCACAATATATGTTCAGCAACATCTCCCGAGCACAGGGATACCACCCATGCATAGCTTTGTCAGCTTTGTTGGGTGTTGAAAGGCTACATTTGAGAGGTGCGCTTTTTGATTTTCAAACTTGGAATTTGAACATGTAGAGCAAGGAAGGGGTTAATAGCTCTTATAAGAGCCTTTGTAGTACTGTACAAAAAAATTAACCCCTAAAAATGCACAGACAAGAAAAAAATTTCTGCTGTGCAGTGATCAGTGGCAGGGAAGGGGTTAATACACTACACTATACAAAGGGTATGGCTTTTATAAAAGCCCTTGGGACTCACAATTTTTTTAACATTTTATTTAATTTATTACAATTAAAAAATTATGTTATACAGATCTGTCTCTTTCCCTCACTAAAACTCAAGTGAGGAGAGGGAGGCAGATCCATATGGGTCAGAACAATATTTACCAATATTGATCGAACCAGACGAATGGTGATGCTCATCTGAGAAATCACCAAACCACCTTTGCCACTGATCGGCTGTTACTGATCGCTATACACGTGTTCAGACAGCTTCAAAAGGAATACACGTAATCCCCTAGTGGGTATAATTAACCCCTAGCGAGTCTGACAAAAAAAATGCTGATAGCAAAAAAAAAAATCCTTCTGCGACTAGATTGCTCCATATGCGCTGCTTAGGCAGTGACCATATGCACTGCTTAGGCAGTGACCATATGTGCTGCTTAGGAAGTGATATACGGCAAGGAAGGGGTTAATAGCTCTTATTTAAAAAAAAAATTACGTTAAACGTAGTCCCCTAGCGGGTATAATTAACACGTGACGGGTGTAATAAAAAAGTTTTAAAAAAATTAAAAATGCTTCTGCAGCAAGATTGCTGCATTTGCGTCAGATCTCTGCTTAGGCAGTGATCTACAGCAAGAAAGGGGTTAATCTCTCTTAAAAGAGCTTTTTTTTATACTGTAATGAATTACAGTAAAAAAAATTAACCCCTAAAAAATGCACAGACAGCAAAAAATGTGCTGCTGTGTATGATCACTGCGTACACAGCGATCAATGGCAGGGAAGGGGTTAAATGGCTTTTATAAAAGCCCTTGGTGTTTAAAATTTTATTAAATATTTGTTTTATTATTTTATTTTATTTTTTTACTTTATCTGATCTGTCTCTCTCCCTTACTATAACTAGTAAGGTGAGGGAGGCAGATCAATACTTGTCAAAGGCAATATTTGCTAATATTGCCTTTGACAGTATGATAAGTGCTCATCAGAGCACTTATCATACATGCCTGCACACAGATCACATAGATCTGTTGTGCCGGCATCGATTGGCTCCCCCTAGAGCATCGGAAGTGAAATACTTTCACTTCCGATGCTCTTGCCATTAGAAGGGAAGCGCTGCCTGTATAGGCAGCGTTCCCTTCTACTGAGCCGATGGGGTCGCTCAGGAGAGCGACCACCATCGGCTCTGGGGAGCATCAAGGTGTTACTAAGTGCCTCGCTAGCGAGGCACTTTAGAAACACCGCAGATGCTTAGAAAGCGAACGATCGTTCGCTTTCTAAGCACATGTGTGCAGTGGGCGCAGCCATTTTTAAATGGCTGCTACGATCACTCCGTGGAGTGATCGTAGCGCGCCCCTGCACTTTTGGGGGGTGTTGCACAATGCCTCTACCTAGAGGCATTGTAGCAACACCGTTAGAGTAAAGAAAGCGACCGCTGGTCGCTTTCTTTACTCAGTTTAGTGCATGACGTGCCAGGCACGTCAGCTGTCGGCAAGTCCTCGATTTGCCGTGACGTGCCTGGCACGTCATCTGTCGTTAAGGGGTTAAATACAGACAGTTTTAAACATATACACAAACTTACAGGCTACAATTGTATTGTAGAAGGAAAATGGCACAGTTACTTACAGGGTATGCACAGGATTCCAAAACATTAACATGATAGTGTTCCTATAAAGAGATATTAAAGCCTCTAACATTTGTTTTAATCACACAGAAGTTAACTAAAACAGCTTCTGACCAATGTCTAATAATGGACAGTTAGGGATTCTGCGTTTCTGCTTAAAATAAAACAATTCTCTTTTCCTTTTCTTTCTCTACCGGAGAGTAGGAAGTCAAATTGCTGACTTCCAGGCTGCCATGTTGTGGAGATGGGTCTCTGCAATCTGGCAGTGCTGATTGGTGTGTGTGTGGCCTCTATGATGCTGCACACACCTCCAATTGGAGAAGAGACGATCATTTCCTCCCCACTGATTGGTTGTGTTGCACATGGTTGATGAAACAAAACTCCCTCAACCTCGATTTGAGGTTAGATTATAAAACGACCTCGAATATAAGACGAGGGGTCTTTTTCCGAGCATTTACTGTGAAACAAACCTCGTCTTATATTCGAGAAAATATGGTATTATGTACGAAAAGGAAGGTTTAAAAAGGACCACTGTAGCAAAATATTTACTTATGTTTAATACAAAGACTGCATCAAGTATAGATCACTTATATAGAAATGTAATGAAAGAGTACAAATAAAGCACATTATTTATCCCCCTTTGCTCTGTGTAGTTCTCTCAGGGGGGCAGATATGTTGTTTAGAAACTTGGGTCAGATCTTCACTCACCTGACCTGGACATATCGATTTTCAGTATTGTTTAAAATATAGCCAGGCTCCTAGTCAGTTTATGAGGCAATACGATGTTGGATAGCAGCATCACAATGTAAGGACCATCGCTTGAGCCCTCAGGTTTGGCAGACAATTCTACACAATGGATAAAATGGTCTTTCTACGGTAGTACACATGACATCAATAACTACAGGTAACCAATGCATGGTTGTATCTTTTTATTATCCAGTTTCATGGATTAAAATATTTACAGTTCTGTTTTTTTAAACCCACATTTTAGTACTGGTATATGTTATGGCTTTGGAGTCTCCATAAAGCAACAAAAGATACTTAAAGGGTCGTAAAAAAGTCTCTCCGCAAAAATAGGAGCCTGATCGTTCATTTGTACAGTTTATCCACAGGAATTTAAACAAGATACTTTGTAAATAAAAAGATATTTTACATTAAAAAAAAAAAAAGAGAAACATCAACAAATGGACCTACAATACTTAATATTCCGAAATGAATAGCTGACACTTAATCAAACGTCCTGCAAAGATTACAACAACAGCGATCATGCATTTTATCTACTCACAAAAGGTTACTGATCTATCAGAGGATAGGGAGAGGGCAGTGGCTAGAAGAAAAAAAAAAATGGGTATATAAAAAAAATGGAAATTAATATTTATATGTAAAAATAAATAAAATGTATTAACATTGGGTATTTCAGAAGGTAAATACGAGACCTCTGTGGTGAGAACACGGCTAGGCCAATTTTGAATAATTTAAAGCCATGTTAAAGGAATAATCATTAAAAAAAAAAAAAAAACATACGTTTTTCATGACAATGTTCCTTTAAATATCCGAGAAAACAGAAATGGAGGTGCTACCAGTGACATTATAGGAGCTTCCCAGCCTAGGGGTAAGGTGGTATTTGCTAATTTTGTTTCCAATAACTAAAATGGGTTATCAAGCAATATAACATGCACGTATGTATGTTTGATCTGGCTTCTGTGCAGATTAAGCAGCCTGTTCACAGCAACTATGTGTTACTCAAAAACAATGGACTTTTTTTTTTTTTTAAACCAAGAAATTAAAACTGGTTAAAATCAGAATAAAGAAAACAGCAAGAGAACAGTATGGTCCGGAACAGAACTACAACAAATGCTGCCATTGTCTTGCAGTATTGATGCTTTTAAAGCCAATTTCAAAACATTTCCAATATAAATGATGAACCTGTTTTTTTTTGTTTGTTTGTTTGTTTGTTTTTCAATTTCATATATTAAAGTTTTTTTTATATATATACACACACACACATGCAAGCAAACATTTGTACCGAAACAGTGCTGCAAGTTTGAGGTCCCCTAGGAAGGAAGAAAATAGGCCGACTTTTTTTTTTCTCCAAAAAAATTTCTAATAATAATAATAATAATAATAATTGCATATTGTGAACATCAAAAGCCTGAAGTATGTAAACTGCTTAACAAAACAGTCATCTTGCGTCGTGTGCGCTCATTAAACTGCGCTTCTCCTGGTCACAACAACAATATGACATTAAACAAGGAAGAAAACAAATATGGTTATGTACACAAGCGTGAGACACTTTTGGTCCTCCCCTCTGTTTCGGGTTGAGAAAAAGCTGCGAGGTGGCAAATGGTGAACAAGTATTTGGGACAAGATTCATCAAAGAGATATGTTTGTTCATAAGCTGGAAGTTCGTTTTTTTTTTGTCCATGGGTTTGCTGAATTTGGGTAAAAATATCAAATATGTAAGGAACGGTCACCATTCAAATTCCAATCTATTATAGGTGCATCTGTGGTTTGTCCTTATTCAATACATATTAAGTCTGATTTAGGGCTTGGATTTGTTTCTTTTAATTCATTTTAAAGTCTACGGTCATCCTGTATTCAGCTCAAGCTACAGCACTGTATGAGCCGGAGGTTTTACTTAGAAACCATCAGAATCATGGATGGATGGACAGACAGGATGTATTTGTAGGTTTAAATCTTATATACTTGTAAAACATACGCCAGTTGCCACAACTGGTAAACATTAGTGCTATATTTGTTAAACAAGGGATGTGAACAAAAAGAACCCCCCCCCCCAAAAAAAAACAAAAAACAAAACAGAAAGCCATATTATTATACAAGTGCAGCTTTCTCACATACAAAAATGTTAACAGGACCTTTACTGCTCTTTTAGATCTCCGAGTGTAAGACTTGAACGGCTAGCATTGGGGGCATGTCACAAGACAAGTCCTCTCCACAAATAACGATTCCTTTTAATGCGACAAAAACAATAACCCAATAGATTTTCAATTGTTTTTTTTAATCGAGACCTAGTTTGTCTTTTTGTCTGTTTTTAACCCTTAAGCAGCATGCAGTTCAGTGTCCTACTCCGCTGTGGCTTCCATATCTGTCATCTCTATTTTTTTAATCTCTATAGTCTCTCCTTCCGTGTGGACAATCTGGTGAAGTTCTCCATCCTCTCCTTGGCAAGATTCCTCCTGTTCTTCGATGGTGTGCTCCATGTGTATACTGGACTCATCAATAAGTTCTGCCTCCACTTCCTCCATATGTATCTGGTTTACGTGTTCCACTTGCACCTCTTCTACGTGGACTTCGGTGCCTGGATCTATCTGTAGATGTTCTACTTCTATGTGGCCCATATGTACTTGTCCCTGTAGATCCAATATATGTGTGCCTTTCACTTGGTTCACTTCAAGTAGATCCTGGTGCAGATGACCCACTGTTAAATGCGGAGGATCAACTTGCACCTGTATAACTTGATCTACAGGCATCACGTGTACCTGTTCGACTTGCTCAACAAATGTCATGGAGGATTCGGTCTCACTGGCGTCAGATGGGAGCACGACCTCAGTCACAACTCGCTCCGCGATGTTATGTGATTCTTGTAGATGTTTTCTTAACTCGCTGCCTTGCATGAACCACTGATCACACAGGGTGCAGTGGTTGGGCTTATCTCCAGTATGAAGCACCAAATGGTCTTTAAATTGGTCCCAACTGTTAAAGACACTGCTGCAGACCTGAAAACAGAAGAAACATACACATTAAGACATTTGGTAATGGTCATTACTATACTAGTTAAACAAAATTAGAACATACACTTTTATATTTCCCCAAAAATAATAAGTCAACAGAGTAATCAAATTTAGGACCAGACAGAAGCAACCCAGACACAGCAGTGAAAATTTGGATAAGCCTGGGGGCTTATCGCAATCCATTGCCATCCTCTCCCAAATTTGGGGGGGATGGATGGGGTGAGTTAGGCAGACCAGGGTCAACCATTATATTTTGTATTTATTTATGCAATAAATACCATATAGACCAAATAGTGGTCCGACTATAAAACTAGGATCCAGTTTTCCCTCAAAGCAGCAGCGGGCCTGGATTCTCCTAACAAGCAGCTGTTGATGTCTGCACAATGACAACCTCCGATGCTGCCCGGCACTTCCACAACAGAATGCTGGGTGGCCACGTTCCTGCGTTCAGTCATAGAAGCCCCTGCGGTACTATCGGAGGATGTCTGCTTGCATTGCTCAGGCATCCATTGGCTGCCCCGGCTAGACAACGGGGAGTCTGGAGCAGCATTGGCAAGTCTGGGGGCAGATGGCAGCAGAATGCAAAGTGTGGGGGGCAGATGGGCATGTGTGGTGAGTCAGGCAGATTGGTAAGTGGGGTGCAGATTGTCAGGTGTGTGTGTGTGGGGGGGCAGTGTCAATTCTGGGGGTGCATTGCCAAAAAATAAAAACAATAAATGCATTTTTTCCAATCATCATTTTTATGCAATATTAAAAAACTGTTTATATGTTAATATTTGCTAGTAAAACTTGGCTCCTATATGGTAGTCTTATATTAAGGCTTGTTCGTTTTTCCCTAATATCCAAAGTATGGGGGAGCCTTCTTATAATCAGGCAAGTACGGTACTATAAATGACAGTGTTGTGTGAACATGGATTGTCAAAATCCTCCCCCTCTCTCACGGACCCACTTTGGTCTTGTGTCAGAAAGAGATATACTTAAGAAATTAACTAAATAAATACTGTATTTATTCAATGTTATACAATACACACATTTTTTCAAAAGAAGCCCTCTAAGTCCTTAAAAAAAAAAAAAAAAAACCAATATATAATATGGATTAATTTAAGCAAGCATGCACTTTTTTTGTAAACACAGCATTGCTAAAAATGTGTCAAAGGGCTCTTGTTGCAAATGATCAAAACAAAAGTCTCCTGCTTATGACATCACCTGTGACTTAACATGTAAATGACTCATTTCCCCTTTGAAAACCCTTTCATTTGAATATCAAGCCACATTTAAAAACACATTTTTCTCCAGATTTTGCTTGTAATTCAGCTAACACAAGGGATAAATCATCCCTTATCCAAATGTTTTTTACATTATTGCCACAAGATTACACACACACAACAGTTAGAATGCAAACGCACAACAGTTTATTCAGTGTCCAGCCCCCTTAAACTGTGATATGGCTTTTCCACGCATGCTCAGATTCCCCCACGGCCACAAAGGGTAACAGTGGCATGTGTGCAAACCTGATGTGCCAAAGGCAGCTTCCTAACGATGCTTCACATCACAGTAACAGAGATTAATTTGCTGTATGAAGTATTTGCATTGATTCCACTGTATTTCATGAGAGCTGAGAGGCTTTAATATATCTTAAAGCTGAAGATGATCAGTTACCCGAAATTACCCATTCTCCAAGCATTTCGGATACGGGATACTCAACCTGTATATAGCAATTAAATATATTATTTATTGTTCTATATGTTGAATATGTTCTATATTTATTGGCCTATACAATAATGCGTATCATTATATAATTATAAAGTACATTGCTGAAAAAACACTGCTTTAAAGTGTAAAATGTATTATATATAGGTCTGTGTGTTAATACAACATGTAGGTCATAATACCAGAAGGCAATATGGATAATTACTCCCCTACGCGCAATTATTGTGCCCTCAGCCAGCCAGTAAAAAGCTTTGCGATATGTCACTTTTGCCCCATCAAAGTAGTGGAAACATGGATAAACGAGTAGAATTACCTGACATTCATACACCTTCTTTCTTCCCTTCTTGGCTCCCACTCCATACTGACAAGCCGTTAAGTGACATTTCAGGGTACTATTCCTAGCAAAACGCTCGTGACAATTAGGACATTCAAATGGTTTTTCACCTGTTAGAAAGGAAGGGGAGGAAAAAGTGATCGTGAGTTTACACAAAAAATCGTTATAAGACGAAAATGCCTTGTTACCACCAAATGCCACTCTCACCACTACTATCATAATATTACCAAAACCATTCTACGGATTGAAAAAATAGCTTTTACATATGGAATATTATGGCTCTGCAAAAACATTTTCGTTTGCCATCCACATGCTTTGTGGCTGATAGGACCACTTTAATGATAATCAATCAAAATGCACTGAATAAAACGATAAACCAAGAATAAAGGTTTCTTTTATCTAACAACTTTACTTTATTACTATATAGCCACACTAGAAACATGAATTTGGTTAGCAATGTGTTCCTTTCCAGAAGGGGTGCTGGTCACCCACAATTTTGCGAGTAAGAGGTGCACTTTAGAGGAGCAGTTCCACCTAGCTTTTTTTTCTGTATGATGTATAAAAGTGCTTAATATATGTAAAGTTCACTTTAAAACGGATAACTGTTCCCGCTTTCTTACAATGAAAGCAGTTGCACAGGGGCCTCTTATTCCAGTGACATCCAATAGGGAATGTTTTGAAGAGATTGGCAGGACTGTAGCCATAGCAACAACAATCAAAACGATTACACTTTACTTGCCGTTTTTAGGAGATACTAAGTGCTGAGGGGGAAAAAATATCTTATAAGACAGATGGGATTCTTTTTCTTTACACGACACTATGCTTTTTTCAGGCCGTGTAGGTGGAACTGTCCGTCTAATTGGAGGAGCATGTGCGTGATAACAGCACCAATAGAACGGATGAGAATATCCACTGATGAAGGAACTGAAAAGTGTATTTGAATAATGGAAAGGGAAAAAAACAAGTGGACATTGTTTACACAGAGGTATTATCTATAAATCGCTGAATAATGTTTGACAAAGGAAAAAAGACAAATACTTGTAGATTTAAAGGACAACAACAACAACAACAACAAAAAAAACACTATTTATTTTTCACTTGTGCTTCTAATAACAAATGCACAAATGAAACATGAGTTGCCCATAATTTGAGGATAAATTGGCATGTACTTTTGACTGCCAGTTTATCCTGATATTTCTTCCATAGAGGTCAATGTAAATCTAATACCCTGGCTCCTAAAAATAACTAACTGGGCTCCTAAAGTCTACAAATATCTGTCAGGCCTTGCCTTATTGTGTCTTTATCCTAATATCACGAGACAGTCATGTAAAAGCCCATAATCATACCATTCCCAGAGGTGGCCACTCATGATCACACAGTTCACAGAAACCACGTTTCTTACTGATGTTTAAAATGGCCTCGTCTTACTCCCCCAGTTATACGCATTACCCCGATTTATGAAAAACGTTTAGCTGAAACCTTGAAATCGATGGACATCAGGAAACCCTTTCCTAAACGATTACAAAAGGTTTCCCACTTTAGTGCTGACCCTGCCATTATTGGAGCTCAATTTGATTGGTCTTTCTAAGCCAATAGAAATGCACTTTCATTTCACATCGCACCAAACTAGCGGAGCGTTCAAGATGGTCAGTTAATAGAACCGAGGAATTATTTCCAAAAAAAAAAACCCACTGACAAACATTCTGGGAAAATGTTATCACAGAGAATCGCGCACAGCCGCTACAGCCAAAGGCTTTAATAAGAAGGAGGCTTGCTTACAGATGGTTCACTAGCCAATTTAAGATCATGATTAAAAAACAGATTTTTTTTTTTTACTATTTGCCTGATTCTACAGTTAACACACCTGAAAAGAGGAACAGAGATTTGCAACGTGCAAATTACATTCCTGGAAATATTCGCATCACAAAAAGACACTACAGTTTATGAAATATATTTGTGGTTTGCATACACAGCATTAAAAAGCCTACAATGCTACAATTTACTGGTAAAATATATAAAAAAATAAAAAAAAAATAATAAAAAAAAGAAGATGTGAAACGTCATCTAGAATATCCTAATAAAGAAATCTCTTTGGGAGAGTAATTCCGAAATTCTACAACCCTCAAGTTTAATATGAATGGCTAAAAGAAAAACAAATTAAAAAATACTCTCACTGCAGAGGAACGCAAGACAGGCTCATGTTTTCCCAGCAGGTCAGTATCTCAAGAGATGATAGATTCATGTAAAAATGTAATACATACACTGTGTAACGTGGACGAGACATTGCTACACCACAAACAGGTAAATGTATGAGCCAGGTTTACGTAGAACTGTTACACATTATGTTTGTGCATGAGAAAAGCAAAGAGATAAAAAAAAAAAACAGGAAAAAAAACTGTTGAAACACAAAAGTGGTAATAAAGCATAGGATAAATTTGAGATGTAGATTTATCTTTTTAAATATTGTTACAGTAGAGTTGGAATTCTACAAAGTACCACAAAGACAAAGGTTTATATTGGAAGTGAGAAAGGAAATCTCCTGGTTAGGTAATATAATAAGAAGGGTTATTACCTGTGTGCTTGCGCAGGTGCTCTTTAAAATGTCCAAAGTGATCAAACTGTTTATCGCAGTACTGGCAGACGTGGATTTTTTTGCTGGGTCGTGCTTTCTTGCTGGCGTTGGTTTCTTCCATGTGATAGCAGGTAAGGTGCTGCTTCCAAGCGATCTCCCGCACGTATCTTTTATTGCATATCTCGCACTTGAACGTCTCCGCAGAGTGAGATTTCACATGTTCTTTAAAATGGTGGAATAATTTAAAGGAGCGGTTGCATTTCTGACAGTGGAACATGCTGTTAGCACGGGACAGGTGAAGCTCCACTAGTTCCACGCTCTCTGCCTGTTTGCTGGAGGAGTCACTTTCATTGTTACCCTCTTCCTCCCGCTGTCTCTTTCGGTCACCTTGCCGGTATTGGCTGGTTATATCGGCCAAGAGAGCCAGAGCCGACTCATCAGAGGTGTCTGTGCTCTGGATATACTTGACTGACTGCTCCCCGGCCGCCACCTCCTCCATTGTCTCCACATTATCATCTAATTCGATGGCTCCTTCAGCCAATTCAACTTCTATCTCAACGGGCTCACCCTCAGACGAGGGAACGGTCTCAGTTATAACATTGGAATTTTCTGCAAGCTTCCAATTTTTCATGGTTTCCTCGTCTTCCTCTTCCTCTGTTTTTTCTTCAATTATGAGGTTCTCTTTACTCCTGCAAAAATGAAAGTTATACTAAGTGCATAGAGAACAATAATTTAAAATGAAAAATGAATCTTGTATAAAGAATGAATCTAGGAAATGGAACTTATGAACAATTACAATCAATTTGGCCATATACAGTCTCTGTGGTGATGCCTCAAAAAATAGGCAGACCTCCTCCTCTCACCATCTCTCTATGATCATCAGGGAACTTTGAAATTCATGCTACACTTTGTTAGATATTCAATCATCCAAGTATCAATTTATCACTTTAAAAAGGTCAGAAAAAAACAGCTGAATGTTTATGTAGAAGGGTGTCAAATATCCTGCTTTCTATAAAGCTCCCGCCATTAATGTAAGCCTGCAAGGAAGGCCTGAAACACTGCTGGATCTATTCATGAACAAATGAACTGCAAACATCAGGCATTGATATCTGCAATGGAGAGACTGGAGAATTTATTTCTAACCTCTGCTATTAATGCCACATTTTTTGTAGTTCATTCGGCCGTTGACTTTTAGTAACTAGAGCCTGGAGTTTCCATTTTTTTTAAATAACTTTTTGTTTCTAATAAAATAGTGGTGATTGCTGGAGACTCTGAGATCCATGCTGTAATGAATAGCAAAGCACCTATCAAGGGACTTACGGCAAAAACATAATGAAAGGATAAATGAAGCTTTGAGCCTGGCTAAAACTTTAGACAAAAAAATTAAAGAAAAGGAAAAAGGAAAAAAAAAAAAAAAATGAATAATATTTAATTATTTGGTAAATCTTAGGAGCCTACTGCGGAGTGCTAGTTTAAACAGCTACTTTTATCTTTTTCAAATTTTTGTACTTTACAGCCTTAAGCACCCCCGTTTCAAACATATATATATTATATTATTATATAGATATAGATATAGATATAGAGAGAGAGAGAGAGAGAGAGAGAGAGAGAGAGAGAGAGAGAGAGAGAGAGAGAGGGAGAGGGAATATAATTATTTATCTGATGATTCCCCTTAAATTTGGTTGGGAACTAATTTGATAATTAAGGGGTAGTATTAGTCCAGATTCATATACTTATAAAAATTATTTGGACTCCTGCTACCTTTTTTTCCTATTCTTCAATCTTTAGACACGTTACATCAATAATACATACGCCGGCCGTAAAGGAAGCTTAGAAGAACACCGATAGCAAACTGTATTAGCACAACAACAACAAAATGTTTTTGATTGTTTTCTCCACTTATGTGAGATCAGCATGCACCTCCATATGATAATGAATGACTATGATAGAGTGAATTTGCTGGAGATCTTGCATTGGTGATGTCACAAAAGCGGCTATTTCTTTGCAAAATTCTAGTAACTCCATTTATGACCAGTGCGGCTGAAAAAAGCATGGAGAAAAGTGATGTCTCCAGATCATAAAATCGGGTTTGCTGTTTTACAAGTGAGTTCTACTAATCCAGACTTTATCACACTTTTAACATAATTCCACACTGGCTCCCTGTATGCAAAGTGATTTCTAAATTCTGGCTCTACTTGTGGCTGCTTACATCTGACATCTAGTGTACACAGCAGGAAACGCATGCTGACACAAAGAGGACCCGTGCAGATAAGAGGCTGTGTGCTTCACAACCAACACATGCACAGATCAATGACAGAGACAATCGTCGGGCTGTCACTCTCTGCTGCCACAGAGCTCTGCTCTGGAAGTGTAGTTTTGAACTTTAAAACCTCCAGACACCAGTTTTAGCCCCATTTGCTGTAGGCTAGTGTGAAACAGAATGGAGAATGTCTAAAAACACTTTTTTTCATCTATTGGTATGATAAGGAATCATTTTAATGAAGAGCTTGGCACATTTCATTTAGTTTTAGGAGCCAGCAAACATATTTAGGAACCAAAAATAGAATATACGCACAATCAAACACACACAGTCAGTCACATGCACACAAGCCAGCAGGATTTTTTTTATTTTTAAAGAGAGAAAAAAACCTGGTACATCTATCATTATGTCCCTATTACCTGCATTACCTCACTGCAGGGGAGAGGGGCATTTCTTCTCCACTCTGGTCTTTTCTAGCCTTTCAAAACTAAAATTTTCCTTATTAGTTTTGTAGCCCTCCTCTGCACTCTAGTACCACAGTGTATTTTTTATTTTTTTTAAAGGTTAGAAGGGTTAGAGCATGCTTTTCTCTTAATATGTACATTTGCATGCAATTCTGCCAACACAATATGCAGATGCTTTTTGATGTCATATGTAATACCTGAACTCCAGTGCTTTCATGGCTTCATGCATCTGTAAATACTCTGCAGCTTTCCATATATCACTGGCTTCCTCCTCGCCCTGGATCATTAGTTTTGCAGTATAGGTAAATTCTATCAGATGACGGAAAGCCATATTACTAACACCTGGAAGGAAAAGTACATGGACGTGATGCTTTGATATGCTTTTCATTGAGACTCTAAATATACACTTTACAGACAAAAGTATTGGGACAAACCACTTCATTATTGACTTCAGGTGTTTCAATCAGACCCATTACCACAGGTGTATAAAATCCAGCACCTAGCCATGCAGTCTGAATTTACAAACATTTGGGAAGGAAAAGAGAAATGGGTCGTTCTGAAGAGCTCGGTGTATTCAAGTGTGGTCCTGGGGTTGGATGCCACCTTTGCAATAAGTCAGTTTGTGACATTTCATCATTGCTGGATATTCCACAGTCAACTATACGTGGTATTATTGGGAAGTGGAAGCATTTAGGAACAGAAGCAATTCGAAGAGGAAGACCACGTAAAGTCACAGAGCGGGGTCACCAAGTGCTGTGGCGCATGGTGCGTAAAAGTAGCCAATGCTCTATCGATTCTATAACTGAAGCGTTCCAGACTTCCACTCGCATTAATATCAGCACACAAACTGTGTGGCAAGAGCTTCATAGAATGAAAAAGTGGAAATCTGGCCATTGTTGTTCTAGAACTCAGATCTAACCACTAACATTCCTGTTTCTCTTCACAGAAGCACTATCCCCAATGCAAAGTAAACCTGCATTTCCTTCATCCCTTCAGTACACTAACACCGCTGAAGGGAGAGATGGAACTTGTTGGGCCATCACTGTACATGTGCTATTAACAGTGTAGCAAGGGATTCGGTCACCTAAATACGGTTTATATTGTGAAAGTAGAGGAAACAAATCAAAATAAGCTATACATAGTGTTGGCAAAATGCCACTGAAATGTACCGTTTAAGAAATGAATGTATTTTAAACGTGTCTGTGGAGTATCCTGTGTATGACATCACCTTCTGCTTTCATATGAAAAGCGAGTGTTTTCAATGGTAAAAGCCACAAGCTGATGTCATACACAGGAGACTCCACAGACGCATTTAAAATACATTCATTTCTTAAACTGTGCATTTGATTGGCAATTTGGCAACACTATGTATAGATATTTTTTGATTATCTAAACTCACTGTATAAACATCCAGCACCGAAATTTCCAATCTGGGGCACCCACGATCACCCCACGGAGCGATCGTGGGAGCCATATTGATGGAGCAGCACGCTCCGTCAATATGGCTATGCCCTCTGGTGGTCTGAGCTTCGGAAGTGAAAGTAACTTCACTTCCGTTGCTCTGAATATGCTACTTGACTGCCCCTAGAGGTAGCTAAGTAGCATAGCAATGTAAAAAAAATATTTAATTAGCTAAAAACTGGTTATATAGTTAGATTACCCCATAGGGTTAAAATTAAATAATTTTTAGCATAAGGGATAGGGTTAAAATTAAATGTAAATATATTAAGGGATAGCATAAGGGTTAGAGTTGGGGTTTAATTTAGTGTTAGGGTTAAATTTTGGGTTCGGGTCAATAGGTCAATATAGGAAAAAAACAAAAACACACTATTTTTTGTTTTTGCCCCATAACTCACAAAAAATACCGAAAAATATGGACACATGCATATTTCTGAACTCGGGACAACATTTAGAAACTATTTATATGGGGTCTTTTTTAATGATTGTATTTGTGTAAATTATATTTTAGGTCAAAGTTAGAAAAAGTGTTTTTTTTAATTTTTCATCATATTTTATGATTTTTTTTAGTAAATGATAAGATATGATGAACATAACGGTATCTAATGAAAGCCCCTCTTATGACGATAAAAACATATAATTTGTGTGGGTACAGTATGTGAGAAAGAAGAAAATTGCAGCCATACACAAACACCCCAGAAATGTCAAAACAGCCATTGTCACCAAGGGAAAGTCAAGGTAAAAATGTCTCGTCATTAAAGGGTTAATGATACTTTGCAGCACCCAGGAATCTCATAAATAGCTGTGTCTTGACAGCCATACTTTACAGAGGCCAATGCAGATAAAGTGACAAGCGCTATATATAATGTGCAGACAAACAAATTATGCAGCAAACACTAGTGCATTTTCCTCCAATTAGCACAAAATAGTGAATATCGTGTAATAAAGACTGCTCTGAAAAAGCCCACGTGTGGGCGAAACGCGTCACGTGACATTATTGACGAGACTTGCAACTAGGAAGTACCAGCTCCTCCAGCAGAACGCTGCCTATACAAACTTCAGCTGCTGCCTGCTCCTATGAAGTGACGGATGGAGACTGTGATATGATCGGCTGGGTGACTCTGCCTGCTTTTTACCTATGCTGTTTTTAACTGTTTTTTACATGGGATATCGTTTTTTAACTTCTTCTATGTAAGCTGCTATATGTGGGGGGGAATTAAAATTGTTTACATTTGACACTACAACGTTTGTTTCTCACTCCTGTTGTGTCCTGCTCCACGAGTATTCCATCGATTATCTATCCAGTGGATGTGGGGATTTTGGGACTCAGAGTCTGCACGCCTTATACACCCAGAGCCGGTCCTATAGGCTCTGTAGAGTGTGAGTACAATTCTTTAGGGGGAGATATTTATTTTCCTTATATTCACAATACTGCACAATTTTGTATATATTTTTTTCTTCTCTTTTATATACATCTAAAAAAGGCTGGATTTTCGCCTATATATCTCTGATAAGTATTTATTTTATTATATCCTGCGCAACACTTTATTACACGATATACTTTACAGAGTGACTAAACCTTCCTGACAATCTTTTAAAATCAGACAGCAGATATCTAGTGTATATTGCGTGTGATTAAAAAGACTTTAGAACAAATGCTTCTACAGATCACCATTCAGAGAAGATTCACATCCGTTCTCTGCACTGATTGGAGTGCGCGACCAATGACAGCTGTGTGATGCGCACACAGACCAACGCGGTTGGTGAACTCTCTTTGCTGCCAAAGAGTACTGCTGTGCAAGATGGAAGCCGTCTAGTTTGTCTTTTGCAAAGACTAGGGAACTTTTGAATCGTGTACAATCAGTGCACCATTCAAGTTACTCTTTTAATAAGGCTTTTTGACTTTAAAAACATACTTCATGTTGAGCAAATTCAAAACATCAAAGCAGGAATAATTTGGCAAAAAAAAAAAAAGAGAATTGAAATCAAACGGGCAATTTTTAAAGTTCATTACTTTCTCGACGGCCTGTTTCCATGGGTTCAATCTGGCAACTGAAGGAGACTATTTGATCATGCAGGTTATTAAAGTAAAAGGAAGTGTGACAGTAGCATTTTTTTTTTTTTACAAATTTAGCACCTTGAGCTAGGAGATCCATTTCAGAATAAGGCCAAAACTGTATATTTTCCTCCCCCTTTAATATTACTGGTGCATAAGCGGTAAGGAGATGTACCAGGACGTACAGGTATCCCATGACTAGCTCACTTTATCTAAAATCCAACTTGGGAGTTAATGAATTTCATTACAATTCTAATGAATATCTCACAGATGATGGCTGTGATATCTGCAGGTAGTAAAACGTATAACTGGTTAATTTCTTAAAAGTTGCCTGAACATTCACTTATAAAATCAAACGTTCAAGGAAAGAGCAATAACAAGTAAAAACATGATAAATACCTTCTATTTCAACCAAGGGTTCCTGAGTGAAATCCTGAAAGAATTTGTAGAAGAAATGACTGCAGGCAGCGAGGACAGCCTTATGGGCTTTAAATTGTTGACCTGCAGAGCGGTAAGACAAGGGAAAAAAAAAAAAAGACATTTTAAAATTATATGTGTACGATACTTTCTTGACACTGACAACATAGAAAGGTAGACTATCTGCCAACAATTTTTTTTTTTTTAATCTTATATCATGGATAGCCTTATGCTTATTCCTTCGCTATAGTAACCTCTACCACATTGGTGTGAAGGCTATACCATGCGTCCACTGCCTTTTCAGTAAAGTAATAATGCAATTAATACTTTTAAATCTTTACCGGTCTAATTTAAACCTATGAGCTCTTATTGTGGTTGTTTTTCATTCTTTTTACACTGTTCTGTAATTAGTTGATCACTTAAAGGGTTAAAAAATGCCAAGGCCTTGAAGGCTTGAAAAACTGTAAGAATCTTATTCTGCTAAAGAAATATTATTGTTGAAGCTTTAGTTTTACGGATAAATGATACAAAACGTGACTGATGTAAACAGTTTTACAATCCATGTGTATGTGACTGCAAAATAAATAAATATACAAATGGGTTTATCACGTGATTGATATAGCCTGGTAACACTAGTTACCGTATTTGCTCGAAAATTTTTAACTTGTTTATATTCACATTTAAATTGCTTTTTAATATTTAATAAAAATGATATTAAATAAATGCATTTCTTGTTTTTATCTCCTTTTATGTGCCAATGCTGCCATTCTCTCCCCCAGTATTATCTCTCTCCCCCTCCCCCCAAACTTTTCCCTGGTGGCTAGTGGAGGCAGCCGGAAGATGCCTGCACGATACGCGCAGACATCCTCCGCTTCTGCGCGGCACTTCCGCCGGGACTTTTATGATGAAGCGAAGACCCGGCGGTCGTGCCAAGCGGCAGATGTCTGCACGATGCACGCAGACATCCTCCAGCTGTTAGCGAGTCTTATAATCTGACTTTGATTTTAGGTCAGAATATAAGACGACCTCGAATATAAAACGAGGGCACTTTTTCAGAGCATTTGCTCTGAAAAAAACCTTGTCTTATATTCGAGCAAATACGGTACTATTCCCAGCAAAGTGTAGATAGAAGGCCAAAGACCATGCATACCATCCACAATGAGTGTGATGTCTGTAAATTGATCAAGTTCCCGTTGCTCGTTCAGTCTATCCATCATAACTTTATAGTGGTCCGGGAATTCCTGAATGCAGCCCATCGTCTCTTCAGCTTCCATACCGGAATAGCTTGTCTGAAAAAGATTGGATATCCCAATTACACAAAACAAATTATGTATAACAGACACATTAAATGAGGGACTACATGTAAATACATTCATTATGTGTCAGGTACTGAAGGGAAATGGATTTATACAAACGTTGGTAACATGCAAACTAGTAATAAATATGCCAAAATCCTGTGTGTTTGGTAATGAACTGGATTCAAGGTCTTGATCTATTAGTTCAGTGGTATTCACTCATAATGCAAACTCCAGGCTTGCCCATCCAGCTTCCATAGAGCCATCTGTCAAAGGTAGCATTGCGCATAATGCATACCCCAACAGCTGTATATACCCTGTACTAATGCAAGAAAGGGAGCCATACGGAAAGATTAATAGAGTGCAAGTATGCAATTCTCGTGAAAAGATGGGGGAGGAGCAAATAAAAAGATGTATTGCAATCAAAAAAAATCCTGGCACTCATGCTTGGTATAAGAGTACACTACTCTCATAGGGCACATGATTTAAAGGAAACCTAGCAGCAAAATGCATATCACCAAACATGAAAGTAAATACTAGATCTCATTTAAGAATAGGTATGAGGACCTGATTCAGACTCTTAGCACTCTGATCCACAAGGGGAAATTCTTAATCTATATCCAGAGGGTGAGTTATTTCCAAAGCAGGGTTTATTTCTGAACGATGATTATGCACGTGTATTTATTTTAATTGTACCCAACTTTGGATCTGAAAACATGGGTTCATCAATGTAACGAAGTATAAATCATCCCACTGGAAATCCACTGACCCACTGTATGGGATTCCAGAAGCCTGTCACTCTACTGCACTCTCTCCACAGACTGGACCCTAACCCCGCCCATCCAGCTTCTGATTGGCTACCAACCTCCCAGCCAATCACAGGAGTCACTCACAGACCGGAAGGCCTGCTCTTTATGTCATCCTCCCACTCCAGCCCCGGGTACCCGAATCACAGGGGGGAGCAGAGAACTGCCTTGTCCTCTATCTCCCCTCTCCGCTTCTCCCACCTAGTCCAACTTACCCCATTATAGTGTCACTCATCATCCGCTACTCATCCCCCACTTTTCCTTGGTTACTGGCGGCGCTAGCTGCCGATCGTTATTACGTCATCAAATCGCGCATTAAAAATCACCCCCTTCCTTTTTACCTCACGAATGTAAAGGGTAAACGGCAAGTTCTTAACCTCCCGCCGATAGAGAGTCTTACCCCAGCCGCGGCTGCTGTGTTACTCGCCGGCCGCAAAGAGATCGGCTACCCGCGGCCTCCTCTTCCCGTCTCTCGATGGCTGTGTAGAGAAAGGGCGGGTGGCTGCGACTCCCGGCGGCCCCCGCGCGGGAAATGACGTCACGACAAGGCCTGTGCAATCCGCGGGAAAGGCAAATTAAAAGGGGAGTCCGGGATTTACTGGCAGCAGAGCATGAAATATAGCGGATTGATCCATGGGATAACGTTGGCGAGCATGCATGAGAGCTTTTACACTATTCACATTGTCACGGACACCTTCATGTATTACAGTAATGTGAATGAAAGCTCCTGCTTGAAAACACCTCACTTAGTTAAGGATATTGATTTATTAGGGCCGCTCTGGCTTAATTCATCTACTTTCTTATACAGTTTAGAGTTCAGTAATGAAAATTGTATACATGTATTATAAATGTAAACATCTGAATTCCAAATGAAACATACAAATAATCAGACTAGAGCCAGGAAGGAAAATCAACAATCAAAGGGGTCCCAAATAATAATATATGCTAGGCGCACAGGGGGTCTGGAGAGAATGCATCTGCAGGCTTTTTGTAAACAAGTGAAATATCCTGAGTAGCTTTAATAAAGGTTTATGCAGGTTAAATGCAAAAAAAAGTAGTAGCAAATCCTAAACTGAGATGGAAAAGTTTAAGGTTCAATTAACAAATCTGTGTGAAAACAATTTCCCTGGTTAAGACAATGACTGGAGTCAAGCCATCAGACAGTTTCAAAACGGTGGTGATGCTATCAGACAGGATTTGTCACATAGGCAACACACACAATCTACACCCAAGAAATAATTAAATAATTATTACACTTGCCAGAGTTGTCACATATACATCACACTCTACAAAATCTTCAATATTTTATGATTTTACTATCAAAATTTAAAGGTATACACCATCATATTTAAGCCCTTTGCCAACAATTGATATTTGCAAACATATCTACCGTATATAGGCTAAAAATCCTACCATTGGACCAATATGTTAATAATGCAGATGTGTCATACACACCCCTCTCTATAATATATTACAATATGTTATGATTTTATTGTGTCAATTTAAAGATACAGAGCTCCAAATACAATACACTGATTACATACAGATACTATTTAATCATTTTAAATAATGATATTAAAAAAATCTCCCACTGGACCAACATCTTGTTAATGCATATGTGTCACATGCATGCCCATCTATGATATCTATAAATATGGTATGATTTTACAGTGCAAATTTAAAGATATAGAGCTCCAAATACCAATAAACTGATTACATACAGACACTATTTAATCATTCTAAATAATTATATTTTAAACATCTCCCATTGGATCAATATTTTATCAATGCAGATGTGTCATACACATTCACCTATATGATATATTACAATATTGTATGATTTTACTGTGGAAATCTAAAGATATAGAGCTCCAAAAACCAATAGACTGATTACATACAGATACTATTTAATCATTTGAAATAATGATATTATAAAAATCTCCCACTGGACCAACATCTTGTCAATGCAGATGTGTCATATGCATGCCCATATATGATATCTATAAATATGGTATGATTTTACTGTGGAAATTTAAAGATATAGAGCTCCAAATACCACTAAACTGATTACATACCGACACTATTTAATCATTCGAAATAATGATATTTTAAACATCACCCATTGGATCAATATTTTATCAATGCAGATGTGTCATACACATCCCGATATATGATATATTACAATATGGTATGATTTGACTGTGGAAATTTAAAGATATAGAGCTCCAAATACCAATAAACTGATTACATACCGACACTATTTAATCATTCGAAATAATGATATTTTAAACATCACCCATTGGATCAATATTTTATCAATGCAGATGTGTCATACACATCCCGATATATGATATATTACAATATGGTATGATTTTACTGTGGAAATTTAAAGATATAGAGCTCCAAATACCAATACACTGATTACATACAGATACTATTTAATCATTCTAAATAAATATATTTTAAACATCTCCCATTGGATCAATATTTTATCAATGCAAATGTGTCATACACATTCCCCTGTATGATATATTACAATATTGTATGATTTTACTGTGGAAATTTAAAGATATAGAGCTCCAAATACCAATACACTGATTACATACAGACACTATTTAATCATTTTAAATAATGATATTTTAAACATCACCCATTGGATCAATATTTTATCAATGCAGATGTGTCATACACATCCCGATATATGATATATTACAATATGGTATGATTTTACTGTGGAAATTTAAAGATATAGAGCTCCAAATACCAATAAACTGATTACATACCGACACTATTTAATCATTCGAAATAATTATATTTTAAACATCTCCCATTGGATCAATATTTTATCAGTACAAATGTGTCATACACATTCCCCTGTATGATATATTACAATATTGTACGATTTTACTGTGGAAATTTAAAGATATAGAGCTCCAAATACCAATACACTGATTACATACAGACACTATTTAATCATTTTAAATATTGATATTTTAAACATCACCCATTGGATAAATATGTTATCAATGCAGATGTGTCATACACATCCCCCTATATGATATATTACAATATGGTATGATTTGACTGTGGAAATTTAAAGATATAGAGCTCCAAATACCAATAAACTGATTACATACTGACACTATTTAATCATTCGAAATAATGATATTTTAAACATCACCCATTGGATCAATATTTTATCAATGCAGATGTGTCATACACATCCCGATATATGATATATTACAATATGGTATGATTTTACTGTGGAAATTTAAAGATATAGAGCTCCAAATACCAATACACTGATTACATACAGACACTATTTAATCATTTTAAATAATGATATTTTAAACATCACCCATTGGATAAATATTTTATCAATGCAGATGTGTCACACACATTCCCATATATTATATATTACAATAAGGTATGATTTTACTGTAGACATTTAAAGATATAGAGCTCCAAATATCAATACACTGATTACATACAGATACTATTTAATCATTTTAAATAATTATATAAAAAAAATCTCCCACTGGACCAACATCTTGTCAATGCAGATGTGTCATATGCATGCCCATCTATGATATCTATAAATATGGTATGATTTTACTGTGGAAATTTAAAGATATAGAGCTCCAAATACCAATAAACTGATTACATACCGACACTATTTAATCATTCGAAATAATTATATTTTAAACATCTCCCATAGGATCAATATTTTATCAATGCAAATGTGTCATACACATTCCCCTGTATGATATATTACAATATTGTATGATTTTACTGTGGAAATTTAAAGATATAGAGCTCCAAATACCAATACACTGATTACATACAGACACTATTTAATCATTTTAAATAATGATATTTTAAACATCACCCATTGGATCAATATTTTATCAATGCAGATGTGTCATACACATCCCGATATATGATTACAATATGGTATGATTTTACTGTGGAAAGTTAAAGATATAGAGCTCCAAATACCAATAAACTGAATACATACCGACACTATTTAATCATTCGAAATAATTATATTTTAAACATCTCCCATTGGATCAATATTTTATCAATGCAAATGTGTCATACACATTCCCCTGTATGATATATTACAATATTGTATGATTTTACTGTGGAAATTTAAAGATATAGAGCTCCAAATAACAATACACTGATTACATACAGACACTATTTAATCATTTTAAATAATGATATTTTAAACATCACCCATTGGATCAATATTTTATCAATGCAGATGTGTCATACACATCCCGATATATGATATATTACAATATGGTATGATTTTACTGTGGAAATTTAAAGATATAGAGCTCCAAATACCAATAAACTGATTACATACCGACACTATTTAATCATTCGAAATAATTATATTTTAAACATCTCCCATTGGATCAATATTTTATCAATGCAAATGTGTCATACACATTCCCCTGTATGATATATTACAATATTGTACGATTTTACTGTGGAAATTTAAAGATATAGAGCTCCAAATACCAATACACTGATTACATACAGACACTATTTAATCATTTTAAATAATGATATTTTAAACATCACCCATTGGATAAATATTTTATCAATGCAGATGTGTCACACACATTCCCATATATTATATATTACAATAAGGTATGATTTTACTGTGGACATTTAAAGATATAGAGCTCCAAATATCAATACACTGATTACATACAGATACTATTTAATCATTTTAAATAATGATATAAAAAAAATCTCCCACTGGACCAACATCTTGTCAATGCAGATGTGTCATATGCATGCCCATCTATGATATCTATAAATATGGTATGATTTTACTGTGGAAATTTAAAGATATAGAGCTCCAAATACCAATAAACTGATTACATACCGACTCTATTTAATCATTCGAAATAATTATATTTTAAACATCTCCCATAGGATCAATATTTTATCAATGCAAATGTGTCATACACATTCCCCTGTATGATATATTACAATATTGTATGATTTTACTGTGGAAATTTAAAGATATAGAGCTCCAAATACCAATACACTGATTACATACAGACACTATTTAATCATTTTAAATAATGATATTTTAAACATCACCCATTGGATCAATATTTTATCAATGCAGATGTGTCATACACATCTCGATATATGATATATTACAATATGGTATGATTTTACTGTGGAAATTTAAAGATATAGAGCTCCAAATACCAATAAACTGATTACATACCGACACTATTTAATCATTCGAAATAATTATATTTTAAACATCTCCCATTGGATCAATATTTTATCAATGCAAATGTGTCATACACATTCCCCTGTATGATATATTACAATATTGTACGATTTTACTGTGGAAATTTAAAGATATAGAGCTCCAAATACCAATACACTGATTACATACAGACACTATTTAATCATTTTAAATAATTATATTTTAAACATCACCCATTGGATAAATATTTTATCGATGCAGATGTGTCATACACATCCCCCTATATGATATATTACAATATGGTATGATTTTACTGTGGAAATTTAAAGATATAGAGCTCCAAATACCAATACACTGATTACATACAGATACTATTTAATCATTTTAAATAATGATATTAAAAAAATCTCCCACTGGACCAACATCTTGTTAATGCAGATGTGTCACATGCATGCCCATCTATGATATCTATAAATATGGTATGATTTTACTGTGCAAATTTAAAGATATAGAGCTCCAAATACCAATAAACTGATTACATACAGACACTATTTAATCATTCTAAATAATTATATTTTAAACATCTCCCATTGGATCAATATTTTATCAATGCAGATGTGTCATACACATTCACCTATATGATATATTACAATATTGTATGATTTTACTGTGGAAATCTAAAGATATAGAGCTCCAAAAACCAATAGACTGATTACATACAGATACTATTTAATCATTTTAAATAATGATATTTTAAACATCACCCTTTGGATAAATATTTTATCAATGCAGATGTGTCATACACATCCCCCTATATGATATATTACAATATGGTATGATTTTACTGTGGAAATTTAAAGATATAGAGCTCCAAATACCAATAAACTGATTACATACCGACACTATTTAATCATTCGAAATAATTATATTTTAAACATCTCCCATTGGATCAATATTTTATCAATGCAAATGTGTCATACACATTCCCCTGTATGATATATTACAATATTGTACGATTTTACTGTGGAAATTTAAAGATATAGAGCTCCAAATACCAATACACTGATTACATACAGACACTATTTAATAATTTGAAATAATGATATTTTAAACATCACCCATTGGATAAATATTTTATCAATGCAGATGTGTCATACACATCCCCCTATATGATATATTACAATATGGTATGATTTTACTGTGGAAATTTAAAGATATAGAGCTCCAAATACCAATAAACTGATTACATACCGACACTATTTAATCATTCGAAATAATTATATTTTAAACATCTCCCATTGGATCAATATTTTATCAATGCAAATGTGTCATACACATTCCCCTGTATGATATATTACAATATTGTACGATTGTACTGTGGAAATTTAAAGATATAGAGCTCCAAATACCAATACGCTGATTACATACAGAAACTATTTAATCATTCTAAATAATTATATTTTAAACATCACCCATTGGATCAATATTTTATCAATGCAGATGTGTCATGCTCAACCCCCTATATGATATATTGCAATATGATATGATTTTACTGTGGAAATTTAAAGCTATAAAGCTCCAAATACCAATTCACTGATTACATACAGACACTATTTAATCATTATAAATAATGATATTTTAAACATCACCCATTGGATAAATATTTTATCAATGCAGATGTGTCATACACATCCCCCTATGATATATTACAATATGGTATGATTTTACTGTGGAAATTTAATGATATAGAGCACCCAATAGCAGCTACCGATTACAAGCGGACACTATTTAATCATTCAAAATAATCATATTATAAAAATCACCCACTTGATCAATATTTTGTCAATGCATATGTGTCATATGCATGGTCATCTATGATATATTACAATATGGTATGATTTTACTGTGGACATTGAAAGATATCGAGCTCCAAATACCAACACACTGAATACAAACAGACACTATTTAATCGTTCTAAATAATTATATTTTAAACATCTCCCATTGGATCAATATTTTATCAATACAGATGTATCATACTCATCTCCCTATATGATATATTGCAATATGGTATGATTTTACTGTGGAAATTGAAAGATATCGAGCTCCAAATGCCAACACACTGATTACAAACAGAGACTATTTAATCATTCTATATAAATATATTATAAAAATCTCCCACTGGACCAATATTTTGTCAATGCAGATGTGTCATATGCATGCCCATCTATGATATCTCAAAATATGGTATGATTTCATTGTGTAAATTTAAAGATATAGAGTGGAAAAAACAAAGAGGCTGATTGCAAATGGACACTATTTATTCATTCTAAATAATTATATTTTTAAAATCTCCAATTGAACCAATATTTTGTCAATGCAGATGTGTCATACACATGCCCATTGATGATATATTACAATATGGTATGATTTTACTATGGAGATTTAAAGATATAGTGCTGCAGATCCCAGCTACTTATAACAAACGGACACTATTTAATCATTCAAAATAATGGTCTTATAAAATCTCCCAATGGATCAATATGATATCAACTCAGATGTATCATACACAACCCCCTATATGATATATTACAATATGGTATGATTTTACTGTTGAAATTGAAAGATATCGAGCTCCAAATACCAACACACTGATTACACACAGAGACTATGTAATCATTCTAAATAATTATATTATAAAAATCTCCCACTGGACCAATATTTTGTCAATGCAGATGTGTCATACACAACCCCCTCTATGATATAGTACAAAATGTTATGATTTTAATGTGTGAATTTAAAGATATAGAGCTCCAAATACCAATACACTGATTACATATGGACACTATTTAATTATTCTAAAAATTTATATTATAAAAATCTCCCACTGGACCAATATTTTGTCAATGCATATGTGTCATACGCATGCCCCTCTATAAGATCTTAAAATATGGTATGATATTATTGAGGGGATTTAAAGATATAGTGCTGCAAATACCAGCTACTTATTACAAACAGACACTATTTAATAATTCGAAATAATGTTCTTCTAAAATCTCCCAATGGATCTATATGATATCCACTCAGATGTATCATACACAACCCCCTATAGGATATATTACAATATGGTATGATTTTACTTTGGAAATTGAAACATATAGAGCTCCAAATACCAACACACTGATTACAAATGCACACTATTTTATCATTCAAAATAATTATATTATAAAAATCTCCCACTGGACCAATATTTTGTCAATGAAGATGTGTCATACGCATGCCCCTCTATAAGATCTTAAAATATGGTATGATATTATTGAGGGGATTTAAAGATATAGAGCGGCAAATACTTACACGCTGATTACAAATTGACACTAATTAACCATTCTAAATAATTATTTTTTAAACATCTCCCATTGGACCAATAATTTGTCAATGCAGATGTGTCATATACATTGACATCTATGATATCTTAAAATATAGTATGATTTTATTGCGTGAATTTAAAGATATAGAGCTCCAAAAACCAACACACTGATTATAAAGGGACACGCTTTAATAATTCTAAATACGTTTTTAAAAAAATCTCCCATTGGACCAATATGTTTTCAATTCATATGTGTCATACGCACCCCCCTCTATGATATACTACAATATGGTATGATTTTATTGTGTGAATTTAAATATATAGAGCTCCAAATACCAGCATTCTGATTACAAACGGACACTTTTTAATAATGCCAAATCTTTTTTTTTTTAATCTCCCATTGGACTAATATGGTTTCAATTCATATATGTCATACGCGCACCCCTGTATGATATATTATTATATGGCATGATTTTACTCTTGAAATTTAAACATATAGAGCTCGAAATACCAGCACACTGATTACAAATGGACACTTTATAATAATCGAAAATCATTTTTCTTTTAATAAATCTCCCATTGGACTAATATGTTTTCAATTTTGTGTCATACACACCCCCCTCTATGATATACTACAATATGGTATGATTTTATTGTGTGAATTTAAATATATGGAGCTCCAAATACCAGCACACTGATTAAAAACTGACACTTTTTAATAATTTTAAATCATTTAAAAAAAAAATCTCCCATTGGACCAATATATTGACAATGAAGATCTGTCATATGCACCCCCATCCAGGGCCGGCCTTAAGTGTTCCGGCGCCCTGTGAGGGATTCCCCCGTGGCGCCCCCCCCCCCATGTATGTATCTCTCTCCCTTCCTTGTTTGTCCCTTTCCTCTTCATTGCCCTGTCTGTCTCTCTCTAACTCCCCCATACCTGTTCTCTCTCTCCCTCTGTTCTGTCTCTCCTGCCCTGTTCTGTCTCTCTCTCCCCCCCTGTTCTGTCTCTCTATCCCCCCCTGTTCTGTCTCTCTCTCTCTCCCCCCCCTTCCCCCTGTTCTGTCTCTCTCTCCTGCCCTGTCTCTCTCTCCCCCCCCCCCTGTTCTGTCTGTCTCTCTCTCTCTCCCCCTTCCCCCTGTTCTGTCTCTCTCTGCCCCCTTGTTCTGTCTGTCTCTCTCTCTCTCCCCATTCCCCCTGTTCTGTCTCTCTCTCCCCCCTCAGTTCTGTATCTCTCTCTCCCCCTTCCAGCTGTTCTGTATCTCTCTCTCCCCCTTCCAGCTGTTCTGTATCTCTCTCTCCCCCTTCCAGCAGTTCTGTCTCTTCCCCCTCCAGCTGTTCTGTCTCTCCCCCCTCCCCCTGTTCTGTCTCTCTCTCCCCCCTCAGTTCTGTATCTCTCTCTCCCCCTTCCAGCTGTTCTATATCTCTCTCTTCCCCTTCCAGCAGTTCTGTCTCTTCCCCCTCCAGCTGTTCTGTCTCTCCCCCCTCCCCCTGTTCTGTCTCTCCCGCCTCCCCCTGTTCTGTCTCTCCCCCCTCCCCCTGTTCTCTCTTCCCCCTGCCTCTCTCTCCCACCCCTCCCCTGTTCTGCCCCCTCCCTTTGCCTTCAAAGGTGGATACAGAGAGGGGGGGGGGAGCTAACCGGCTGAGCGGTGTAGCTCCGCCCCCACCCTGTGAAGCAGAGCTGCGTCTGCTTCACTGGGAGCCCAGGTCAGCAAGAGAAGGTGCTGCTCGTCTCCCCCTGCTTAATGCAGGCTCCATGCTTAATGTAGGCATGGGGAGCCGAGCAGCACTTTCTTATGCTGCCAGTGGCTCCAGAGCTACACCTCTCAGCCGGTTAGCTCCGCCTCCCCTCTCTGTATTCACCTTTGAAGGCAAAGGAAGGGGAGGGGGCAGAACAGAGGAGGGGTGGGAGAGAGAGGCAGGGGGAAGAGACAGAACAGGGGGAGGGGGGAGAGACAGAACAGGGGGAGGGGGGAGAGACAGAACAGCTGGAAGGGGGAGAGAGAGAGACAGAACAGCTGGAAGGGGGAGAGAGAGAGACAGAACAGCTGGAAGGGGGAGAGAGAGATACAGAACTGAGGGGGGAGAGAGAGAGAGAGACAGGGGGAGGGATGGATAGAGAGACAGAACAGGGGGAATGGGAGAGAGAGAGAGACAGAACAGGGGGGAGAGACAGAACAGGGGGGAGAGACAGAACGGGGGGGAGAGAGACAGAACGGGGGGGAGAGAGAGACAGAACGGGGGGGAGAGAGAGAGAGAACAGGTATGGGGGAGTTAGAGAGAGACAGGCAGGGCAATGAAGAGGAAAGGGACAAACAAGGAAGGGAGAGAGATACATACATGGGGGGGGGGGGGGGGCGCCACGGGGGAATCCCGCACAGGGCGCCGGAACACTTAAGGCCGGCCCTGGATGGGGGTGCATATGACAGATCTTCATTGTCAATATATTGGTCCAATGGGAGATTTTTTTTTTTAAATGATTTCAAATTATTAAAAAGTGTCAGTTTTTAATCAGTGTGCTGCTATTTGGAGCTCCATATATTTAAATTCACACAATAAAATCATACCATATTGTAGTATATCATAGAGGGGGGTGTGTATGACACATACGAATTGAAAACATATTAGTCCAATGGGAGATTTATTAAAAGAAAAATGATTTTCGATTATTATAAAGTGTCCATTTGTAATCAGTGTGCTGGTATTTCGAGCTCTATATGTTTAAATTTCAAGAGTAAAATCATGCCATATTATAATATATCATACAGGGGTGCGCGTATGACATATATGAATTGAAACCATATTAGTCCAATGGGAGATTAAAAAAAAAAAGATTTGGCATTATTAAAAAGTGTCCGTTTGTAATCAGAATGCTGGTATTTGGAGCTCTATATATTTAAATTCACACAATAAAATCATACCATATTGTAGTATATCATAGAGGGGGGTGCGTATGACACATATGAATTGAAAACATATTGGTCCAATGGGAGATTTTTTTAAAAACGTATTTAGAATTATTAAAGCGTGTCCCTTTATAATCAGTGTGTTGGTTTTTGGAGCTCTATATCTTTAAATTCACGCAATAAAATCATACTATATTTTAAGATATCATAGATGTCAATGTATATGACACATCTGCATTGACAAATTATTGGTCCAATGGGAGATGTTTAAAAAATAATTATTTAGAATGGTTAATTAGTGTCAATTTGTAATCAGCGTGTAAGTATTTGCCGCTCTATATCTTTAAATCCCCTCAATAATATCATACCATATTTTAAGATCTTATAGAGGGGCATGCGTATGACACATCTTCATTGACAAAATATTGGTCCAGTGGGAGATTTTTATAATATAATTATTTTGAATGATAAAATAGTGTGCATTTGTAATCAGTGTGTTGGTATTTGGAGCTCTATATGTTTCAATTTCCAAAGTAAAATCATACCATATTGTAATATATCATATAGGGGGTTGTGTATGATACATCTGAGTGGACATCATATAGATCCATTGGGAGATTTTAGAAGAACATTATTTTGAATTATTAAATAGTGTCTGTTTGTAATAAGTAGCTGGTATTTGCAGCACTATATCTTTAAATCCCCTCAATAATATCATACCATATTTTAAGATCTTATAGAGGGGCATGCGTATGACACATATGCATTGACAAAATATTGGTCCAGTGGGAGATTTTTATAATATAAATTTTTAGAATAATTAAATAGTGTCCATATGTAATCAGTGTATTGGTATTTGGAGCTCTATATCTTTAAATTCACACATTAAAATCATAACATTTTGTAATATATCATAGAGGGGGTTGTGTATGACACATCTGCATTGACAAAATATTGGTCCAGTGGGAGATTTTTATAATATAATTATTTAGAATGATTACATTGTCTCTGTTTGTAATCAGTGTGTTGGTATTTGGAGCTCGATATCTTTCAATTTCAACAGTAAAATCATACCATATTGTAATATATCATATAGGGGGTTGTGTATGATACATCTGAGTTGATATCATATTGATCCATTGGGAGATTTTATAAGACCATTATTTTGAATAATTAAATAGTGTCCGTTTGTTATAAGTAGCTGGGATCTGCAGCACTATAGCTTTAAATCTCCATAGTAAAATCATACCATATTGTAATATATCATCAATGGGCATGTGTATGACACATCTGCATTGACAAAATATTGGTTCAATTGGAGATTTTAAAAATATAATTATTTAGAATGAATAAATAGTGTCCATTTGCAATCAGCCTCTTTGTTTTTTCCACTCTATATCTTTAAATTTACACAATGAAATCATACCATATTTTGAGATATCATAGATGGGCATGCATATGACACATCTGCATTGACAAAATATTGGTCCAGTGGGAGATTTTTATAATATAATTATTTAGAATGATTAAATAGTCTCTGTTTGTAATCAGTGTGTTGGTATTTGGAGCTTGATATCTTTCAATTTCCACAGTAAAATCATACCATATTGTAATATATCATAGATGACCATGCATATGACACATATGCATTGACAAAATATTGATCTAGTTGGTGATTTTTATAATATGATTATTTTGAATGATTAAATAGTGTCCGCTTGTAATCGGTAGCTGCTATTGGGTGCTCTATATCTTTAAATTTCCAGAGTAAAATCATACCATATTGTAATATATCATATAGGGGGATGTGTATGACACATCTGCATTGATAAAATATTTATCCAATGGGTGATGTTTAAAATATCATTATTTATAATGATTAAATAGTGTCTGTATGTAATCAGTGAATTGGTATTTGGAGCTTTATAGCTTTACATTTCCATAGTAAAATCATATCATATTGCAATATATCATATAGGGGGTTGAGCATGACACATCTGCATTGATAAAATATTGATGCAATGGGTGATGTTTAAAATATAATTATTTAGAATGATTAAATAGTTTCTGTATGTAATCAGTGTATAGTTATTTGGAGCTCTATATCTTTAAATTTCACATTAAAATCATACCATATTTATAGATATCATAGATGGGCATACATATAACACATCTGCATAGACAAGATGTTGGTCCAGTGGGAGATTTTTATAATATCATTATTTCAAATGATTAAATATTATCTGTATGTAATCAGTGTATTGGTTTTTGGAGCTCTATATCTTTAAATTTCCACAGTAAAATCATACAATATTGTAATATATCATACAGGGGAATGTGTATGACACGTTTGCATTGATAAAATAATGATCCAATGGGTGATGTTTAAAATAAAATTATTTAGAATGATTAAATAGTGTCGGTATGTAATCAGTTTATTGGGATTTGGAGCTCTATATCTTTTAATTTCCACAGTAAAATCATACCATATTTATAGATATCATAGATGGGCATGCATATGACACATCTGCATAGACAAGATGTTGGTCCAGTGGGAGATTTTTATAATATCATTATTTAAAATGATTAAATAGTATCTGTATGTAATCAGTGTATTGGTATTTGGAGCTCTATATCTTTAGATTTCCACAGTAAAATCATACAATATTGTAATATATCATATAGGTGAATGTGTATGACACATCTGCATTGATAAAATATTGATCCAATGGGAGATGTTTAAAATATAATTATTTAGAATGATTAAATAGTGTCTCTATGTAATCAGTGTATTGGTATTTGGAGCTCTATATCTTTAAATTTTTCACAGTAAAATCATACCATATTTATAGATATCATTGATAGGCATACATATGACACATCTGCATTGACAAGATGTTGGTCCAGTGGGAGATTTTTTTTTATATCATTATTTCAAATTATTAAATAGTGTCTGTATGTAATCAGTGTATTGGTATTTGGAGCTCTATATCTTTAAATTTCCACAGTAAAATCATACCATATTGTAATATATCATATAGGGGAATGTATATGAGACATCTGCATTGATAAAATATTGATACAATGGGAGATGTTTAAAATATAATTATTTCGAATGATTAAATAGTGTCTGTAAGTAATCAGTGTATTGGTATATGGAGCTCTATATCTTTAAATTTCCACAGTAAAATCATACCATATTGTAATATATCATATAGGGGAATGTGTATGACACATCTGCATTGATAAAATATTGATCCAATGGGAGACGTTTAAAATATAATTATTTTGAATGATTAAATAGTGTCGGTATGTAATCACTTTATTGGTATTTGGAGCTCTATATGTTTAAATTTCCACAGTAAAATCATACTATATTTATAGATATCATAGATGGGCATGCATATGACAAATCAGAATTGACAAGATGTTGGTCCAGTGGGAGATTTTTATAATATCATTATTTCAAATGATTAAATAGTATCTGTATGTAATCAGTGTATTGGTATTTGGAGCTCTATATCTTTACATTTCCACAGTAAAATCATACCATATTGTAATATATTATATAGGGGAATGTGTATGAGACCTCTGCATTGATAAAATATTGATCCAATGGGAGATGTTTAAAATATAATTATTTCGAATGATTAAATAGTGTCTGTAAGTAATCAGTGAATTGGTATATGGAGCTCTATATCTTTAAATTTCCACAGTAAAATCATACCATATTTATAGATATCATAGATGGGCATACATATAACACATCTGCATTGACAAGATGTTGGTCCAGTGGGAAATTTTTATAATATCATTATTTCAAATGATTAAATAGTATCTGTATGTAATCAGTGTATTGGTATTTGGAGCTATTTATCTTTAAATTTCCACAGTAAAATCATACAATATTGTAAAATGTCATATAGGTGAATGTGTATGACACATCTGCATTGATAAAATATTGATCCAATTCGAGATGTTTAAAATATAATTATTTCGAATGATTAAATAGTGTCGGTATGTAATAAGTTTATTGGTATTTGGAGCTCTATATCTTTAAATTTCCACAGTAAAATCATACCATATATATAGATATCATAGATGGGCATGCATATGACACATCTGCATAGACAAGATGTTGGTCCAGTGGGAGATTTTTATAATATCATTATTTCAAATTATTAAATAGTATCTGTATGTAATTAGTGTATTGGTATTTGGAGCTCTATATCTTTAAATTTCCACAGTAAAATCATACCATATTTATAGATATCATAGATGGGCATGCATATGACACATCTGCATAGACAAGATGTTGGTCCAGTGGGAGATTTTTATAATATCATTATTTCAAATGATTAAATAGTATCTGTAAGTAATCAGTGTATTGGTATATGGAGCTTTATATCTTTAAATTTCCACAGTCAAATCATACCATATTGTAATATATCATATAGGGGGATGTGTATGACACATCTGCATTGATAAAATATTGATCCAATGGGAGATGTTTAAAATATAATTATTTAGAATGATTAAATAGTGTCGGTATGTAATCAGTTTATTGGTATATGGAGCTCTATATCTTTAAATTTCCACAGTAAAATCATACAATATTGTATTATATCATATAGGGGAATGTGTATGAGACATCTGCATTGATAAAATATTGATCCAATGGGAGATGTTTCAAATATAATTATTTCGAATGATTACATAGTGTCTGTAAGTAATCAGTGTATTGGTATATGGAGCTCTATATCTTTAAATTTCCACAGTCAAATCATACCATATTGTAATATATCATATAGGGGGATGTGTATGACACATCTGCATTGATAAAATATTGATCCAATGGGAGATGTTTAAAATATCATTATTTAAAATGATTAAATAGTGTCTGTATGTAATCAGTTTATTGGTATTTGGAGCTCTATATCTTTAAATTTCCACAGTAAAATCATACCATATTGTAATATATCATATAGGGGGATGTTTATGACACATCTGCATCGATAAAATATTGATCCAATGGGAGATGTTTAAAATATAATTATTTTGAATGATTAAATAGTGTCGGTATGTAATCACTTTATTGGTATTTGGAGCTCTATATGTTTAAATTTCCACAGTAAAATCATACTATATTTATAGATATCATAGATGGGCATGCATATGACAAATCAGAATTGACAAGATGTTGGTCCAGTGGGAGATTTTTATAATATCATTATTTCAAATGATTAAATAGTATCTGTATGTAATCAGTGTATTGGTATTTGGAGCTCTATATCTTTACATTTCCACAGTAAAATCATACCATATTGTAATATATTATATAGGGGAATGTGTATGAGACCTCTGCATTGATAAAATATTGATCCAATGGGAGATGTTTAAAATATAATTATTTCGAATGATTAAATAGTGTCTGTAAGTAATCAGTGAATTGGTATATGGAGCTCTATATCTTTAAATTTCCACAGTAAAATCATACCATATTTATAGATATCATAGATGGGCATACATATAACACATCTGCATTGACAAGATGTTGGTCCAGTGGGAAATTTTTATAATATCATTATTTCAAATGATTAAATAGTATCTGTATGTAATCAGTGTATTGGTATTTGGAGCTATTTATCTTTAAATTTCCACAGTAAAATCATACAATATTGTAATATGTCATATAGGTGAATGTGTATGACACATCTGCATTGATAAAATATTGATCCAATTCGAGATGTTTAAAATATAATTATTTCGAATGATTAAATAGTGTCGGTATGTAATAAGTTTATTGGTATTTGGAGCTCTATATCTTTAAATTTCCACAGTAAAATCATACCATATATATAGATATCATAGATGGGCATGCATATGACACATCTGCATAGACAAGATGTTGGTCCAGTGGGAGATTTTTATAATATCATTATTTCAAATTATTAAATAGTATCTGTATGTAATTAGTGTATTGGTATTTGGAGCTCTATATCTTTAAATTTCCACAGTAAAATCATACCATATTTATAGATATCATAGATGGGCATGCATATGACACATCTGCATAGACAAGATGTTGGTCCAGTGGGAGATTTTTATAATATCATTATTTCAAATGATTAAGTAGTATCTGTAAGTAATCAGTGTATTGGTATATGGAGCTTTATATCTTTAAATTTCCACAGTCAAATCATACCATATTGTAATATATCATATAGGGGGATGTGTATGACACATCTGCATTGATAAAATATTGATCCAATGGGAGATGTTTAAAATATAATTATTTAGAATGATTAAATAGTGTCGGTATGTAATCAGTTTATTGGTATATGGAGCTCTATATCTTTAAATTTCCACAGTAAAATCATACAATATTGTATTATATCATATAGGGGAATGTGTATGAGACATCTGCATTGATAAAATATTGATCCAATGGGAGATGTTTAAAATATAATTATTTCGAATGATTACATAGTGTCTGTAAGTAATCAGTGTATTGGTATATGGAGCTCTATATCTTTAAATTTCCACAGTCAAATCATACCATATTGTAATATATCATATAGGGGGATGTGTATGACACATCTGCATTGATAAAATATTGATCCAATGGGAGATGTTTAAAATATAATTATTTAGAATGATTAAATAGTGTCGGTATGTAATCAGTTTATTGGTATATGGAGCTCTATATCTTTAAATTTCCACAGTAAAATCATACCATATTGTAATATATCATATAGGGGGATGTGTATGACACATCTGCATTGATAAAATATTTATCCAATGGGTGATGTTTAAAATATCATTATTTAAAATGATTAAATAGTGTCTGTATGTAATCAGTTTATTGGTATTTGGAGCTCTATATCTTTAAATTTCCACAGTAAAATCATACCATATTGTAATATATCATATAGGGGGATGTTTATGACACATCTGCATCGATAAAATATTTATCCAATGGGTGATGTTTAAAATATCATTATTTAAAATGATTAAATAGTGTTTGTATGTAATCAGTGTATTGGTATTTGGAGCTCTATATCTTTAAATTTCCACAGTAAAATCGTACAATATTGTAATATATCATACAGGGGAATGTGTATGACACATTTGCATTGATAAAATATTGATCCAATGGGAGATGTTTAAAATATAATTATTTCGAATGATTAAATAGTGTCTTTAAGTAATGAGTGAATTGGTATATGGAGCTCTATATCTTTAAATTTCCACAGTAAAATCATACCATATTTATAGATATCATAGATGGGCATACATATAACACATCTGCATTGACAAGATGTTGGTCCAGTGGGAAATTTTTATAATATCATTATTTCAAATGATTAAATAGTATCTGTATGTAATCAGTGTATTGGTATTTGGAGCTCTATATCTTTAAATTTCCACAGTAAAATCATACAATATTGTAACATATAATATAGGTGAATGTGTATGACACATCTGCATTGATAAAATATTGATCCAATTCGAGATGTTTAAAATATAATTATTTCGAATGATTAAATAGTGTCGGTATGTAATAAGTTTATTGGTATATGGAGCTCTATATCTTTAAATTTCCACAGTAAAATCATACCATATATATAGATATCATAGATGGGCATGCATATGACACATCTGCATAGACAAGATGTTGGTCCAGTGGGAGATTTTTATAATATCATTATTTCAAATTATTAAATAGTATCTGTATGTAATTAGTGTATTGGTATTTGGAGCTCTATATCTTTAAATTTCCACAGTAAAATCATACCATATTTATAGATATCATAGATGGGCATGCATATGACACATCTGCATAGACAAGATGTTGGTCCAGTTGGAGATTTTTATAATATCATTATTTCAAATGATTAAATAGTATCTGTATGTAATCAGTGTATTGGTATTTGGAGCTCTATATCTTTAAATTTCCACAGTAAAATCATACCATATTTATAGATATCATAGATGGGCATGCATATGACACATCTGCATAGACAAGATGTTGGTCCAGTGGGAGATTTTTATAATATCATTATTTCAAATTATTAAATAGTATCTGTATGTAATTAGTGTATTGGTATTTGGAGCTCTATATCTTTAAATTTCCACAGTAAAATCATACCATATTTATAGATATCATAGATGGGCATGCATATAACACATCTGCATTGACAAGATGTTGGTCCAGTGGGAGATTTTTATAATATCATTATTTCAAATGATTAAATAGTATCTGTATGTAATCAGTGTATAGTATTTGGAGCTCTGTATCTTTAAATTGACACAATAAAATCATAACATATTGTAATATATTATAGAGAGGGGTGTGTATGACACATCTGCATTATTAAAATATTGGTCCAATGGGAGGGTTTTAGCCTATATAGATATTTTTGCAAATGTCAATTGTTGGCAAAGGGCTTAAATATGATGGTGTATACCTTTAATACTTTGATAGTAAAATCATAAAATTTTGAAGATTTTGTAGAGTGTGATGTATATGTGACAACTCTGGCAAGTGTAATAATTATTTAATTATTTCTTGGGTGTAGATTGTGTGTGTTGCCTATGTGACAAATCCTGTCTGATAGCATCACCACCGTTTTGAAACTGTCTGATTGCTTGACTCCAGTAGACAATGTGCATCATTCTTAAGATACTGCTTTATATTCAGAAGTCTAACAATGACTCCAACTGCATTTTATGGTTTCAGGTGCCCAAGGGAGCCATTTATTGGCAAACCCTGATCTGATTAGGCTGATTAGTCTTAACTGCTCAGTGCAAATGGGAGAGGTAAGAATCCTCACAGTGCTAGAAAGCTCTACTTCAAGCATGTCAAACTCAAAGGCTAACATGGCCCAAATAAGCTTTAAGTTTATGTGGGCAGCAAAAAAACAAAAACTTAAATTTTCATGGAAAGGTAGGTAAATTTCAAAAAGCACAGCATATAAAACAAGAACACAATTCATGTTTTCTTTCTGACACTTGGCATCTCTTCCCTGCTACTATCTTTCCTAACTCTGGGGAGATCTTGTTCGCAAGGGTTACTTTAAAACTGACCAATAACAATCAGTAGGAGAACTCAAATATAGTTTACGGGCTGTGAGCCACAAATTTATTATAATAATACAAAAAAGGCACAATTGTACATTTCATTATATTATGTACTTACACAATGGTATAAGAAACTCAAGAAGATATGTCACAAAAAGATTGATCAAATCAACACACAATTGCAGCAAAAAAACGTGCAACAAGTAGACTGCACACACGGGAGTCGACCCAACGTTTTGCCACTAACAGCCTTTCTCAAGGGTGACTCCACTACTTTCAAAACTGACGCAAGGTGAAAGTCAGTAATCCTGGATCTGACAGGAGAATTATTTCCTTTCATAAGTGTAAGTAACTGCACACACTACTAAGTACCTCTAGACCTGGAAATAATTTCACATGCAAATGTATTTATATGGCACAGCCAATTTGCCCATTAATATGCCTGTGTTAGTTTGCCCATTAATGTGCTTGTGTTAGTTTGCCCATTAATATGCCACAGCTAATTTGCCCATTGAAATGCCACATTCAATTTGCCCATTAACATGCCACAGCCAATTTGCCCAGTAATATGCCACAGCCAATTTGCCCATTAATATGCCACAGCCAATTCGCCATTAATATGCCATTGTTAATTTGTCCATTAATATGCCAGTATTATTTTTGCCATTATATACCACCCACCTTCCCCAGTACTCATCTCCTGACTCCTCCGCGCCGTCTTCCCTCCTGCACGGAGGAGGGAAATCCAGCTGCTGGATAGGACTTCCTGTAATATCAGGTGGCAATGACAGAGGGTTTTTTTGACAAATAGGATGCCAGCCCAGGTGTCACCTCCTTGGGCTGCGAGTCTGACATCCTTTCTCTGCTACCTAGGCATCCAACTGTGGCCATCCAGCTGCTTTCTAGAAGGCAGAGAATTATCGTAGTTGTACTCCAGAATCAGCTGGAGAGCCAGGGTTGGATGCCTAGGCACTACTAAATGACTATACATTTACATATTCGATACATCAAAGCTAAGAAATGAAAATGGCAGCACCAAAATGACTACTGCTGAAACAAAATGATAATGATTTTGTTTTAACACCAGGACCTTCTAAAAACATGTCTGAACTAACTTGAAAATCTGAGATGACTGTGCTGCATGAGAAGAGGTGTCCTAAATCAGCTTTAAAGAGTGGGGGCATTGCACAAGATATCTTTTGATTGGGGTTTGTGACAGAAACACTAAACAATATATCATTATAAAGTACTTCGTAAGGAGCCATCAGAACAGCGTCAGTCATTCTCTTGTATGAATTCTGAGCTGTGTAGTGGGCAGGGCCGGTGCAAGACTAAATGCTGCCCCTTGCCTACCCTCAGGCATTTACACACAGACAGTAACACATTCAGTGTCACATATATATGCAGGCTCATGTACACACACATGCAATGGTTAGAGGCAGCTACACAGTAACACATGCAACGTGATCCTATTATTAGTAGAAAATGCACCTATATTGCACCCACAGCACTTGGCTTGCACTCATAATGCACCCACACGATTTGGCATGCCACAGTGTCAATTTGCCCAACATTACATTCTACAGTGTCACTTTGCCCTGCAGAACAAGCCACAGTGTAATTTTCCCCCCACAGAACATACCACAGTGTCACCTTGCCCCACAGAACTGCCCCTGCAGAACAAGCCACAGTGTCACTTAGCCCCATAGTACATGTTTTTATGCCCCACAGAACATGCCACGGCATCACTTAAAGCCAATTAAAAGAAGCAACTGTCAATTACCATGCCACAGTCACTTTGACATTAACATATGCAACAGCCAGTTTGCCTATTACAGTATGCCACAGTTTGCCTATAAATATGCCACAGCCAGCTTTCCAATTAATATGCCACAGCCAATTTGTCCATTAATATGCCGGTGTTATTTTGCCCATTAATACGCCACAGCCAATTAGCCCATTACAATTCCAGTGTTATTTTTCCCATTATTATGCCAGTATTATTTTGCCATTAATATGCCACAGCCAATTTGTCCTTAATATGCTAGTATTATTTTGCCATTACTATGCCACAGCCAAAATGCCAATTAATATGCCAGTATTATTTTGCCATTAATATGCCACAGCCAATTTGTCCATTTATATGCCAGTATTTTTTTGCCATCAATATGCCACAGCCAATTTGCCTATTACTTTTCCAATATTATTTTGCCATTAACCCCTTAGTGACAAAACATTTTGACCTGAACTTTCCCTAGGTGACAAGGGCTGTTTGAACATTCCTGGGGTGTTTGTGTTTAGCTGTAATTTTCTTCTCTCTCGCATACTGTACCCACACAAATTATATGTTGTTTTTATCATCATAAGAAGGGCTTTTCGTTAGATACCATTATGTTCATTCAAAAAAAATCATAAAATATGAGGAAAAATTAAAAAAAACACTTTTTCTAACTTTGACCTAAAATATCATTTACACAAATACAATCATTAAAAAGGACCCCGTCTAAATAGTTTCTAAATGTTGTCCCGAGTTCAGAAATATGCATGTTTCCATGTTTTTCTGCATTTTTTGCGAGTTATGGGGCAAACACCAAAAATAGCGTTTTTGTTTTTTCCTACATTGACCTTTTGACCCCAAACCGAACCCTAAACTTAACCCCACCTCTAACCCTTATGCTATCCCTTAATATATTTTAATTTAATTTTAACCCTATCCCTTATGCTAACCCTAATTTAATTTAAACCCTGACACGTCCATTTGTCGCGAAGGTGTTAATATGCCACAGCAAATTTGCCCATTAGTATGCCAGTGTTATTTTGCCATTAATATGCCAGAATTATTTTGCCATTAATACACCACCCTCATCCCCCCATTCCCCAGTACTCACCTGCTCTGTTTCCCTGGCCCTCTCTTCTGTGCAGTGTTCCGTCCTGCACGGAGGAGGGAAATACAGCCATATTCGGTGGCAATGATTTTTTTTTTTACTTTATTGGGTTTTTTATTTTGGAAGCCGAATCCAGCCTGCCAAAAATAAGAAATAAAAAAAACTTCAGCAGCGCTATGCGCCGCGAGGAGGATGCCCACAGCACAGGTTGGGGAGTCACCAGGTGCGGTCCGCACACCCCTTGGGACGGCCTTTTTTTTTTTTTTTAATTGTGGCTGCCTGACGCCAGGATACATGTATCCCAGGCAGCCGCCCCCATGGAGCTGGCACCCTAGACGAACACATGGTTTTCCTATAGATAGCACCAGCCCTGGTGCTTGGTGAGGCCATGGTGAGCTTTTGACATCAATGTGGTTTTCATGAACCGTCCTTCAGATTTGATTAGCATAGTGTATGGGGGATATTATCATTTTGGAAAATAGGAACATCTCAGGGAAATTATGTATGAACCAGGTCTCATATTCCCTGGCCATTACATACGGTGCAATTATCGGAACTTATGACAACAATGCAGCCCATTAAACTATCTGTCCGCTCAAGAGCCCTATGTTAGCTCTCCAGGCTGGTATCTTATAATTTATAGACACAAACATTGTGCTAATCCAGTTTCCCACTAGTGAAACACCCTTAGACCTTGCTAACATCCAGCACATTTTTAAGGAAAATCCCAGTTCCAGGCCAGCAACAAACTCGCTTTTGCAAGTTTCTGAGTTTAATACATATCTGAGCCTGTTTCTTTTCTCTGCCTCTGTTTTTTTTCCCTCTCGTAATAAATTACCTACCCTTCTCTGATCCCCCTTTAAATAAAACGATGATAACTTCATGCTAGACTAATACCTTCTCTTGCAACCGAGCTGTGGGTATCTATCTGCCTGTGTATCGCTTAGGGTATCATAGTATAACTTGAAAAAAATCATAAGCCATGATCGTTGCATAAAACAGTGGTCATTAAAATATTATATTACATGTAATCATTTTCATTACAAATAAATGTGTTGGGGTATTGTGGGAGTTGGTTATTAGTTTCTCCCTGCCCCACGATTGCTGTGAGGCAGAAAGAGACTAGAACTGTCAAAGCCAGACACAGGCTTTGACAGCTTAAATCATGTGATTGCTAGGCAGAGTTTCTGGGTTTCTGGGACTGCCTCGGTATTGAGGCACCCAGAATCAGCATTTACCGGCCACTGATCATGCTAGGATTAGCACACAGTGGATTTTAACCCTGTACATTCCATTATATCATTAGGTCTGCGAGGCATGGAACTGCATAATGCAATGGAACAACATCCTACGGCTGTTAAGAGGTTAAGCAAATTGTTTATGAAATCATGTATTTTTTATATTCCATTACTTGAGTTGCGCTACTCCAAGCATGCCGCAAGAGGTCATGCAAATAGAGGAAAGCGAAAAATAAATATAATATGGCAATGTAATAATAAAATATATAATATAACAATAAATCTACCATAATAAAACATTACTTTTTGTAATGCATTCACCAGTTACTACATCCTAAGAGAAAAGATTCATGCATATAAAACCTTACTTTAAAAACAAAAATACGAATGCTTTTTTTTAATCCTTCCAGTGCTCACCTGTCCGTGTTAGTGTTTCAAAGCTTCTCGGCTTCTCTCATTAGTTTTATTGTTTTGTGTTGGCTGCTTGTCCTGTTATGTCTGTGGAGAGGACTTTCAGTGAAATACTTTTTCTGTGTGGGAAATGTTTGTCTACACATTGCAAATCAGCATGTTAAAGTTATATGTGGCTGGGAAAACAAAATGGCTGATTTGCCAACTCTATCTTTCCAGCATTTCCAAATAAAAACTAAATGAGCATGTATTGACTGTCATTTTTCTATGGGCACAGTGGGCATGTTGCATCATTTCCCCCTACTTTATAGTGTAATTATGGGTGGGGTAAACTGAGAATATCCCAGGTGCTCATTGGCTGCTGGCAAGTTTTTAAACAGTATCTGTCTCTGCCAAAGTTTAATAAAGCAAACTGGAACACTTGTTGGTGTACTTGAAACCTGAAATACTTAAATTATTTTACAATAAAATGTAATTTAAATAGAATAACAAAAAGCAAATGTGTCTGTTTTAAAACCTATACATTTGTAAGTGGCTGAAGATACAGCGACTTTTTTTCCTGTGTTTAGTCATTTGTTGAAATTCAAATGTTCTTGTCTAAACATCCGAATGTACATGGAATTTCTTTGCCAGTTTAGTCATTTGCTTGTGGTTTGCAAGCTGAATAGGCAGCCAATCAGCTTTCACCCTACCCCCATTCACACATGAAATTTGCAATTTGGACAGAGATCAAGGTAGAAGCACCACAGTGCAGAGACAGACAATCTTTCCACACTTCAACTGCTGTGCTATGAATCCAATGATGCTCAGCCAGCCACATGTACGGGAGTACGGAATGTTTGTTTTGTTGTTTACAACCTGGTGATAATGGGCTTTAATAGTGAAATTTGAGCCTTTATTATATGGTTTCTTAAATATGTTCCATACAACATACACTGCCGTTCAAAAGTTTAGGGTCACTTAGAAATGTTAATGTTTTTACAAGAAAAGAACATTTTTTCCATTAATATAACATCGAATCGATGAGAAACACAGTGTAGACATTGCTAATGTTATAAATGACTATTATAGCTGGAAACGGTGTTCTGACAAAATCCTCGAGTTATTATTACTGCACAAGCGCAGTAGAATTCACTCATCGCGCATGCGCACAAAGTTACAGCTGATCATTCAGCTGTAACTTTGCCAGGACGGCGCATATGCGAGGGGTGCACACCACCTCACGCCCCCTTTTTATTGGCTGCGGTGACAGGTAAAGTAACAGCGCATGCGCAATTCGGTTGAGCGCTTTGTCACCTGTTTTGCCATGCGCATTTCGCTGGACATAATTTATCGAAAACTCTGCTGTTTCTACAGACATGTAAAAACATTTATTATCCTGTAAAAAAAAAAAAAAAAGCTGAGTTTTCTATAAAATATGTCCAGCGAAGTGCGCATGGAAAAACAGGTGACAAAGCGCTCAACCGAAGTGCGCATGCGCTGTTACTTTATCTGTCACTACAGCCAATCTGAAGGGGGCCGGAGGTGGTGTGCGTCCCTCGCGCATGCGCCGTCTTGACAAAGTTACAGCTGAATGATCAGCTGTAACTGTGCGCATGCGCGATGAGTGAATTCTACTGCGCCTGTGCAGTAGAAATCACTCGAGGATTTTGTCAGAACAACAACAGAATCTTAATGGAATATATAAATAGACATACAGAGGGCCATTATCCGCAACCATCACAGTGGCACATTGTGCTAGCTATTCCAAGTTTATCATATTAAAAGTCTGATCTTTGAAAACCCCTTTGCAATTATGTTGACACAGCTGAAAACTGTTTTGTATGTCAGACTGAACTGACACTGGGGATCCCACTGGAAGTCCCTGCAGCAGGATCCACAGCACAGGTCATTGCGGGGAGCCACGATGAGCTGTTACTGTCAGGACGGTCAATACACACACACACACACACACACACACACTTACTTATACTCACACACATTGAAGTTCACCCCTCACCACTTGTCTGCTCCGTCCAGCTTCTGGACGCCGCCGGTCATCTTCTGATAATCAGGCACATGCGCGCTATGTGGAGCAGTGCTCAACTCGGAAAGCAAGCAGTTAATTTCACTCCGACTTGAGCGCTTCTCCACATAGCGCGCATGTGCCTTATTATCAGGAGAAGGAGCAGATTACTGTCGGTGCCTGTCCTTTGCCTGATGACTGCTCCTCTCGGACGGAGCAGACAAGCGGTGAGATCTAAACCCTGCCGCGGGCCACAGCTACGGGCTTGGCGTGCCATTTGTGGCACTGCTTAAATGAGCGGGGCAAGTTCCCCAGCGGTTCTGCCTCACAGCTGATATTTGGCCCACTGCTAAAGACTTTGCAAAGGCCCCACTCGGGCCTTAAAGAGACCCTGCATAGAACTTAATTTGTATTATCAGTCAAATTCAGTCTGTAATTTTTTTTAGCCAAAAATCAGTATGCACTTTTCTACAAGCGTTCCTGCATAAAATAGTGACTGGTCACTTTAGATATAACTTTACTGAACAAAGAAACCAAAACCATTCAGTCCCATCCATGTCGATCATTGCGTAATCACAATTTGTTGCAATTCCCCAGAGATCCATCTTTTGTGTGTGAGAGTACAGTCAGCTGGAGAGATGGAAACAAAGTTATTTGCATGATAAGTAAGATCTGGGGAGTAATAATTTACATGCATGCAAAGCAGGTTCCATCATGGTTTGAAGTTTGTAATTCCCCCTGACAGTTTTCTATGCGTTATTTAATGTGCACTTTGCACAAACCATTACTTGTCATCATGGTATTGAAATGTGCTTCTTTTTCACCTTGTAAACGACATGCTATTATCACTGCATCGTGTCTGCGGTGTGAATACCACGACTTTGATTTAAAGGACAGCTAAACTTTTTCTTTCACTTATGCGTCTAACATAGAAGCACAAATGAGAAAGTAAGTGTCCCTAATATGAGCATAATAAGAACATGAATTATAGAGTAAGCAACCAAATAACACACTGTAAAAAATAGTGTGCAAAGAAATAAAGATTAACACTCAAAGTGTTCACAAAAATAAAAATATACTTGTATTATTCAACCAAATTCTCCTGTAGTGCAATATATAAATAGAAGTAAAGTAGATTCTGTCGCTTTGATCTACAACAGAGCAGCACTAGCCTGTGTGTTTCTCTGTGTACACACGTGAAATAGATACAAAGTGATAAACCCCAAAAAATGGAGGTGGTAAGTGTGCTAAGTGGACCCCTTCAGCAAGAGATAAACTAAAATATAATAATTGCCTTGAAAAGTATTATGGAATATTCGTAAAGGAATGGTCTTCAGTGTCTCAAAAATACACATGTAAAGAGAGAAGAAACATAGACCATAGTGTAGTATAGCCTGATAATGGTATTACAATCGTGAGATAAAGTGTTACACTCACAAAACCAGCCAGTATAAAAAGCTCCTCTGAGATCAGGGAAATAACGTAAGTATATAACAGAGTACAATTTATTCATAAAAAACAATAGTATCTTACATATATGTAGATAACACAGCATCAGAGAACTCCATAAAGGGAATCTTGCAGCTTGTAGTCCAACACTTGATGGATAAAATAAGCATGCAAAAATAGGAGTTTTTACAAAATATTGGAGTTTTAAAAAGGAAAGATCCGTCCTGAGAATAAAAACAGCAGAAATGGTAACCACGCTACGCGTTTCGCCTAGTTCTAGGCTTCCTCCAGGCCTGTGATCACCATACTGCTTGTGGTCTTTAAATACGAGTCTGTTTCGCGCTGTGTACTTCCTGGTTCCGCCCCCGATGATGTCATCACGACGGCTTTTCGTGATTCACATGCTTTATCTCGTGAGATTTCGCCATTTGGTTGGCATGGTTGGTGTTTTATGCATATAGAAAACGGAGAATACAAAAAGCAGCATATTTACCAGCCATTTTGCTTTGTTTTTTTAGATCTATATTGCAGCAATGCCTCTACATGTTTTAATACATGTTAAAAAAAATGCTTTAAAGCACTATTTACAAAGGGTAGCAAGAAAATACGTAAAAAAAGAGGATTGTATCCACATTATATTGATTTCTTTGTAAAAGAGTGTAAAAAATGTATATTTAAGAAAAAGGACATAGAGAGGTCTGTGTTTGCTGCACTATAAGCAAGTAAAAATATGTATCCTCCACCACAGGTATATATACCTTACATGCAAATGGAACAATTATAAAGGATAGTACACACAGAATATATTTTAAAAATCTTCTATTATACAGAATCATAAAAAGATTTTTATAAAAAATTAAACAAATGGAATTCTGCATTGTGGCCTTTTGGTTGGAGGCTATCTATATCAAATACCCATTTCCTTTCTATTTTGCCCATTTCCTTCATGTTATCTCCTCCCCTCCAGTGTTTCTTTTACCTTATCTTTGGCCCAAAATTTAAGACCCTTAGGATTTTATTGTTTTTCCAAAAAGTGCTTTGATAAGGAATGTTGTGTAATTCCTTTTCAAATGTTCCTGACATGCTCCCCCATTCGTTTCTTTAGAGTCCTCAATGTTCTACCAATATATTGTAAACCACAGGGGCATTTTATAAGGTAGATTACATTAGTGGAGGAGCATGTCAGGAACTGTTTTATTGCAAATTCTCGTTTGTTGGAAAATGAATTATATTTTGTGATAGGGTACTTTTGTACTGCCGAAATTTTGCACGCTTCACAATTCTTACATCCATAGTATCCTATTTTTTGTGTTAAAAAGTGTTCTTTTTTTTGTTTGGAGAAAAAGCTTTTGGTAAGTTTGCTTTTTAAATTTGGGGCACCACGGAATAATAATTTAGGTTTTTCTGGGACACATTGTTTCAGTGTTTCATCCTTTAAGAGAATGTTCCAGTGTTTGTTTACAATTTTTCTGATCTTTGTTGATTTATCATTGTAATCAAACACCAGAGGCATATTGAATGATTTAGTCTGTTCTTCAGATTTGATTTTTGATTGAAACAATGTGTTTCTATCTGTGGATCCTATATTATTTATAGTATTGTCTATAGCTGTCAGATCGTAGCCCTTTTCCTCAAATCTATTTCTGAGGATATGGGCTTGTTGTTGACCCTATAAAACCACCCACAAGACCTATAGCTTCCGGAATAGGATCGATTTTTTTCAAATTTATCCGAATACTTGGATACAGTACTACAACCTTACGTGCAGAAAAAAAAATCTTATCTTAAAGACTAAATGAGCCTGATAAAACTATTGGAAACTATAGAATGGCAAAATAATTATATCCTAGTATCAAGTGAAGTCTCCTCTCTGTATGCAATTATAGAACATCATCAAGGCTGTAAAGCAGTTGAAAATATCCTAAAAAACAAAACAATATAACAACCCCACAAATAGAATATATCCTTGAGGGCTTAAAGATTTTTTTAGAACATAACTTCTCCTGGTTTGAGGAGGCCTTCTATCTGCAAAAGACCGGAACAGCCATGGGGACCAGGGTAGCCCCCAGCTATGCTAACCTCTTTATGGGGGATTGGGAAGACCATTTTATATGGAACCAAAGTAGCTGGGAGGCGAACCTGGTCCTCTATAAAAGATACATAGACAACCTTTTCTTTATTTGGAAGGGTGATCAAAATAGTCTTGACAATTTTCTCATTTTCCTTAATAAAAACAATAAATATATTGCCCTTAACACTATACACAGTCAAATAGAAATCCAATTTTTGGATCTTACAATCTATATAGAAGAGACATCCCTGAAAACCAAAACCTTTTTTCAAAAAAGTAGACACTAATAGTTTTATTGATAATGAGAGTTGCCATTATCCACCTTGGCTCAGAGGAGTTCCAAAAAGTCAATGTACTAGGTTAAGAAGAAACTGTACAGACATTGAAATATATCAACAATAAGCCCATATCCTCAGAAATAGATTTGAGGAAAAGGGCTACGATCTGACAGCTAAAGACAATACTATAAATAATATAGGATCCACAGATAGAAACACATTGTTTCAATCAAAAATCAAATCTGAAGAACAGACTAAATCATTCAATATGCCTCTGGTGTTTGATTACAATGATAAATCAACAAAGATTAGAAAAATTGTAAACAAACACTGGAACATTCTCTTAACCCCTTAACGACAGGTGACGTGCCAGGCACGTCACGGCAAATCGAGGACTTGCCGACAGGTGACGTGCCTGGCACGTCATGCACTAAATGGAGTAAAGAAAGCGACCAGCGGTCGCTTTCTTTACTCTAACGGTGTTGCTACAATGCCTCTAGGTAGAGGCATTGTGCAACACCCCCCAAATGTGCAGGGGCGCGCTACGATCACTCCACGGAGTGATCGTAGCAGCCATTTAAAAATGGCTGCGCCCGCTGCACACATGTGCTTAGAAAGCGAACGATCGTTCGCTTTCTAAGCATCTGCGGTGTTGTTAAAGTGCCTCGCCAGCTTCAGCTGCCCCAGAGCCGATGGTGGTCGCTCTCCTGAGCGACCCCATCGGCTCAGTAGAAGGGAACGCTGCCTATACAGGCAGCGCTTCCCTTCTAATGGCAAGAGCATCGGAAGTGAAAGTATTTCACTTCCGATCCTCTAGGGGGAGCCAATCGATGCCGGCACAACAGATCTATGTGATCTGTGTGCAGGCATGTATGGTAAGTGCTCTGATGATTAGCAAATATTGCCTTTGACAAGTATTGATCTGCCTCCCTCACCTTACTAGTTATAGTAAGGGAGAGAGACAGATCAGATAAAGTAAAAAAATAAAATAAAATAATAAAAAAAATATTTAATAAAATTTTAAACACCAAGGGCTTTTATAAAAGCCATTTAACCCCTTCCCTGCCATTGATCGCTGTGTACGCAGTGATCATACACAGCAGCACATTTTTTGCTGTCTGCATTTTTTAGGGGTTCATTTTTTTTTTACTGTAATTCATTACAGTATAAAAAAAAGCTCTTTTAAGAGAGATTAACCCCTTTCTTGCTGTAGATCACTGCCTAAGCAGCGATCTGACGCAAATGCAGCAATCTTGCTGCAGAAGCATTTTTAAATTTTTTTTTACTTTTTTATTACACCCGTCACGTGTTAATTATACACGCTAGGGGACTACGTTTAACGTAAAAAAATTTTTTTTAGCTGTCTGACCGCATGTATAGCGATCAGTAACAGCTGATAAGTGACAAAGGCGGGTTGGCGTTTGCTTAGATGAGCATCACCATTCGTCTGGTTAGATCAATATTTGTAAATATTTGATCTGACCCGTGTAGATCTGCCTCCCTCTCACTTGAGTTTTAGTGAGGGAGGGAGACAGAGCTGTATAATGTAAGTTTTTAATTATAATATATTTAATAGAATTGAGACCCAAAGGCTTTTATAAAAGCCGTTTCCAGTATTTAACCCCTTCCCTGCAATTGATCGCTGTGTACGCAGTGATCTTACACAGCAGCACATTTTTTGCTGTCTGTGCATTTTTTTAGGGGTTATTTTTTTTTACTTTGATTTATTACAGTATATCAAAGGCTCTTTTAAGAGCTATTAACCCCTTCCTTGCCGTATATCACTTCCTAAGCAGCACATATGGTCACTGCCTAAGCAGTGCATATGGTCACTGCCTAAGCAGCGCATATGGAGCAATCTAGTCGCAGAAGGATTTTTTTTTGCTATCAGCATTTTTTTTTTCTTTTTTTTTTTTTTTTTTGACACTCAGCTTATAATTGTTGAACAATTTTATTTCATTGTGTTATATATATTCACATCATCGTGTCCTTATCGTTCTCCTCCCTACTCTCTATTATTGTGTTTGAATTTTTCTTTTTTCTTTTTTTTCCCTTTTCTTTTCCCTTTTTTTCTTCCCTTTTCCTTTCTCCTCTGTTTTTTTTTTTTTTTTTATTATTTATAGGAGGGACAACGGAAGGGCAGCGAAAAGGGATAGCGAAAGGGTATCGATAGGGCATCTCTTGAACTTGTCAAAGAGCATCTGAGATGAGAACTGAGCTTAGACTTACGAGACTAACGGGACTTACAAACATATAAGACTTACACAAAGATGATTCTGTTCTGGCTTCGTCTACCTGTGTTCTATACTCCTGAGTTGGATCTTAATCCTCATTTTAATTTTCTTTTCTTTTTCCTTCCCTTTCTCCTTCCTCCTATATTTTCTTTTATTTTAATTTTTAATTTTGGTATTGCCTCGGGTATACGCGTAGGTACTCTCATCTTATTTGGGTCTCTCCTACTAAGGAGATCTGTGGATTAAATATTTTCTTTCAAGTCGAGAATCTGAAGCCATTTGTTCCACATTTGGTAGTTTGAATTGTTAAAGTAAGACCAGACGTTTATGCCTTTCTCCATTTTTATTTGGAAACGGATTTGGGTCCATATGGTTGCCCAACCGATGGCTTCTGATTTTTTCCAGTTCCTTGCTATTACCAGCTTTGTGGCAGATAGAAAGTGGATCATTATAATTTTTTTTCCCGCGTTAGTTGGGGCGTGTTCAGGTGTAGGAGAGCCAGTTCAGGAATTGTCGGGACCTCAGTTTCTAATATGTCATTTAGTTTTGTAAAGACCGCTTTCCAGGTATTGGCTATGATGGGGCAATCCCACCAGATGTGTTTGAAGTTGCCAATGTGGGAGCCACATCTCCAGCATATATTCGAAGAGCCCTTGTACATTTTTGCTATTAAAGCTGGCACTCTGTACCATCTGTTGGAAAGCTTGTAACAGCATTCAGTGATGTTGAGGCAATGGACGTGTTTATTTACTTCCGCTAGAGCTTTATTCCAGTCTTTCAGGGTGATCTCCATGTCAAGATCTTGTTCCCATTTTTGTAGGGCTGGGGGTTTGAATGGTTCTCTCCAGGATTTATTGAAGCGCAGACAGGTATTTATCCTGTTTTGTTGTCTGTCTTGATAGATTATTTCCAGAAGGTTCTGTGATTTTGGGCAGGATTCAGTTTTATAAAGGTATTTATTCAGGAAGTTTTTTATTCTTAGATATGTAAAATACTCGTTTTTTTTTTGCTATCAGCATTTTTTTTGTCAGACTCGCTAGGGGTTAGTTATACCCACTAGGGGATTACGTGTATTCCTTTTGAAGCTGTCTGAACGCGTGTATAGCGATCAGTAACAGCCGATCAGTGGCAAAGGTGGTTTGGTGATTTCTCAGATGAGCATCACCATTCGTCTGGTTCGTAAATATTGTTCTGACCCATATGGATCTGCCTCCCTCTCCTCACTTGAGTTTTAGTGAGGGAAAGAGACAGATCTGTATAACATAATTTTTTAATTGTAATAAATTAAATAAAATGTAAAAAAATTGTGAGTCCCAAGGGCTTTTATAAAAGCCATACCCTTTGTATAGTGTAGTGTATTAACCCCTTCCCTGCCACTGATCACTGCACAGCAGAACCTTTTTTCTTGTCTGTGCATTTTTAGGGGTTAATTTTTTTGTACAGTACTACAAAGGCTCTTATAAGAGCTATTAACCCCTTCCTTGCTCTACATGTTCAAATTCCAAGTTTGAAAATCAAAAAGCGCACCTCTCAAATGTAGCCTTTCAACACCCAACAAAGCTGACAAAGCTATGCATGGGTGGTATCCCTGTGCTCGGGAGATGTTGCTGAACATATATTGTGGTATTGTTTGTCAGTGACACATACCGAAATATGTGAATTTGTGTCTAAAGTACAATGTATGTGGGAAAAAATACACAATAAAATGACTACCACAAACTTTGACAAAGGCTGGTGGTAGAATTGGTGCATGGAAAGTGTTAAAATAACACCATTTAAAATAGCCTAGGGTGTCTACTTTTACAAAATATATACTTTTTGGGGTAAAATACACTGTCCTACTTTAAAAAAAAGTCCCAAATGAAAGATGGGCTCAGGCTGGCTACACGTCAATATTCCAAGTTGAAAATGCGCACCTTCACAATGTGGCCCTTTTAGCCCCCAAACAACCCAACAAACCTATGCATGGGTGGTATCCCTGTACTCAGGAGATGTTGAACACATATTGGGTTATTGTTTGGCAGTGACACATACCAAAATCTGTGAATTTATGTCTAAAATACAATATTTGTGAAAAAAAAACACACAAAAATTACTACCACAAACTTTGACAAAGGCTGGTGGTAGAATTAGTGCATGGAAAGTGTTAAAATACCACCATTTGAAATAGCGTAGGGTGTCTACTTTTAAAAAATATATGGGTTGATGGGGTAAAATACACTGGCTGGTTTCAAATATGTCCCAAATGGGACATGGGTGCAGGCGGTCTGCATGTCAAAATTTCAATTTGGAAAACCAAAAACTGCACCTACCAAATTTGGCCTTTTACCCCCCAAACAACCCAACAAACCTATGCATGGGTGGTATCCCTGTACTCAATAGATGTTGTTGAACACTTATTGGGGTGTTATTTGGCAGTGACACATACCAAAATCTGTAAATTCATGTCTGAAGTACAAGGTTTGTGAAAAAAAAACACAAAAAAATTACTACCACAAACTTTGACAAAGGCTGGTGGTAGAATTAGTGCATGGAAAGTGTAAAAATACCACCATTTGAGATAGCCTAGGGTGTCTACTTTTAAAAAATATATGGGTTGATGTGGTAACATACACTGGCTGGTTTCAAATATGTCCCAAATGGGACATGGGTGCAGGCTGTCTGCATGTCAAAATTTCAAATTGGAAAACCAAAAACTGCACCTCCCAAATTTGGCCTTTTACCCCCCAAACAACCCAACAAACCTATGCATGGGTGGTATCCCTGTACTCAATAGATGTTGTTGAACACTTATTGGGGTGTTATTTGGCAGTGACACATACCAAAATCTGTAAATTCATGTCTGAAGTACAAGGTTTGTGAAAAAAAAACACAAAAAAATTACTACCACAAACTTTGACAAAGGCTGGTGGTAGAATTAGTGCATGGAAAGTGTAAAAATACCACCATTTGAGATAGCCTAGGGTGTCTACTTTTAAAAAATATATGGGTTGATGTGGTAAAATACACTGGCTGGTTTCAAATATGTCCCAAATGGGACATGGGTGCAGGCTGTCTGCATGTCAAAATTTCAAATTGGAAAACCAAAAACTGCACCTCCCAAATTTGGCCTTTTACCCCCCAAACAATCCAACAAACCTATGCATGGGGGGTATCCCTGTACTCAAGAGATGTTGCTGAACACTTATTGGGGTGTTATTTGGCAGTGACACATACCAAAATCTGTAAATTCATGTCTGAAGTACAAGGTTTGTGAAAAAAAAACACAAAAAAATTACTACCACAAACTTTGACAAAGGCTGGTGGTAGAATTAGTGCATGGAAAGTGTTAAAATACCACCATTTGAGATAGCCTAGGGTGTCTACTTTTAAAAAATATATGGGTTGATGGGGTAAAATACACTGGCTGGTTTCAAATATGTCCCAAATGGGACATGGGTGCAGGCTGTCTGCATGTAAAAATTTCAAGTTGGAAAACAAAAAACTGCACCTCACAAATTTGGCATTTTAGCCCCCAAACAACCCAACAAACCTATGCATGGGTGGTATCCCTGTACTCAGGAGAAATAGTAGAATCTATTTAGCATGTTTTTTCGTTCGCTATTGTCGATGAGGAGAAGTTGTTTCAAATAAAAACAAAGAAATTTGTGTATTTTTTTTTTTTTTACCATATTTTATTATTTTTTTTTAATAATATGATAAGATATGATCAAAAATATGGCATCCATAGAAAGCCCTTTTTGTCCCGATAAAAACAATATATAATATGTGTGGGTACAGCAAATGACGAAGAAGAAAATTACTGCTAAACACAAACAGCACAGAAATGTTAAAATAGCCATTGTCCAGAAAGGACAAAAATGTTTCAAAGGCTCTGTCCTTAAGGGGTTAAAGGATAAAACACTGAAACAATGTGTCCCAGAAAAACCTAAATTAATATTCCGTGGTGCCCCAAATTTAAAAAGCAAACTTACCAAAAGCTTTTTCTCCAAACAAAAAAAAGAACACTTTTTAACACAAAAAATAGGATACTATGGATGTAAGAATTGTGAAGCGTGCAAAATTTCGGCAGTACAAAAGTACCCTATCACAAAATATAATTCATTTTCCAACAAACGAGAATTTGCAATAAAACAGTTCCTGACATGCTCCTCCACTAATGTAATCTACCTTATAAAATGCCCCTGTGGTTTACAATATATTGGTAGAACATCAAGAACTCTAAAGAAACGAATGGGAGAGCATGTCAGGAACATTAGAAAAGGAATTACACAACATTCCTTATCAAAGCACTTTTTGGAAAGACATAATAAAAATCCTAAGGGTCTTACATTTTGGGACATAGATAAGGTAAAAAAACACTGGAGGGGAGGAGATAACATCAAAGAAATGGGCAAAATAGAAATGAAATGGGTATTTGATATAGGTAGCCTCCAACCAAAAGGCCACAATGCAGAATTGGATTTAATTTTTTATAACCTTTTACAATTTTTATAAAAATCTTTTTATGATTCTGTATAATAGAAGATTTTTAAAATATATTCTGTGTGTACTATCCTTTATAATTGTTCCATTTGCATGTAAGGTATATATCTGTGGTAGAGGATACATATTTTTACTTGCTTATAGTGCAGCAAACACAGACCTCTATATGTCCTTTTTCTTAAATATATATTTTTTACACTCTTTTACAAAGAAATCAATATAATGTGGATACAATCCTTTTTTTTACGTATTTTCTTGCTACCCTTTGTAAATAGTGCTTTAAAGCATTTTTTAACATGTATTAAAACATGTAGAGGCATTGCTGCAATATAGATCTAAAAAAACAAAGCAAAATGGCTGGTAAATATGCTGCTTTTTGTATTCTCCATTTTCTATATGCATAAAATGCCAACCATGGCAACCAAATGGCGAAATCTCGCGAGATAAAGCATGTGAATCACAAAAAGCCACGATGACATCATCGGGGGCGGAACCAGGAAGTACACAACGCGAAATAGACTCATATTTAAAGACCACAAGCAGTATGGTGATCACAGGCCTGGAGGAAGCCTAGAACTAGGCGAAACGCGTAGCGTGGTTACCATTTCTGCTGTTTTTATTCTCAGGACGGATCTTTCCTTTTTTAAACCGCCTATATTTTTTAAAAACTCCTATTTTTGCATTCTGCTTTTATCCATCAAGTGTTGGACTACAAGCTGCAAGATTCCTTTATGGCGCTCTCTGATGCTGTGTTATCTACATATATGAAAGATACTATTGTTTTTTATGAATAAATTTTACTCTGTTATATACTTACGTTATTTCCCTGATCTCTCTCACTCAATCCATCAGCGACATATGAGGAACCAAGGGGATACTTCATCATAACAGAGGAGCTTTTTATACCGGCGGGTTTTGTGAGTGTAACACTTTCTCACAATTGTAATACCATTATCAGGCTATACTACACTATGGTCTATGTTTCTTCTCTCTTTACATGTGCATTTTTGAGACACTGAAGACAGGGCCGGCGCCACCAGTAAGGTGACCTAGGCAGCTGCCGAGGGCGCATCTTAGCTGGGGGCGTCGGAACCCTGCTTTAAAAAAAATTCCTCCCCCTTACTTACCTCCTCGCTGCTGCTCTGTCTCCGGTGCAGGTCCGTGGCTGTGAGGGAAGCGTTGTGCGCTCCCCTCCAGCCAATGCGCATTCAATAAAGTTTGTTTAAACTTTTTTTTTTAAACAAACTTTATTGAATGCGCATTAGCTGGAGGGGAGCGCACACCGCTTCCCTCACAGCCACGGACCTGCACCGGAGACAGAGCAGCAGAGAGGAGGTAAGTAAAGTGGAAGGTGTGAGGATCCTGGCATATTGTGTGGCATAATAATGATTATTATGCCACACAATATGCCAGGATTTAGGATTATTAAATAATCCTGGCATATTGTGGGGGAAAGTCCTGGCATATTGGGTGGCTAAGTCCTGGCATATTGTGGGGGGAAATCCTGGCATATTGGGAGGCTAAATCCTGGCATATTGTGGGACAAAATCCTGGGATATTGAGGGTCATAATCCTGGCATATTGAGGGGCATAATCCTGGGATAATGAGGGGCATAATCCTGGGACATTGAGGGCATAATCCTGGGATATTGAGGGGAATAATCCTGGCATATTGGGTGGCTAAATCCTGGCATATTGTGGGGCATAATCCTGGGATATTGAGGGGAATAATCCTGGCATATTGAGGGGAATAATCCTGGCATATTGAGGGTAATAATCCTGGGATAATGAGGGGCATAATCCTGGGATATTGAGGGGAATAATCCTGGCATATTGGCTGGCTAAATCCTGGCATATTGTGGGGCAAAATCCTGGGATATTGAGGGGCATAATCCTGGCATATTGAGGGCATAATCCTGGGATAATGAGGGGCATAATCCTGGGACATTGAGGGGCATAATCCTGGCATATTGAGGGGCATAATCCTGGGATAATGAGGGGCATAATCCTGGCATATTGGGTGGCTAAATCCTGGGATAATGAGGGGCATAATCCTGGGATACTGAGGGGCATAATCCTGGCATATTGAGGGCATAATCCTGGCATATTGAGGGCATAAACCTGGCATATTGAGGGGCATAATCCTGGCATATTGAGGGGCATAATCCTGGGATAATGAGGGGCATAATCCTGGCATATTGGGTGGCTAAATCCTGGCATATTGAGTGGCATAATAATCCTGGCATATTGTATAGCTAAATCCTGGCATATTGAGGAGCATAATCCTGGCATATTGAGGGGCAAAATACTGGGATATTGAGGGGCATAATCCTGGCATATTGTGGGGGAAAATCCTGGCATATTAAGTGGCATAATAATCCTGGCATATTGGGTGGCTAAGTCCTGGCATATTGGGGGGAAAAATCCATTGGTGTTTGTCTCCAGTCCCCAGAGCCAGACCAAGAGCCAGACTGCAGCCAGAGACCAGATCATTTTATTGTCCTGGTGGTAAGTAGACAATTCAATATGTTTATTATTTAGTTGTTTAGTTATTAATACTACATTGGAAACTAATTTACCTCACATTTAATCCTTGCACAAAAATCCTTGCACCGGCCCTGACTGAAGACCATTCTCAATGAATATTCCATAATACTTTTCAGGCAATTATTATATTTTAGTTTATCTCTTGCTGAAGGGGTCCACTTAGCGCACTTACCACCTCCATTTTTTGGGGTTTATCACAATATATAAATGTCTCTCAGGAGGAGAACATGTAAAAGAAAAAAATTACAAGTAATAACCTAGCGTAACCTGTTATTATTATAAAACGCACAGCTGGTCCTGCAGTAAAACTTACTTAAAATAAAGCAATACTATGCTCACATTGTAGGCTCTATCTTCCACTGGTTAGCACATTAGAACAACAGGCAGGCAGCTATGTTCCAATATAAATGTATCCAATACAAAAGATGATTAAAACAATATAAAATCAAAAGACAATATACTGCACCTTATGTGATGGGGGAAGCAGCACCAAAAACAAATAGTGCTCTACTTCTAGTTCAAACATAAAACAATACAACCCGTGAATGAGTGCACTACTCCCAACACTCCACACACTTTTAATTACTCTATAAGGAGGTATGGGAGGTAGAGGGATAAACATTTGGAGGAGACCATACCTCATTCTAGGGTAACTAATAGTGTGTGGAGTGTTGGGAGAAGCGCACACATTCACAGATTAAAACAATATAAAATATGCTTACAAAAAGATGGGAGTAAACACAGAGTCTCGCATGGTCCGAGTCCGTGGTAGTGGTGGTAAGCTATGGGGGAGTCCATAGGCGCAGACTCCAAGCCTCTCTCTCAGGTAATGGCATAAGGATGTCCAAACATGACTCCTGAGAGGAATACTCACAACTTGTTGTAATCCTATTTTATATTGTTTTAATTGTCCTTTATATGGAATAAATTTATATCGGAACATAGCTGCCGCCCCGTTGTTCTATTGTACTTACCCATGGGAGATTTTGTGTGATATTTAAAACTACAATATGAATATAGTGATGTACTGTTGTACTGTGAGATCAGCTAAGTGTTTTATAATAATAGGCGGTCGCGCTATATTATTCCTGTCATTTTTTCTTCTGAGAGATACATGTTGGAAGACTACAGGAGAATTTGGTTGAATAATCTAAGCACATTTTGCCCTTGTTTAAAAAATGGACAAACAGAGGGGACCTTACATAGGACGGCATAGTACGTCTAGCGTTAAACAGCTCATCGCGGCTCCCCACAATGAGCTGTGCTCGAATCCCGCTGCAGGGACTTGCAGTGGGAGCCTACCTGTCAGACTGAGGCCACTTTGAGTGTCCTCAGTCTGTCAGGGAAAATTAATCACGATGTGCCCGATCTTCCGGGTTCGGGCACGCCTCGTGACTTCGGACACGGCATCCGGAGGTATTGCCATCTTTTGGCAGTGACCCACAGGGTCTATTAAGACCTTGTGATCTGTGGCCAGGAAACAAACGTAATGTTTTGGTGCTTGCGTCGTCTGGGACGCAAACACCATGCGTCACGAAGGGGTTAACAAGGGTAAAAAAAAAAGTTTAATTGTTATTGCAAACTAAACACCACAAGGTGGCGCCATAATGCCTTGCTTGCAATTCACAGGTGTAAGTCACAGTAGAATTGTAGTAGCATTTAATGATTCGCTTACTTGGGAACCTTCTGAGTTCCACATTAGAGTGCCACATTATTAAATTGTAGGGTCATGAACGAGCCTCACCCACCATACAATGAAGTGATCAGTGGGTGTTAAAACACAGACAATTAAATTGTGTTTAATTAAACAGATTTATAGAGGTAAACACAGTCAAGGATTTTAAGCATGCGTGGGATAGACACAAGGCTATCCTAGCTATAAGACCAGGAAGGGGGGACTAATAAAAGTACTCAAAAAAACTGGGCAGACTAGATGGACCAAATGGTTCTTATGTGCCGACACATTCTATGTTTCTATAGTGCAGACATTTTAATTAGAAATGCTTCAATGAAAGAATACAAATAAAATACATTACTGAGCCCTCTTTGCTCTGTATAACGCAATCGGGGGTGGAATTCTTGGTTCAGACGGGTCAGATCTTCCTATATATTTCTCTTATATTTTGCATATTTTGGCATTTTATTCTCTGCATTCACAGTATAAGGGACAGTGTCCCTTTAAGGTGCTTTACAACTCATGCAGTTAGAATCAGAGACCATACTTCCCGATACCTACATAGTCCCCACAATGCACACTGACTTGCCACATTTTATAAGGAGTTTACTTGCAGAAAGCTAACCCTTGCAAACACAACTGAACTTGGATACCAAGTAATACAGAATACCAAGGCAGGTGTACTTGATAATTTGAAGAAGAGCCGAGTTCAGGGGTTCCAGATATCCAAATGTACACAGTCCATCCAGGGCAGGCAGCTGGCATAGGAATGGTCAATAGGCAATCTGGTCAAAACCTGCTGCCCAGGCGCACAGACAACCTACCATGCTGCTTGTTGGGCTCCCCACGCGGTTTGACTGGCGAGTGCCGACAGGTCACCTGTTCCCCCCTCTCCCCCTCCCGGCTGACAAGGTAAGTGCTGCTTTAGGTAGAATTGATATGTGATCAAGACTGAGAAAACAGAACAGGTATATTCACAACATGGAATGGATCCATCCAAAATGACTGATTAGAACATAATACTGTATGATGCAAAGATAAAGCTGGGAGATATATATGTATGTATATAATATATAAGCAATACAAAACAGATTGGATATATGATCAAACTTAGAATTGTATTGTTACAACCCTCTTCTATCCAGAAATGGAACAGTTTAGGACAGGGACATCCAGTGTGTGACGCATCGGACCAGAGGCGTCACTAGGGTTGGTGTGAACTGGTGCGGTAACTCAGGGTGTTACCCCTCTGGATTTCCTCCAGTACCATCCCAAACATATTCCTTACTACTGCCAGTCAGATGGCCCATTAAATATGCTATACAGGAGCCACATAATTATGCCACATACAGGTGCCCCACAAATGATGCCACATCCAGGAGCCCATTGTCTATGCCAGACACAGGAGCCCCATTAATAATGTCACACATAGGAGCCCCATTAGCTATGCCACACACAGGAGCCCTAATAATTATAAATCACACAGGAGCTCCAATAATTATGCCTCACACAGGACCCTCATTAATTATGCCACACACAGGACCCCCATTAATTATTGGACATTACACTGAAAGGACTTAACAAAGCACGACATAGTACCCACAGCACTTGGCTTGCACCCACATGATTTACCCCAGAGAAAAAAGTTTGTAAAAAACTATCAATGCCGCCAGATGACAGCACGTCATATTTGGCGCCATTGACAGTTTTTTTTTCCAACAGGCCAAATCCAGCTGATGCAGGTTGTCGAATAAGAAGAAAAAAAGTTCAGCAGCAAGAGGAAGCCAGCAGCACGGGTATAACCCAGTATGGCCCACACCCCCCACACTCCCCTTGTGACCAAGATGCGCCCAACTGCTATAACTGCCCATATTCTCATTAGTCCTATAAATGGGACATTTTGTGTGATTAAAGTTGATTTCAAGTGTTTTTGGACTGCTTTTGTGTTACATAAATAACATATCTCTTTGGCTAACCAGCTATTCTTCACCATTACTGCAGAGAAAGATGTTAATGCGGCCTGAAACATATGCATTTCTGATGTGTGGATCACTTCCGAAAAGACTTGGGCACCACTGGTTTAGGATAATAATAAAATCCATGATAATTGGATCCAGGAGCAGGGTTGCCACCTATTCCTGGTGCCTCCATTAACTTAACACTGGCAATACTGGATGGGTGGCAACCCTCCGAATGACAAAAAATTACAATGAATATATAAGTTCAGCATGGTTCCCAGTATATTCTGAGAAATAAATTATAACAAGGCATCTTTTGTACGTGGTTATGTCCTACCTGAGTGATAAGCTGCCAGGAGTGGCAATCTGTTAGAATGTCATCATGCTATATACCATACTCCCATTATGACATCATCTCTTTGTTAGAAACACTTTAATAAGCTAGTGTAGCTAGGGTGATGTGTATTTTTAAAGGGACGCTCACGCCACCAAAGATACTTTAAGGCACTAAATAGTATTAACCCTGACCCTTTGGAACATTTTTGGTCATTTTGGACAATGGCTATTTTAAATTTCTGCGCTGTTTGTGTTTAGCTGTAATCTTCTTCTTTGTCATTTTCTGTACCCACACAAATGATATATTGTTATTATCGGGACAATAAGGGCTTTCTTTAGCTACCGTCATTTTGATCATATCCTATAATATACTACAAATTTTTTTTTAAATATTTTGAAAAATAAAATAAAAACACACATTATATGTGTTACTCATCTACAAAAGCTAATGAAAGAAACCTGCTAAATATATTCTACTATTTCTCTTGAGTACAGGGATACCATCCTTGCATAGGTTTGTCGGGTTGTTTGGGGGCTAACCACCAATTTTATTCAAAGTTTGTAGTAGTAAATTGTTTGTGGTTTTTTTTCCACATGCATTGTATTTCAGACATGAATTCACAGATTTTGGTATGTGTCACTGCAAAACAACACCCCAATATGTGTTCATCAACATCTCCTGCGTACAGGGAGACCACCCACGCATAGGTTTGTAAGGTTGTTTAGGGGATAAAAGGCCACATTGGGGAGGTGCGCATTTCCAACTTGTAATTTTGACATTCAGACAACCTGCTACCATGTAACATTTGGGACATTTTTGAAGCCAGCCAGTGTCTTTTACCCCCATCAAACCATATATTTTTTTTAAAAGTAGACCATAGAACTATGTGGACTTTTCCAGAATTATATTTTTCTGCCACATCGGGTGTCCATATTCTGTCTCCATGCTGCTTGATGGAATACATTTTCTTGAACATCATTTGCTGTGCCATTTACTTGTGTCTTTGTAGGTACCTTCCAAACTCCCATGGCTTTGGTTCATAAATTATAGCCATATGGATACTGCTGATGGACCTTCTGCCCTGACAGTCTGCTGGTTTCAAGATGGCTTCAGACTTCTTCCTATGTTTTTGTTGTTGCATGTTTCAGTACACACATCTTCTGCACAAATTGAGCTAAATGAAAAGAACCTGGTTTTGCTCCCATTGGTTATTTGGAGGATTTTAATACTATATTCTCATACATTTCTGTGTTGAGACCATAACTTGCTGCATTAAAGATAATTAGCTACCTGACACATGTATTGATTAGCTGTCTAGATAAATACACCTCAGCTTAGCTTAGATATTGGTTGAAATATTTATATTGGTAAAAATGTCAGTGGAATAAGGCTCTCCATGTCTCATGCTCCCCACTGACAATCTTTTAATCCGCAGAAGAGAAAAGATCTGTGATAGAATAATAAAGTATAAAGTATTGATTCAAACTTGATCCAAATAATACACAGTGAGCTATACCAGAAATTGGTTCAGTCAAAAGCTGCCACAAAAGAGACGTGGAAAATCCAGTCTATTGTTATCATAAGGGAAAAAATTGTAGCTTATCCACAGACTCATATTGCAACATTATTCCTATATCTTATTTTATATCCAAAAATGTTTGAGTTGGATGGCGTCTATGACGGCACCCAAAATGGCCACCGTTGTCAGTATACAAAATGACGCTGCTCTGCAATAACAACAACCACGGATGTGCATCTGAGTCACCCAAGCAATCTGTCTGGGGAGAGTAGGAGATAATAAAGATATTTTCTGTATCCCTTCACCTGGCATTGTGTGCAATCAACCCCTACACAAAGCATGCTGGTATTGATGCTAGGTGAGTGCGCGGGAGTACAATCCATGTCCTTGTAGCCTGTGTCTCCAGAGGACTGAAACTGGAAGGAGATACTTAAATATTATTTTAATATAACTCCTAAACTACTCATTTCCCAGCCACTTGTTTAGTTAATGTATAGATGAGGTTAGTAGATTAATATACTGCCTTGTACTGTGTTCTCTGTATGAATACCAAGCACACACTGTATCAGATGTAGCACAAATAAACATGAGACTTCAGGATATGAACTTTATTTCACTGAGCCGACTGTCTCACGGGTCAGAATGCTCTGACCTGAATGTCTCATAATGTCAGGCTGACATTGCCAGGAATATTTCATATTGTTAGCATTAAAAGGAAGGTACAGCAGACTAAACATGTAATCTCACCAGATGAGTAATAAGAGATCTGGCACAGAAATGTTTAATCTGCATGGGACAAAGCTCAAAGTGCGGCATGAGATAAAAAACAAAATATATAACCTTACCATCTATTTATTAAGGTGTATAAACGCTGATAGGTAAAGAATTCTTTCGGGAACAACTGCATTCAGATTTGATATGAAAATGATAGGCTGCAAATATCCTTGTTTTATTATTATTTTTTTCTTTTTTATCATGTGTTTATTATTTCGTTCCAGAACGATGATTCACCATGGACACCAGAAATTAGTGTAGAGGAGTGAAAGTGAGCAAAAAGTGCTGATACCCCTCCCAAGTAGGTACCATCTGTTGTGATATGATATTTTATGCTTTACCACCATATCATTCAATTTTATATTCAGGCATTCCCTTTCGTTAAAATGACAGTTACCAGCAGTGGAAGGGTTTACTTGCAAACAAAGGAGGTGTTTGTTTGTGTTTTCCACTGTAACTAGTTCCGTTTGGGGGCTAGAAGGTGGGACTCTAGGAGGGGCTTGTAATTTTGATAATGCTATTCAGGTAGCTAGGGACACTCTTGCATTGATTGAGGAACAGTGTAGATGTGATCAACTATCCACCCAGCCTGCAGGCGCAAATCCAGCTAGGCAATGTGGTGTATTAGGTCTAGTAACTTCCTTCAGAACCATCAGGAACCAATTGGTCTAGATGAAAGTCATCAGATTACCTGGGGACTAAGTATAAGCTTTTATCGGCTTTATATTTTTCGTTAAATTTCACTCTGACAAACCCTTTTGCTAGTCTCTTTGCTCAGCATATAACATGTACCATTTTTAGTACTAAAGATAATTTATATTGTTAAGACAATTTTTTAGTATTGTTTATGCAAGTAATTTTATATTGTATAACATTGCTTTATTAAATTTGTATTAGACATGTGCATTCGTTTTCAGAGTCCCCATTCATAGGAATTTCTTATGAATGGGGCTCTCGTTCGGTTTATAGAAAGCCAATAGTATTACACGTATTCTATAAGCCGAAAGTCTATAAACCGAAGGTCGTTCGGTTTATAGACTTTCGGTTTATAGAATACATAGAATTACATGTATTCTATAAACCGAAAGTCTATAAACCGAACGACTTTCTTATGAATGGGGCTCTCGTTTGGTTTATAGAAAGGCAATAGTACTACACGTATTCTATAAGACGAACGCATAAAACAAAACGAAAATAATGAACGAATTTCGTCTGAAACGAATGCAGTAATAAACTAAATTCGTTTTAGACGAAATAAATAAAATTTTGGTCTGAATGGACGAAAACAAAATGAAAATTTTAGTTTTGCACATGTCTAATTAGTATTATCCATGCAACATCAGTGTTTTGTCAATTTGGGGGTTATCTGCTAGGATATATTTCTTCCAGAATTCCTATTATAGATTGTTACGTTGTTTGGGGTATTATTCAGTTGCATTTGATTCCAATAATGCTATTAGTGTCTTTAACACAGCAGTTATAGCGAAATCCATTGCTCCATATTAATTCATCCAAAACGATGAACCACAACACCATTCCATACCTTCAGTTATTCAGCTGTACCAGACTGACAAGGCCACACGGAAACATATGTCTTTGGTTGCTGTGTTCCTTGAGCAGAGGAGGCTTGACAGGATCTTACATGGGTTTGACCAGTCTGTTATGCAAATGGAGAGGTTTAGTCTGTAATAGTGTAAGTGAGAAAACTACTGTGATGCCGTTCTGAGAATGTAGGGCAGGCTATTTCAATGCTCTCTGTTTTCAGTCTGAGATGTGGCTCTCACTTTGTTTAATTGTAGCAGAGTTTTGTTGAGCCTTTACTAGCCCTGGCCCCCTTCAGGACTTTAGGGTCCCACTGCAGCAAGGTTTTGGTTTCAGGAGTCTCCTGGGTTTGTCCTGGTTCCTTGGTAGTAAATCTAAACAGAGATTTACCAGAGCCTTGTCAGCTAAGAAAGAGAAAACCATTGACATATAAAAGTTGACCTCCCAAGTTAACTTCCTCACACTATTCAGTATTATCCTCTCGACTTCCCTCTCTCCCACCTCGCCAAAGTCCATCTCGTTCTCTCATCACAAACTCCCTTCAGTGAAAAGCAATAAAAATTGCTATTAACAAAAACCGAAGGGAGTTCGATTTGGGAAGTGAGTTTGACTTTGCTGTGCAACACACTCTGCCACAACTTCCAGCCCCCCCCGAAAATGAATAAGCTAGGGACTTGACCAGGGTTCCGAGCCTGTTAAAAAATACCACCTGTACAGTGATAAATAAGGTTATAAATAAGCGTGCATCGATTGTTGAGTAACATTCTGAGGCTTGGCCAAGGCCCCTGAAATTAAAGCCAAAAATAGCCAGCTCACCCCAATAAATAATACCCCAAATATAACCACCAGGCTTCATCTCACTCCCTTTCATTTCAGCAGGCTTCACCTCATCTGGATCTTTTCAAAATGGTTATTTAGTGAATACCATTTTGAAAGGTCAAGATGAGGCATCCGAGGGGTGGTCGAGTCTGTCCAAGATTAGAGGTTGAGATTAGTGCTCTTCCTCCAATCTTGTATTATAGTCACTAGACCCCTATGTCATCAGTTTAGTAAAACTTTAAAATTGCTGATAAATATTTCCCCACTTTATTGGGGACAATATAATAAAAGCAGGGGTTTAAACAGGCTATAAAGTGGTTGCAAGGCAGGCAATACTATTTAAATAAAAATAGCCTCGTACATTATTTCCACTGCTTTAAATATGGCTTGTATCCATGTGTATCAAGTGATTATATAACAGTCAGCGGTACAATCTCTGACCTCCATCATTACCTCCAACATTAAATTCTGGGTGTAATCGTAGCATCTACTCTTTTACTGAGTACTATGAACTCTGCATATTCGATTCCTGGGCCTATTCAGATCTAGGTTTCAGCACACAATGTGCTCTATCCAGCTCCAGGTAGTTATCTTTGGCCAGAATTTGATAAAAAAAATATTCTTGGGTTATCGGTCAGTTTTTCTGGGACTTCCGTTTCAATTACTCCCCAGACCTTAAGTTATTTTGCTGTCTGTGGTTATCTATGTCCTCCATAAATCTTCCTGCTTGCAATAAGACAAGGTAATAAAAATCTGCTTTAGGCCTTTCGGTTAATTAATTCTTCATGTGCAGCCTGTTCTCCAAGTCCGATTTGTTTGTTTTTTGAGTAGCAGGGTGTGTGAAGTAAAGGAGATATCGTTAATTGAAAGAAATAAAAGAGACAAAAAGCTGTAATGGAAATACATTGTAAATTTTGTATATATTTGAAAATGAGGCTATTTAAATGGCCAAAGGACTAAGGTATTGGACGCTAGGAAGGCAGTTGTCTATCTCTCCACTGTTTGGAAAGTAAAATAAATTCACAGGTCTGAAGATCTGAGCGATTGGTACTCAGGCCCCTGAATATTGCATAGTGAAAGCTATTTTTTTACATATTGTATATTTCTGTTGTTTTACTAGAGGAGGTGGCAGAAGGTAGAGACTTTTTCCCTTCATTAAAGTTCCATGGAATGGAAGTAATCTCTGTTTATATGGTGGTGATAAGGGAGATTGTTCTTGAACCAATGGGAAAGATTTTTTAAATTTGGTACATAAATATTGTTATACTTAATTTGAAAACTTAAACTGTAGTTGAGAATAAGGAAATGGGATATTTGTATAAATAAATAAGATCTAAGCCTTCCTAAAGTAGCAGTAGAAGTGCAACCTGATTAGATGGATGTTATTTATTAGTTATATATCAGAATATTTCTATTCTAACTACTTTGGCATAAAAACTTGTTTTTATTATTGAAATTTCTAGAACTGCTAAGCACGTGGATTGGGGCAGTAACCATGTATGTTGTGGAAAGTTGGTAATTAGGTGAGGTTATTATGTGTTAGTACAACTGAAAGACCGTTAGAAACTAATAGCTTAGGGTTATGGATACAATCACTAAAATACTAATGGTATAGAAGTAAACATCTGAATAAAGATAATATTAAAGGGGTAGGGGGAAGATTGGAAAGATCGGAAACTACTGGCGTTTATAGGTAAATTAAATAAGGGGAAAGGGGGCACGGATAGTGATTGGATCATTTTTTTCTGTGTACCCACAGGAATGTTGAAATTATAATTAATATAGTGGTTGATAACTGTATAATAGAGCATTGTTTGTATTGTTATGGGTTTAATAGGCTAAGAAGAGGTGAGATGGAATGAATTTAAAAAAAAAGCAAGAAAAATAAGGAGAAAACAAACACCCACCATAAAGGCTTTAGCTGAGTGTGGAAATACACCAGTTTCACCACAAGGGAGCGCTGATCTCCATTATGCAAGTGGGAAACTTTTGACAAACGTTTAACATTCTATCCAGGTTTTATTCACACAAACTTTACCATGGAGAAGAAGAGGAAGACTTAATATTTTAACTCTCTTGCTTATCCTCCATGAGTCCACTTATGTCCCATATCGTAATAGAAGGGGCGTAGATAATAGGAAAATCTGTGTTGGAATAATTCTGGCCCTCTGATTTCCTGGCTCCCTTTAAAAATTGTCACTGATTTCTATGTCTGGATGGGTTCACAAGCATTAGATCTCTTCTGCACAGCTCCTGTGTTTGACACTAACTCAGCCAGGTATAGTGTTATACCCCTAATGCCAGTATGGTAATTAAGGCCTAGCTAGTGGTCAGAGCAGTGGCAACTGACATTTAATGTGGACAAGTGCAAGATTATGCACATTGGGCGTAAAAACCCAAAAGCAGAATATAGACTATTTGGTACAGTCCTAACCTCAACATCTGAGGAAAGGGATTTAGGAGTAATAATTTCAGAGGACTTAAAGGTAGGAAGCAATGCAATAGAGCAGCAGGAAATGCTAGCAGAATGCTTGGTTGCATAGGGAGAGGTATTAGCAGAATGCATGGCTACATAGGCAGAGGTATTAGCAGAATCCTTGGTTGCATAGGGAGAGGTATTAGCAGAATGCTTGGTTGCATAGGGAGAGGTATTAGCAGAATCCTTGGTTGCATAGGGAGAGGTATTAGCAGAATGCTTGGTTGCATAGGGAGAGGTATTAGCAGAATGCTTGGTTGCATAGGGAGAGGTATTAGCAGTAGAAAGAGGGAAGTGCTCATGCCATTGTACAGAGCACTGCTGGTGAGACCTCACTTGGAGTATTGTACGCAGTACTGGAGACTGTATATCCAGAAGGATATTGATACGTTGCAGAGAGTTCAGAGAAGGGCTACTAAACTGGTTCATGGGTTGAAGGATAAAACTTACCAGGAAAGGTTAAAGCATCTTAACGTGTATAGCTTGGAGGAAAGACGTAACAGGGGGGATATGATAGAAACATTTAAATACATAAAGGGAATCAACACAGTAAAGGAAGAGAGTATATTTAAAAGATGAAAAACTACCACAACTAGAGGACATAGTCTTAAATTAGAGGGGCAACGATTTAAAAGTAATATGAGGAAGTATTACTTTACTGAGAGGGTAGTGGATGTATGGAATAGCCTCCCAGCAGAAGTGGTAGAGGTAAACACAGTGAAGGAGTTTAACCCCTTCGCGAAACAGGACGGACTAGGTCCGTCCTGTGTGGCGAAGCGTTAGTGACACAGGACGGACCTAGTCCGTCCTGTGTCAAAACGAGCACTGAAAGCGGAGTTTTTCCGCTTTCAGTGCTCTAAGGGCATTGTAACGATGCTTCCGTGTAGAAGCATCGTACAATACTAAAAAAAATGCCCGTCGGCATTTCGATCGCTCCGGAGAGCGATCGAAATGCCGGTTTTAAAGGCACAGTGCCTTTAAAACGACGGGCATTAAAAAATGAGCATAGGAAGCGAATTTTTCGCTTCCTATGCTCAGAAAGTGTTCCTGATTGCCTCGCAAGTCGAGGCAATCAGGAACACAAAAAAAAAATGCACGATCTTGGTCACTGAGTGACCAAGATGGCGCTGCCCTTCTAAGGGCAAGAGCACAGGAGGCAGGAAGTACCTGCTTCCTGTGCTCTCTGGCTGTCACACGATTGCCTCTTCACAGAGGCAATCAGTGACTGCCAGGCACACTGACAGGCAGTGGGGATGTTCTGCTGAACATCCCCACTGACTGGTCAGATCAATATTAACCCTATATTGATCTGACCAGTTATGATCTGCCTCCCTCTCCTCACATTTTTTTAGTGAGGGAGAGAGACAGATCAAAGTTCTAAAAGTAAAAAAAAACAGTAAACACACAACACACAAATATTAAAACAATAAAAAATTTTTTATTAAAGCAATTCCCTGCGTTTAACCCCTTCCCTGCCACTGATCTTGCATAAGCAGTGATCGTGCACATCAGCGCATTTATTTTTGCCGTTTGTGCATTTTTTAAGGGTTAATTTTTTTTGTACTGTAATTTATTACAGTACTAAAAAGGCTCTTCTAAGAGTTATTAACCCCTTCTTTGCCGTCGATCACTGCTTACGCAATGATATTGACGCCAAAGCAATTTTTATCCGTCTGCATATTTTTATTTTATTTTTTTTTACACATACCCGCTAGGGGATTACATGTAAAGTAAAAATATTTGAGTTTTTTTTTTTTAAGCTGCCTGAGCGCATAGCGATCAGTAACAGCGAATTAGTGGCAAAGGCGGTTTGGTGATTTCTCAATTAAGCTCACCATTCGCCCTGGTCAGATCAAAATTGGTCGGATCAATATTCACAAATATTGATCTGCCTCCCTCTCCTCACTTACATTTTTGTGACGGAAAGAGACAGATCAGTATTAGTGATATAAAATAACATTTTATAAAATTGTCAGGTTTTATGAAAGTCTTTCACTGTGTATTAACCCCTTCCCTGCCATTCATCACTGTGTAAGCAGTAATCTTGCACAGCAACAGTATGTTTTTCTGTCTGCACTGTTTTATGGATTCATTTATTTGTACTGTAATGTATTACAGTACTAGATAGGCTCTTCTAAGAGCTATTAACCCCTTCTTTGCTCGAGATTACTGCTTACGCACTGATTCTGAGGCCGCGGACTCAGGGTTCGATTTTGACCCTATTCAGCTTTCTGATACATCATCTAGCGATGTATTGGTGGCTGCTGAGCCCTTGCCACAAGTAGTGATGGGGGTCTACCGATAAAAAAATATATGGTTTGGTGGGGGTAAATTACATTGGCTGGCTTCAAAGATATATCCCATAAAGGACACGTACGCAGGTTGACTACATGTCAAAATTCCAAGTTGGAATTTTGAGATGCGCATCTCACAAATGTTGCCTTCTAGCCAAAAACAAACCAACAAACCTATGCATGGGTGCTATCCCTGTACTCGGGAGATGTTGCTGAACACATATTGGGTTGTTGTTTGGCAGTGACATATACCAGAATTTGTGAATTCATGCCTGAAGTACAATGCATGTGGAAAAAAACCTCCCAAAAAAGTACTACCACAAACTTTTACAAAGGCTGGTGGTAGAATTAGTACCTATACAGTATTAAAATACCACCATTTGAAATACCTTAGGATGTCTATTTTCCAAAAATATATGGTTTGATGGGGTAAAATTCATTGGACGGCTTCAAAAATGTTCCAAATGGAACATGGGCGCAGGCTGACTACATGTCAAAATTCCAGGTTGGAATTGCGCACCCCCTAAATGTGGAATTTTAGACCCAATACAAACCAACAAACCTATGCATGGGGGGTATCCCTGTACTCAGGAGATGTTGCTGAACACATATTGAGGTGTTGGTTGGCAGTGGCAAATACCAGAATCTGAAAATTCCTGCCTGAACTACAATGTGTGTGGGGAAAAAATGACATCCCAACCCTTTGACATAGGTTGGTGGTAGAATTAGCACTTGGAAAGTGTTAAAATACCACAATTTTAAAAACCCTAGGATGTCTAGCTTTCCAAAATATATGGTTTTATGGGGTAAAATACTTTGACAGGCTTCAAAAGTGTCCCAAATGGAACATGGGCGCAGGCTGACTACATGTCAAAATTCCAAGTTGGAAATGCACCCCCCCTAAACATGGCCTTTTAGCCCCCAAATAATCTAACTAACCTACACATGGGTGGTATCCCTGTACTCAGGAGATGTTGCTGAACACATATTAATGAGTTTTGTGGCACTGACACATAATAGGATCTATGAATTCATGCCCGATGTACAATGAATGTGAAAAACAAATTACTATCCATAACATTGACATAGGCTGGTGGTAGAATTAGTGCATGGAAAGTGTTAAAATACTACCATTTGAAATACCCTAGGGTGTCTAGTTTTCAAAAATATATGGTTTTGTGGGATAGAATACACTTTTTGGCTTCAAAAATGTCCCAAATGGGACATCGGCGCAGGTTTTCTGCACGTCAGAATTCCAAGTTGGAAAACCAAAAAGCGCACCTCTCAAATGTGGCCTTTTAACCCCCAAATAACCTAACCAACCTATACATGGGTGGTATCCCTGTACTCAGGAGATGTTGCTAAACACATATTGAGGTGTTGTTTGGCACTGACATATAACAGGATCTGTGAATTCATGCCCAAAGTACTATGTATGTGAAAAAAAATTACTATCCATAACATTGACATAGGCTGGTAGTATAATTAGTGCATGGAAAGTGTTAAAATACTACCATTTGAAATACCCTAGGGTGTCTAGTTTTCAAAAATATATGGTTTTGTTGGATAGAATACACTTTTTGGCTTCAAAAATGTCCCAAATGGGACATGGGAGCAGGTTTTCTGCACGTCAGAATTCCAAGTTGGAAAACCAAAAAGCGCACCTCTCAAATGTGGCCTTTTAACCCCCAAATAACCTAACCAACCTATACATGGGGGGTATCCCTGTACTCAGGAGATGTTTCTGAACACATATTGAGGTGTTGTTTGGCACTGACATATAACAGGATCTGTGAATTCATGCACAAAGTACAATGTATGTGAAAATAAATTACTACCCAAAACATTGACATAGGCTGGTAGTATAATTAGTGCATGGAAAGTGTTAAAATACTACCATTTGAAATACCCTAGGGTGTCTAGTTTAAAAATATATATGGTTTTGTGGGGTAGAATACACTTTCTGGCTTCAAAAATGTCCCAAATGGGACATGGGCACAAGTTTTCTGCATGTCAGAATTCCAAGTTGGAAAACCAAAATGCGCACCCCCTAAATGTGGCCTTTTAGCCCCAAAACAAACCAACAAACCTATGCATGGGTGGTATCCCTGTACTCAGGAGATGTTGCTGAACACATATTGAGGTGTTATTGGAAATATCCCTTCACATTTTAAGGTAATGTTTACCTAAATTGCAATATATGTGAAAAATTAAAAAAAAAGATTTTTTGCTGCAAACTTTGGCATAGATTGGTGGTAAAATGGCTACATGAAATGTGTCAAAATACCCCAAGTTAAATGCCCTGAGTTGTCTAGTTTTCAAAAATATGTACATGTTGGGGGTCATTCATGGATTTAGTACAGAAATCAGTGTTACAATGTCACTATCGCTAATTTTGAAAGAAAGGATTTTAAAATAGCTTTGCACCACTTATAGTTCTGGCCCTGTAACATGAATAAAAAAGCACAAAAACATAAAAACATGGGCTATTTCTGAACTCAGGACATATATTAGAAACTTTTTAGCAGTGTTTTTTTGTTCAAATAAAAGTCATAAAAAAAGTATTTTTTCAATTTTTTTGCCATATTTTATTATTTTTTTTACATCAAATTATATGCTATTATCAAAATAATGGTATCAAAAGAAAGCCCTTCTTATAACGATAAAAACAATATATAGTTTGTGCGGGTACACTAAATGAGACAGAAATAAATTACAGCAAAACACAAACACCTCAGAAATGTTAAAACAGCCCATGTCACCAAGCGTCGGACAAGCCAAAAAAGTCATGTCACTAAGGGGTTAAGCATGCGTGGAATAAGCACAAGGTTATCCTAGCTATAAGACCGGGAACGGGGGACAAATAAAAGTATTTAGAAAATTGGGCAGACTAGATGGACCGAATGGTTCTTATCTGCCGACACATTATATGTTTCTAGTAAGCCATGGACCTGTGTCTTTGAAGCCGGGATTGGGAGCAATTATTTCCTTATATAGTCTGATCATCCCAATCTAGGGTTTACAAACCTTCCAGGCCACTTTGAACTTTGTCCCCATTGTACCTGCCAACATTGGTAATGTTACAGGGACACATATGTGTTCCACATGCTGCAGAAAGAGAATGCAAAGTGCAGCCCAGCAGTATGTTGACTGTGCACTGGAAGGCTGTTCCAAGCATCCACTGCACTTTCTGTGAAATAATACTGTATCACATTACATATACTCATTTAATAAGGTCAAGGGTACAGGGCCCTACTATGGGAGATGGGGAAAATCTCTGGCACTGGATAAGATGGAGCAGAGCCAAAGAAATGTATGACATGGTGAAGCATTATTAAACAGAAATCTACACACAGCAGACTTGCTTTCCTCACATCAATCCTGAGCTTGCAATGCTACCACCACTGCAAGGGATTCTGGGTAGGCATATGCAAACCAGATCACCTTTTTTTGCCTCTATATCCACTTCACACATGAACTCCTTGGAGAAAATGCCTGCTGCACAAGACAGCCTTTAGACATAGCCCAGACCATTATGCCGCATAATCATTAATGGACATCTATTTCATCATTACTGGGACTCTACAGCATGAAGTTGGTTACTGACTTTCCGCTTGAGGCTCGGAGCAGTACGAGAAGCACGACATACGTTATGGTGGGGGTAAAAGTGATGAAATGTAGATTTCAAGGACAGGCAATTCCTGGTACTAAGGGAACAGTATTGCCTGAGCTAAAAATTAACAAAACCTGTTCTACAGTAAAGATTAAAACTGTAACAGCTGGGATCAAAGATGCCCCTTTCTGCTTCTCAAGGAATGAGCTCCGTGAAGGAGGCAGAGAGCAGGGCACTGCCTATAATGTTGGCTCCTCAGCACTTTTTTACAGGGCACATATAACTATCTTTTGCAGGCTGCGTCACAGTGTAGCTAGAAGGAAATCAATTAATTAATCAAGTAGTGGATCCCACGTTGCCACATGTATTAGTTAATAGATTTCCACATAAGACTTCTGTATAATCCAAGGTAGCAAGTAAAAGTTATATGTGGAGGTTAAAAAATGGCTGTGTTGGAACCCTAACTGAACAAAGCAAGGTGTTATATCCTGACCATTCCAAGGGCTTGCAGGGGTGGTCACCTGTCCATAGTGCTGGCCTGTATCCTTGTTAAAGGAAAAGGGGACAATTCGGCTTCCAATGCTAGGTTTAATAGCTCCTTTAAACAAATGTATGGTATCTGTAAACAGTTATGTGATCCTTATCTGGCTCGATGCACGATGCTGACCATTGGATGTCTGGTGTTATTGATTTGGCAGCACAGTTAGGAAGAGTCTACTGCAGATAAGCAAGATTTATTACTCGGTCAGTTGCATGATATCTTTCTTCAGTGTCATAAAAATTAAATACTGATTTTGTGCAAAATAAACATCCAGTTATGAAATAAATGTCGCTGCTGACTTATACCTCCCAACTGACCCGGATCCAGCTAAACAGTCCAGATTTTTGACCACTCTTCAGCTGTGCTTTTTTCTGGGACACTGGAGAAAGGAAGTAAAATGCTGTAATCACACATGTATGATCAAGTAATGCAGAGTATGAGGTTCATTTTACACATAAGAATAAAGCATTATTATAATTCAACTTGTTTTACATATGAAATAAAAGGGTTATTGAAAGAATCCATTTCTTGTTTTTATTTCTTTCGTCTGCACCCACATTGCACCGAGATTGCACTCACAGGACTTGGCCCAGCACCCAGAACTTACCCCAGCACCCAGATTGCATTGACAGGACTTACCCCAGAACCCAGCACTTACCCAAGCATGCAGGTTCCACTCACAGGACTTGCCCCAGCACTGAGATTGCACCACAGCACTTGCCCTTCAGGGACAGGTCTATAATCTGATCTCCTCCCTCCCTCACGTCTGTCTGTCTCTCTTTTCCTCTCCTCCCTCACGTCTGTCTGTCTCTCTTTTCCTCTCCTCCCTCATGTCTGTCTGTCTCTCTTGTCCGCTCCTCCCTCACGTCCATCTGTCTCTCTTTTCCTCTCCCCCTGTCAGGATCTACCACGAAGTAGATCTCCGAGTACCCCGTCTTACTCACCTTGAATCCCGCTCCGGTAGCACGCACACTGCTGCCAATGAAATCGGAGGCGCGTCCCCGATGACATCACGCCCGTCGCGTGCACGCCAGACGCGGGAGATTTAAAAGGGAGAATCACCTTGCAATCCTTGCTTGGTGATTCTCGTGTTCCTTGCTCAGCGTTTATACCCTACTCTCTTTGGATTGCTTATTGACCCTGGATTGTACCCTGACTACTCTGCCTGCCTGTACCCTTGACCCTGGACTTCCCTATTACCTCTCTGTCTGCCTGTGCCCCACTGAACCCGGTTTGTACCTCGACTATTCTATTTACTATAACCACCTACCTGCTGGATTACAGTTGCTGTTTTACGTTAACCACCTACCTGCTGGATTGCAGTGCTGTTTACTTTAACCACCTACCTGCTGGATTACAGTTGCTGTTTTACGTTAACCACCTACCTGCTGGATTGCAGTGCTGTTTACTTTAACCACCTACTTGCTGGATTACAGTTGCTGTTTTACGTTAATCACCTACCTGCTGGATTACTATTACTGTGTTATGCTCATATGCATTTACCCTCTTCCTGCTGAACGTTAACCTGTACCCGTAGCCACAAGCTATTTACCTTCCTGGTGGATTACGAACAGTTCTGTGTTCCTGTGTACCCAATATTGCTAGTAAGTCTTTACCCTCAGTGTGTTGCTCTTATCTATTATTGTGTCTGCATCGAGGTCTCTATCCAGTTCCCTACAGTCGTCACATAATCACCAAGCCACCCTATCATGGAGACCGCAGACCTCACGAATGCTCTCACTGCTCTCACCCAGCAGTTAACCAATCTTACCCAATCTGTACAAGACCTACAAGCAGGTCATGCCCATATGCAGCAGCAGATACAACAGCTACAAGCCAACCCTGGGAATGTTCCAGACCCTGTCATTGCAGCTCCTGCACCTCCTCCAGTTCCTATCATGGTAGAAGGAGCTACAGCACTCGAACCGCAAGTAGCTCTACCTGAGAAATTCTCAGGTGATAGGAAAAAATACCGTACCTTTCTCACTAACTGTCAGATATTGTTCAATCTACGTCCACGTACCTATGCCTCTGATTACGTCAAGATCCACACTGTCATTTCCCTACTTACTGAAGAACCCCAATTATGGGCTCACCAACTTCTACACACCAACAGCCCTCTATTAGAGACATGGGGATCCTTTCGTCAAGCACTGGACTCATTGTATGAAGACCCCTTCAGAATCTCCTCTGCAACCAACACCATTCGTGCTCTTAGACAAAACCGCAGACCAGTTGAAGAATACATCACTGAATTCAGAAGAGTAGCTCTCGAGACTACTTGGAATGAATCAGCGCTGCTGGACCAATTCCGTCTGGGATTGTCTGACGGATTAAAGGACGAGTTGGCACGGGTCGGTATTCCATCCTCCCTTGACGATCTTACTCGGTTAGTGATACAGATTGACCGAAGATTACGAGAACGAAGAGCTGAGCGGGTATCCACACCTAATACTATGACACCTGCTTTCAATCCCTCTTATATGGAGTCCAGAGCTCCTACACCCTCACAAACAGAGGAACCTATGCAGATCGGGTTGGTACGAGGTCCGTTGTCCCCTGAAGAAAAAACACGACGCAGAAACCTCAATCTCTGTTTATACTGTGGGAGATCGGGTCATGGTTATCGTGACTGCCGCGCTCGTCGACGAACTCCTGACGGTAAGGATTTTTCCATTTTAAAAGAGAATGATAGTGGTTTAGCCTCCTACAAAACACCCCATTTATCTATACCCCTCTTTCTGCAGTGGACTGAGGACCCTATATCCATGATGGCCATGGTTGACTCCGGAGCCAGCGGATGTTTCCTGGATATTGATTCAGCTAAAAACATGTCTATTCCCACTTGCAAAAAATCTTCCCCAATACATATCCAACTGGTGGATGGTAGCCCACTGAAACAGGACCTATCACACATGAGACCGTCCCGCTCGTAGTAACCATCGGTGAAAGACACCAGGAGATACTAAAATTTGATATTGTTCCAGCTCCTCTTTTTCCCGTTATCCTGGGCCTCCCATGGTTACGCAAACATAACCCTATCATCAATTGGGAGACTGGTGCCTTCTCCTTCAACTCCCAAGTTTGTACTCAACAGTGTCTTACTCCTCCTGCTTTGTGTGTTACGTTGGGAGAGGGTCCAATCAGGAACATACCAGCCGTTTATTCCCAATTTCAGGATGTATTCGAGAAGAAAAAAGCCGATGTACTTCCTCCCCATAGAGACTACGATTGCCCTATCGATTTACTCCCAGGAGCCTCTATCCCATTCGGAAGAATATACCCCCTTTCTGAACCAGAACTCGCTAATCTCAAAGAATATATTGATGAGAATTTAGCTAAAGGGTTCATACGTCCATCTACTTCACCAGCAGGAGCAGGTATATTCTTCGTCAAAAAAAAAGACGGGGGTTTACGACCTTGTATCGACTACAGAGAGATGAACAATATAACAACCAAAAACCGTTACCCATTACCTCTCATTTCTGAACTATTGGACCGGTTAATCTCAGCACGGGTTTTCACGAAAATCGATCTTCGAGGCGCTTACAATCTGGTCCGGATCAGGAGAGGGGATGAATGGAAGACGGCCTTTAGATCACGTTATGGACACTTCGAATACTTGGTCATACCTTTCGGTTTATGCAACGCCCCCGCTACATTTCAACATTTTGTTAATGACATTTTTCGTGACATATTGGATCAGTTCGTCATCATTTACCTGGATGACATCCTCATTTATTCTCCATCCCTAACGTCTCATAGAGAACACGTACGCACAGTTCTCACCCGTTTACGACAGCATCAATTATATGCGAAGCTAGAGAAATGTGAATTTGAAAGGAGAACAGTGGAGTTTTTAGGATTTATCCTTTCACCTAACAATATTCGGATGGATTCCAAGAAAATTACTGCAATTTTACAATGGCCTACCCCCACGAATAGAAAGAGCATACAACGTTTTGTGGGTTTTGCAAACTTCTACAGGAAATTCATTAGAAATTTTTCCAAGCTTATCCAACCGATCACCGCACTTACCTCCAAGAACAAGATATTCAGATGGACGGATGCAGCCCAGGATGCTTTTGAATCCCTGAAAGTACGATTCACTACAGCACCTATTCTGATCTTACCTGATTCCTCTAGACCATTCACCCTGGAAGTGGACGCCTCAAATATGGCTGTGGGTGCCGTCTTATCCCAGAGACATCAAGATGATGGACAGTTACACCCAGTGGCCTATTATTCCAGAACACTGACGTCAGCCGAAAGAAATTATGACGTAGGAGAACGAGAACTTCTAGCGATAAAACTCGCACTAGAGGAATGGCGACACTTATTGGAGGGCGCTTTACACCCCATTACGGTTTTTACTGATCATAAGAACCTTGAATATCTACGAACCGCTAGAAGACTCCAACCCAGACAAGCCAGATCGGCGCTGTTCTTCACTCGGTTCCAACTACACATCACCTACCGACCTGGCTCCCGTAACCTAAAAGCTGATTCCCTTTCTAGGATCTCCGAGATGGAGGAGATCCACAAGGAGGTTCCTAACACCATACTCCGTTCTGATAATTTTTTATTCGCCACACAAAGTATTTGGGATGCTATCCGATCCAAAGCGTCTATTTCTACGCTACCTAAACAGTATCAATTCGTGTACAAGGATGGTTTGTACTATTACTCCGACAAAGTTTATGTTCCACCGGATGTACGTTTACAAATACTTCAATTCTTTCATGACTCTCCAGCGGCTGGCCATGGAGGCATTCGACAAACTCAAGACCTGATCCAACGCACTTTTTGGTGGCCTAAACTACGTGAAGAGGTTTCTAGATTCATCTCTTCCTGCGACATATGTGCCCGTGCCAAAGACGGCCATCACAAACCTCCAGGGTTACTACAACCATTACCCGTACCTACCAGACCCTGGGGAGAGATCTCTATGGACTTTATTACCGACCTACCACCATCTCGTCAATATACTACGCTAATGGTCGTAGTAGACCGTCTCACTAAATTGGCACATTTCATTCCTAGTCCAGGTCTTCCTTCTGCCGTCCAGACCGCCGATCTCTTTATACAAGAGATCTTTAGACTTCATGGTTTACCTGACAACATTTTTTCTGATCGGGGCACCCAGTTCACATCACACTTCTGGAAGGCATTCTGTACGGAACTGCACATACAACGCTCTCTTACTACTGCCTTCCATCCTCAGAGTAACGGTCAAACTGAACGTACCAATCAAACCCTCGAACAATATTTGCGTTGTTTCACCACCCATCTCCAAAATGATTGGGCCAAGTTTTTATCTTTAGCAGAATTCGCCTACAACAATCATACACAGCTCAATTGGGATGTCTCCATTTTTTGTCACCTATGGCGTTCACCCATCTATGCTTCCTGGAGCACCTATCACCAGTAGCGTCCCATCTGCTACCATTCATGTGCGCAATCTCACTGACACATATGCTTCACTTCGCAGAACCTTGACGAACGCTCAACAACGCTATAAGATGTTCGCTGACCGTCACAGATCCCTGCCTCCACTCTACAAGGTGGATGATAAAGTTTGGCTATCTACAAGACATCTGAAACTTTCATGTCCAACAAAGAAACTTGGTCCCAAGTTCATTGGTCCTTTTTCCGTTTCAGAAGTGATCTCGCCCTTAGCCATCAGACTACAACTCCCTTCTTCTATGAAGATCCATCCGGTTTTCCATGTCTCTTTACTGAAACCTTGGGTGGACATCGAATTCCCTGGAAGACACGTTCCTCCTCCGGGGCCCGTTCTAGTCGATGGCATTGAAGAATACGAGGTTGAGGAGGTTCTCGACTCCAGATTGCATCGGGGGCAACTCCAGTACCTCATTCATTGGAAGGGTTATGGTCAGAGTGACAGATCCTGGGAGCCGGCTAGGATGGTGCATGCAGTTGACTTGGTTCATACCTTTCACGAGTTGCACCCTGATCGCCCTGGTCGTTGGCGTGCCCGGAGGTCTCGCCTTGGGCGGGGGAACTGTCAGGATCTACCACGAAGTAGATCTCCCGAGTACCCCGTCTTACTCACCTTGAATCCCGCTCCGGTAGCGCGCACACTGCTGCCAATGAAATCGGAGGCGCGTCCCCGATGACGTCACGCCCGTCGCGTGCATGCCAGACGCGGGAGATTTAAAAGGGAGAATCACCTTGCAATCCTTGCTTGGTGATTCTCGTGTTCCTTGCTCAGCGTTTATACCCTACTCTCTTTGGATTGCTTATTGACCCTGGATTGTACCCTGACTACTCTGCCTGCCTGTACCCTTGACCCTGGACTGCCCTATTACCTCTCTGTCTGCCTGTGCCCCACTGAACCCGGTTTGTACCTCGACTATTCTATTTACTATAACCACCTACCTGCTGGATTACAGTTGCTGTTTTACGTTAACCACCTACCTGCTGGATTGCAGTGCTGTTTACTTTAACCACCTACTTGCTGGATTACAGTTGCTGTTTTACGTTAACCACCTACCTGCTGGATTACTATTACTGTGTTATGCTCATATGCATTTACCCTCTTCCTGCTGAACGTTAACCTGTACCCGTAGCCACAAGCTATTTACCTTCCTGGTGGATTACGAACAGTTCTGTGTTCCTGTGTACCCAATATTGCTAGTAAGTCTTTACCCTCAGTGTGTTGCTCTTATCTATTATTGTGTCTGCATCGAGGTCTCTATCCAGTTCCCTACAGTTGTCACACCCCCTCACTTCCATCCGTCTCATTTCTGTAATCTCTCCCCCCAAATTTCTGTAGTCTCTTTCACCCGTCTCCCCATCATTTCTGTAGTCTCACCCTCTCCCCTCTCATTTCTGTAGTCTCTCTCTCCCCTCTCATTTCTGTAATGTCTCTCTCTCTCTCCCCTTTCATTTTTTGTAGTCTCTCTCCCCTCTCATTTCTGTAGTCTCTCTCTCCCCTCATTTCTGAAGTCTCTCTCTCCCCCTTGTTTATGTAGTCTCTCTCCACCCCTCGTTTCTGTAGTCTCTCTCTTCCTTTGTTTATGTATTCTCCCCCCCCCCATTTCTGTAGTCTCCCCCCACCCCGTTTCTGTAGTTTCTTTCTCCCCCCTGGTTTCTGTAGTCTCTCCACCCTCGTTTCTGTAGTATCTCTCTCCCCTCTTCCCCTCATTTCCTTAAGTTCTTGCGGGATATCCGGCAGCAGCTTTACGTTTCTTTATGAATTCTTAAAGCAACGGCAGTTGCCAAAATGCTTTTGGCCGTTTTAAGCATTGGGCCTGCTTTCAGACGCACGGCTGTTTTGGAGGGGGAAACCCTTAAAGTAGCCGCCATGACCGAAAGTAGGTCCAATGCTTAAAGCAGCCAAAAGCATTTCGGCGGCCACCTTAAGAATTTCGACTTACCTAGCTGCAGGCTGGATAAAAACTTTCTGCGGGACAGATTTGTTCCCCGGGCCTTAGTTTGGAAGTAACGGAATACGGTCACACATGCACAAGAATACTCGAATTCTCTGAGAATGCAGGAAAGTGTGACTAAGCCTTAACTTTTTTTCAACTAAGTCTTTGCAGTCTGGTATCAATCTCACTGCATACAACTAATAGCAGGAGACTAGATTATCATATCCTCCCCCTACTTGAAGTTTTTTCAGGACAGTGAACCGCAGTACCTGCTGCCAGGTCTCACAGAGACAGCTCAAACAAATATGAGTCACATACCTTGCCATTACATTACATTAACATTTATTTATATAGCGCTAACAATTTACATAGCGCAAGGTACAGAGCATAGAAGGGAACTACATACTAAGTTATACAAACTAGAATAGACTGGTACATGTTTTAGAGAACCCTTAAGTGTTCCGGCGCCCTGTGCGGGCCTCCCGCGTGGTGCCCGCCCACCCTCATGTCTGTCTCTTTCCTCTCCCTCCATGTATGTGTCTCTCCCTTCCCATATTTGTCCCTTTCCTCTTCCTTGCCATGTCTGTCTCTCTCCAACTCCACCATATCTGTTCTCTCTCCCCCTCTCCCCCCTATATCTGTTCTCTCTCTCCCCGTCCTCCCCATATCTATTCCCTTTCTCCCCTTCCTCCCCCATATCTGTTCTCTCTCCCCCTCCTCCCCATATCTGTTCCCTTTCTCCCCCTCCTCCCCCATATATGTTCTCTCTCCCCCTCCTCCCCATATCTGTTCTCCTCTCACCCAGTGAGCTTCGTCCCCTTCACGGATCCATCAGTTCGGCAGTGCAGAGGGCTGGTGAGGAGACATATACTGATCTCCCCAGCCAGTGTGTTTTTTTTGTGGTGCCCCCTGGGGTGTTGTGCCCTTTGCGCTCACACAGGTCTCACACCCCTAAGGCCAGCCCTGCCCTGGACTATTATAAATATTTTTCTTATACTCCTTCCATAAAATAATGGCATGCCTACCACTTAATTATTCTTACTCTAAGCTATGAATGGGACCCCCACTCAGTAAGTGTAGTTAAGTGAATGAGTGGGAAGCTGTAAGTAGACTCTCCAGTTATTATTTTCACATTATATGCAAATCACACATCTCTCAATGAAAAGCAGATCACTTGCATACCGTGTCACAGGTGATGTCATAAACAGGAGACGCCACAGATACATTTAAAACACATTTTTCTCCTAATCTGTGCACACTGTATAGATCAGCGGTGGCAAACCTATGGCATGTGCGCCACTACTGTATAAACGTGTGTGAGGTTACTGACCTATAATTTGCAAATAAAAACAACAATAAAACATGGAAAAATTGGTAATTCTAAACTCAGGACAAATATTAGTAACTATATAGACAGTCTTTTTGACCTTTTGTAATTGCATAAAAGATTTTTCAGGTCAAAGTTAGAAAATCTTATTTTTTTCATCATATTTCATCAGGATTTTTTTTATAGAAAATTATATGATGTGACGAAAAAAATGGTATTGTAAGAAAGCCCTATTTATGGTGATAAAAACAGTATCGAATATGTGTGAGCACCTTAAATGAGAAAGAGGAGAGTTACCGCTAAACACAAACACCCCAGACATGTTAAAATAGCAATTGTCCAGAATGACGAAAAATGTCCCAGATGGCCAGTCCATAAGGGGTTAAAAAAACTATTAAAGAAGAAACAAGGTTTATCTGGGGATTCTTCCTTGATGCCAATATAATTTCCACCTTGGAATTTGACTACAGGTAACAAAGACAACACAGATGTATTATCAGATGAACTTTTCACCATGTCCATAATGATAAGAAGGAAATGAATGACACTGCTGAAAAAAGAAGATTACAGCGCAATTACCCAATTTTACAGACACTCAGTAAAAAAGGTATAACTTGAAGTTAAATATTCACTGTAAATGAGCCTACGTGCTTATGAAGCTGGCTCTTTAAACGAATGCAGGCCCATCAGTGGTCAGAGATGGAATGTACCATAGGAAAGTTACTTTTACCTCTCTCGGATACTGGCGATAACTCTGCACAACTAGCCACTCGGATAACTATATCACGCATGAGGCAGGTCTAAAGTGCATGCTCTTTATCAATCTGTACATCTGTCTACTGCATAATAAACAAGCTACATGTATGAGAACATCCACATGTTAAAAATTGTCCTGGATCAGTAGAATACAATTTTTTAAAACTCCAACATAGTATAATATGTCAATATTGAAATAAATATGGTGCTAAGGGAAACAGAGGCAGTCACAAATGTGATCTGTGAGAAATAAATATGGTGCTACGGGAAACAGAGGCAGTCACAAACGTGATCTGTGAGAAATAAATATGGTGCTAAGGGAAACAGAGGCACTCACAAACGTGATCTGTGAGAAATAAATATGGTGCTAAGGGAAACAGAGGCAGTCACAAACGTGATCTGTGAGAAATAAATAAGGTGCTAAGGGAAACAGAGGCAGTCACAAATGTGATCTGTGAGAAATAAATATGGTGCTAAGGGAAACAGAGGCAGTCACAAATGTGATCTGTGAGAAATAAATATGGTGCTACGGGAAACAGAGGCAGTCACAAACGTGATCTGTGAGAAATAAATAAGGTGCTAAGGGAAACAGAGGCAGTCACAAATGTGATCTGTGAGAAATAAATATGGTGCTAAGGGAAACAGAGGCAGTCACAAATGTGATCTGTGAGAAATAAATATGGTGCTAAGGGAAACAGAGGCAGTCAAAAACGTGATCTGTGAGAAATAAATATGGTGCTAAGGGAAACAGAGGCAGTCACAAACGTGATCTGTGAGAAATAAATAAGGTGCTAAGGGAAACAGAGGCAGTCACAAACGTGATCTGTGAGAAATAAGTATGGTGCTAAGGGAAACAGAGGCAGTCACAAACGTGATCTGTGAGAAATAAATATGGTGCTAAGGGAAACAGAGGCAGTCACAAACGTGATCTGTGAGAAATAAATATGGTGCTATGGGAAACAGAGGCAGTCACAAATGTGATCTGTGAGAAATAAATATGGTGCTAAGGGAAACAGAGGAAGTCACAAACGTGATCTGTGAGAAATAAATATGGTGCTATGGGAAACAGAGGCAGTCACAAACGTGATCTGTGAGAAATAAATATGGTGCTAAGGGAAACAGAGGCAGTCACAAACGTGATCTGTGAGAAATAAATAAGGTGCTAAGGGAAACAGAGGCAGTCACAAACGTGATCTGTGAGAAATAAATATGGTGTTAAGGGAAACAGAGGCAGTCACAAACGTGATCTGTGAGAAATAAATATGGTGCTATGGGAAACAGAGGCAGTCACAAACGTGATCTGTGAGAAATAAATATGGTGCTAAGGGAAACAGAGGCAGTCACAAACGTGATCTGTGAGAAATAAGTATGGTGCTAAGGGAAACAGAGGCAGTCACAAACGTGATCTGTGAGAAATAAGTATGGTGCTAAGGGAAACAGAGGCAGTCACAAACGTGATCTGTGAGAAATAAATATGGTGCTATGGGAAACAGATGCAGTCACAAACGTGATCTGTGAGAAATAAATATGGTGCTAAGGGAAACAGAGGCAGTCACAAACGTGATCTGTGAGAAATAAGTATGGTGCTAAGGGAAACAGAGGCAGTCACAAACGTGATCTGTGAGAAATAAGTATGGTGCTAAGGGAAACAGAGGCAGTCACAAACGTGATCTGTGAGAAATAAGTATGGTGCTAAGGGAAACAGAGGCAGTCACAAACGTGATCTGTGAGAAATAAGTATGGTGCTAAATGAAACAGAGGCAGTCACAAACGTGATCTGTGAGAAATAAGTATGGTGCTAAGGGAAACAGAGGCAGTCACAAACGGGATCTGTGAGAAATAAATATGGTGCTATGGGAAACAGAGGCAGTCACAAACGTGATCTGTGAGAAATAAGTATGGTGCTAAGGGAAACAGAGGCAGTCACAAACGTGATCTGTGAGAAATAAGTATGGTGCTAAGGGAAACAGAGGCAGTCACAAACGTGATCTGTGAGAAATAAATATGGTGCTAAGGGAAACAGAGGCAGTCACAAACGTGATCTGTGAGAAATAAATATGGTGCTATGGGAAACAGAGGCAGTCACAAACGTGATCTGTGATAAATAAATATGGTGCTAAGGGAAACAGAGGCAGTCACAAACGTGATCTGTGAGAAATAAGTATGGTGCTAAGGGAAACAGAGGCAGTCACAAACGTGATCTGTGAGAAATAAGTATGGTGCTAAGGGAAACAGAGGCAGTCGCAAACGTGATCTGTGAGAAATAAATATGGTGCTAAGGGAAACAGAGGCAGTCACAAACGTGATCTGTGAGAAATAAATATGGTGCTACGGGAAACAGAGGCAGTCACAAACGTGATCTGTGAGAAAGCTTTAAACTGAAAACTTTCACCAAATGCTGATTTCTTCAGTAGAAAACTTTCTTTAATAGGTAGAAGCATAAAAACAAAGTCTGGTGTCGTAACCCAGGAACTCAAGATTACCCCGGTCAGTGGCATGCATGACAAACACAAATCCAAATAAAAAAGACACACCAGCGTGGACACAGTCCAAGACGAGATCATGAAAAAACAAGGAAATACAGCAGCTGTCCAACGCATTTCACTGGACTTGTCAGCTTCATCAGGAAATCGGCATTTATGTTCACATTTTGATCTTTTTTTTCTGCAAAATGCGTTAACGCTAAAGAGTCATAAGAGAAATTCACATTTAAAGATGTATAACAAGATTGTGGCAACACTGGTAAGAGAGTGTGAACATGAATAATATAAAATATGCTTGAAATACCCTACTTTCCCTACTGTTTCTGGTTATGAACGTTAGCTTTAAGCACACATATAAGTAAAACTGAGAATCAACCTTCAAAAACTATTTCACATATCTACTATCCATTCTGTTAAGTGAGATATTATTATGGATTCGATAAAGTTTGAAAAAAGGTGATGATGATGGGATGTTGAGTTAAATTCCCCTTTCCAAATTAGTTAAACCAGCCATCTCAACAACCTTGAGCTATTCACTAATCTCATCTCAACCTCCAACTCAACCCTGATTCCTCTACCCAAAGTGCATCTCGACCTCCCATAGAAAGCGAAGAAAATTGATATTTACTAAAACTGAGGAAGTTGAGTGTGGTGGTCGAGACTACTTCATCTAAAAAAACACAAAGTTTGAATCGTGAACAATTCTTTTCAGTGGGTGTAGACATGCCACATGTGGCTTGTAAATCAATCTCCACCTCCCATCTCTGCCTCCCCGACCTCCCAACTGGAGCCCCTATACCAGGGCCGGACTGGCCCACCGGGATACCAGGAAAAATCCCGGTGATCCGCTTGCTCCGGGGCCGTCTTGGCCACTTAAAACCAATCGGCGGCAGCCACCACTATAAGAAGTCTGGCAGCTGCAACATGCGGCGGCAGCAGGCAAATTTCTTAAAGTGGCAGTGGGACTCTTTAAAAAGTTCGGAGGCTGTCATCGCTTTAAGAAATTCGCCTGCTGCCACCGGATGTTGCGGCAGCAGTTCCTGCGTGGTGGGGTGAGGAGGAAGAGACAGCAGGGTGAGTGAGAGCACGGGGAAGGGGAAGAGACACTACAGGGGGAAGAGTAACACTACAGGGGGAAGGGGGGAGAGACACTACAGGTGGAAGGGGGAGAGGTGTGACTCTACAGGGAGAAGGGTGGGAAGAGTGACACTACAGGGGGAAGGGTGGGAAGAGTGACACTACTGGGGGAAGGGGGAGAGAGAGACACTACAGGGGGAAGGGGGAGGGAGAGACACTACAGGGGAAGGGGAGAGCGTGACAGAGACACTACACAGGAATTTGGGGAGGGTGAGAGAGACACTACATGGGAAGGGGAGAGGTGAGAGAGAGACACTACAGGGGAAGGGTGAGAGAGAGACGCTACAGGGGAAGGGTGAGAGAGAGACGCTACAGAAAGGAGAGAGAGACGCTACCGAAAGGAGAGAGAGACGCTACAGAACAGAGAGAGAGACGTTACAGAACTGAGAGAGAGAGACACTACAGAACTGAGAGAGAGAGACGCTACAGAAAGGAGAGAGGCTACAGAACTGAGCGAGAAAGACGCTACATAACTGAGAGAGAGAGAGAGACACTACAGAACTGAGAGAGAGAGAGAGAGAGAGAGAGACACTACAGAACTGAGAGTGAGAGAGATGCTACATAAATGAGAGAGAGAGATGATACAGAAATATGTACACAAGGATATGTCTCACACACTGCTCCGATATATACCTCTGCACAGGGCAATTCATATAACTCTGTGTACATACTGGAGATATATATTGCCCTAAGCAGGCTTATATATCAGTCTTATCTATAAATAATACACTGTTCAGATGTGCTTTTAAAATGCATGGTTTCCCCTTTTATGAACAAAAAAATTATATTATGCTATGGGCTGGTTTAAAAATGTTATACTATGGGGCTGGTACACAATTTTTTTCCAGGGCTGGTTTTTTTTTCCAAGTCCGACCCTGCACTGTACTTACCAACTCAACCACTCAAACTCAACATCCTTGCCACATTATGACCTCCCATCTGGCCAACTACCTTCCCCACATCAAAACCATCAGGAAATGCTTCTTGAATAGCATTTTCCATGGATAAGATAGGGGAATGTCACGAGGGTCAAGTGTGGTAAAATGATGGTGGGTGAGATGAGTCCCAATCTCATAAGTTGAATTTAATGAACAGACCCCTCTAATGGCAAAGCGAGATCATATTCCTGTTCTCTTCTTTTTTAAATACTTATTTAAAATTTTTCAGAAATATTTTTAGACCATATTTATTCCCTTAATGTGTTTGAGGTTTTTAATCAGCACATTATGTAAATGCATGTTTTATTGTATATCTAAACACAGCTGTTGTCTTTATACTAACACAATGGTCTGATAACAGCGTGTGGGACCCACATGTAAGCAATGGGTTCCTCTGAGGATTTACTGTTTATCATTTAAGGCTGTTTACAGGAGAAAACAAAAGCTCATCATAAAGAGAATCCCTGCGAGTACGAGTTATCTTACGGCAGCACCATCGACATCAAAGGGAATGATTTGTGTATAGACGGGAAATAAACATTGTAACAAACCTCTTACATTCCCATATTCTTTAATACAACCAGCAGGGGTGAGACGCACCATTCAAAAAAATAGATAGCTTACAGTTCACATTGGGCCGTATTTGAGGGATCTGTCGCCCCAACACAGTGTTGGGGCAACAGGACAATATTAGTTCACATGTATACTGGTTTCATATTTAATAAAAAATGCATTTCTTGTTTTTATTTCATTGCTCTGTCCCCCTTCACCACATTGCAGTGGCCACTGGACTTACCCCTGCAACACATTGTAGCATTTGCTGGACTTACCCCTGCAACACATTGCAGCATTTGCTGGACTTACCCCTGCAACACATTGTAGCATTTGCTGGACTTACCCCTGCAACACAATGTAGCATTTGCTGGACTTACCCCTGCAACACAATGTAGCATTTGCTGGACTTACCCCTGCAACACAATGTAGCATTTGCTGGACTTACCCCTGCAACACATTGTAGCATTTGCTGGAGTTACCCCTGCAACACATTGTAGCATTTGCTGGACTTGCCCCTGCAACACAATGTAGCATTTGCTGGACTTGCCCTGCAACACATTGTAGCATTTGCTGGACTTGCCCCTGCAACACAATGTAGCATTTGCTGGAGTTACCCCTGCAACACAATGTAGCATTTGCTGGACTTACCCCTGCATATTACTTTCATACGTCGTATAGATCGAAAGTGCTGTTAGGGTTAATCTTCCCAGCGTTTTTAGGGCAATATAAGCCGCGGTAGTCTTTGATTCCCGCCAGCAAGCAGGTAGACGAGCAGTAATGCTACCATGTGGATGCAGGGTTTTTGGATTATGTGAACAAACCATTTTATTTTTGTTTTATGTCCCTTTTATAGAAACATAGAAACATAGAATGTGTCGGCAGATAAGAACCATTCGGTCCATCTAGTCTGCCCAATTTTTTTGAGTACTTTTATTAGTCCCCCGTTCCCGGTCTTATAGCTAGGATAGCCTTGTGTCTATCCCACGCATGCTTAAAATCCTTGACTGTGTTTATCCTTTATACACTATTATTCTTGTTGTTCTTATTATACAATATTAACAAGTCATTGCATTCTATTAATACAGTGTGGGGGTGACAAGGAGTGATGGGGCAGCTACAGGGTACAGTGTTTCTAACCAGTGTCTGGATCCAGAGGAGAAATTGGCATCTTCTTGTCGAGCCCATGAAGAACCCATCGCCCTCATACTAAAGTAACATGTCAACGCATTGTTTTACCAGATTAATTCATCCTTTCAGTTTAAAGGAAGGTCATTGTGCTGGATTTTGAACCCAGAGAACTTAGTTCTTTCCTGTTGTAAACACCGTCACTGCAAGGCTTATGTTACCGTGGACGTGTCACCTGAGAACAGAAATCATACTGGAGCATCAAAAATAATATCCTTGCTTTGAATTCGAAAAATTCAATAAAAATATATTAAATAAAAAAATATTATCCCTAAGGTATTTTAATACAAAATATATATTAGTTCAATCCCTATCAATATATTTATAGGAAGATATAGTATTTGTATTAATTTAGTATGTCTAATGATAACCACCATGCTCATTGCAGCTCATTCCTGATTGGTTTCTCAACACAAATCCCCAAAATGCAGCCACTCAGTATCTCTGAATTTGGTTCTGAATCGGCAGTTTGGGCTGTTCAGACCCCGAAGAATCGAAAGCTTTCGGATCAGGTTTTTTTTTTTTCACAACAGAAACCACCCAACATGCACCGATCACCACCGAACACACTCTGAATTCTGGTAACATACACAAAATTCACCCAATTGAATTCTCCGTAGTTTAACGTTGTAGAATTTAAGTAGACATATTTTAAACATGTTATGTTATAATATGTTATATAATATTATATTTTATAAATTAATAATATATTTGCACTACTAGAAGCATTTTCAAATTTGAATACAAAATATTTTACGTTATTTTATGTTCATTTACTTTATTTTTATGTATTTAATTGTAAAAATTTTAATAATTTTTTTTACTGATTTTTATTTGATTACACTTTGGCCATTTCGGGAGGACTTATGCTATTTCAGCTATAGCCGTTGCCATCTATGGGAGATCATAAAGCTTTATAAGCCGTCGTCCTCCCCATAGATGGAGGATCGACGCCACCACTAAGTCGTGGTAGATTTTGGCTGCATTCGGTATTGGGAGATATTGGTATGTAATCGACTATGATATACGAATTGTGGACATATTTGGAGGCACATCAGGGCTACCTGATGAGCTAGAGATTCAGGTCCCGATGTGCACCGCATCCATTCACAATTCGGAGAGACAGCATTTCAGGGTCGATTAATGGCACATATTGGGTCAACCTTTGTGTATCTTCTGTACAACTAATGCTAAGGTCACATACATAATTATTGTATATTAGCAAAACTAATGCAGGATAAAGCACAAGTCGGGGATCTGCAGGGTTAAATTAGTTCCTAACAAATAACTAAAATGTCAGAAAAATAAAAACACACAGAGGCTTTTTCACAAAAGAGTGAAGTGTGGTAGATTGACCAAGTTCTTTTTTTGCAGTGGGCCACTTCACCAGAAACCAGAGGGCCACATTCATTTGTCATGCGAAAAAATGATAAACATATATTTTTATATATATACAGAGTCACATTTACACACACACACAGAGTCACTTACACGAGTAACTTACACACACAGAGTCACTTACACGAGTAACTTACACACACAGAGTCACTTACACACACACACACACACACACACACACACAGAGTCACTTACACGAGTAACTTACACACACAGAGTCACTTACACACACACACACACACACACACACACACACAGAGTCACTTACACGAGTAACTTACACACACAGAGTCACTTACACACACACACACACACACACACACACACACACAGAGTCACTTACACACACACATATACAACATTTAAGTATTTGGATTTATTAAGTTTTATATATATATATATATATATATATATATATATATATATATATAAATATATATATACACACACACACACACACACACACACACAGTCACTTACACTCACACAATAGTTATCACTTGGTCACACAGAGCCAATTACACACACACACACACACAGAGTCACTTACACACACACAGAGTCACTTACACACACACATATACAACATTTAAGTATTTGGATTTATTAAGTTTTATATATATATATATATATAAATATATATATACACACACACACACACAGTCACTTACACTCACACAATAGTTATCACTTGGTCACACAGAGCCAATTACACACACACACACACACAGAGTCACTTACACACACACAGAGTCACTTACACACACACATATACAACATATAATTATTTGGATTTATTAAGTTATATACACACACACACACAGAGTCACTTACACTCACACAATAGTTATCACTTGGTCACACAGAGTCAATTACACACACACACACACACACACACACACAGTCACATTTACATACACAGATTTCTTTGTTATTTTTGTTACTGGGGATGTGGGCTCCTAAAGGGGCTGCTTCATCACAAGCAGTGGACCCGTTTTTTTTTTTTAATCTTTCCTCCCTCTGACCTGTGCACATGGCGTCACGTGCACGATAGAGGAGGGATTATGTACCCTACACGTCCTGCACTATTCTGTCGGGGAACTTAGTTTCCTGACGCTGCTCCCAGTAACGGGTGGTGGTGCGGTTACCCCTGCAGCTCTCACACATGTTGGATCTAGGACAAAGGGGAATAACAGGAAGTATAAAAATTTGAGCCCTGAAAAAACTATGCTGAACAGACTGAGCAAAATTCCATTTAAACCTATCATGCAAAATCCATCAAAAATCCAAAAAAGAACATATACATTGCATTTAGACAGTTAATCATCCGCAAGAGGCCCTCTAACCTGCTAATAGCCTTCCCCAAGCAGTAGGGACTTGGAACCTGTACATATATTCCACATTATCAATGTAAACCAGAATTCTCTGTTGCTGATCTGCAAAGGGGTCACCTCTACACGCGCATGTCCAGAACAGGAGTAACGCTACCCGCATATCACATTCCCAATAACAGCTTCAAATTGTCAATTCAGGTTCTACAGGACAGACAGTCCAGAATCAGAGTGTGAAACCACTCACACAGTGTAAGAAATGTGTCAAGCGGCTGAGACTGCTACACTGGCAGGGTTACTTTCCACTGGACACACTGTAGCAGGCAGTAATTGACATTGAGTTGGAAAGATAAGCAAGTTGGAGAATTTCCCAAGTCAGCCGTTCTGGCCTTATTTCAACAAAGAGTGGGGTGGGTGCTACAATGCCCGAGAACAAACAGTACTGCAATAGTCTGTCCTGTAGGATAATACCTACTCGGGAGAGCGACTCCATTTTTTGCCTGCTTACACCATTGCAAAGGAACCACTCCATTAGCATATCAGACTGATCCCACCCATAAGGGCAGTCCAGATCCGAAATGCATGGCTAGTACCCACTACACGAGGAACACAGCAAACCACAGACGTACGTTTCGGCCTACATTGGCCTCGTCAGTGTGGTATGGCTGATGATCCTCTAGGTGCAAGCAGGCCAGGGACCCACGGCCGTAGGCATACCCTGTTACTTATGGCGACAGGTGCAGGTTACAGAATACCTCTTCAGTATTTAACTGCTGGGGGCCTGTAACAACCAGTGAAAGGTAATGGTGGACAATTACTGAACTTTGTGTTTGGTAATTTAATGATGTTCTATGGACCTTCACTGGCCTAGAGATGGACACTGATCTGGATCCTTTTGCCATTTCTGATATCAACACAAAGCTCTATTGCTACATTTAATCACCTTACCCCCATATGTATTCATAAACAAGAAAACTTTAAAACAAATTCTATAAATGTACCACTGTAAAGAGAACCATCACCATGGAAACTAAAGGGATGTTCCATTGGAATGCTCCCCTTTTAGAACTTTGATCAAGATAACTCCTGGCACATCACGTGTTCCATTAGGGACTGACCTTCAATACGAAAGAACATTCTTATATAAATAAAACAACTCATATAATAATTAAACTTACATGAAGGTTTCAGATTTAAATCCTTAACACATCACCTTCTGTTTGTTTTTCCTTGTTTCAACCTTGGGCAGCTATTTTGCCTGTTTCACAATAAAAACAATTTTACAGAGAACAAAAGGAATCGTGTCTCTAGTATTTCTGAATTATTATTATTAAATTGGCTGCCAAAAGCATTTGTTTTCTTTCTTTTCAATCGGCCATTTTGTTGTTGGTGAAACAGTGAGAGTAGGCTAAAGTAACTGAAAGCAAGACCAAAGACAAAGGGAAGTTATTACACACAGTGGTGTATCTTGGTTTTGCGCTGCCCTAGGCAGACAAAAATCAGGCACCCCCCTACCCTCACACAACATGCCCCCATCACCCCCATTACATGCCTCCATCACCCCCATTACATGCCCCCATCACCCCCATTACATGCCCCCATCACCCCCATTACATACCTCCATTGCCCCCATCACATACCTCCATTGCCCCATCACATGCCCTATCACCCCCATTATATGCCTCCATTAACCCCATCACCCCCATTACATACCTCCATTGCCCCCATCACCCCCATTACATGCCTCCATTAACACCATCCCCCCATTAGGATGCCTTGCGGTAAATACCGCACTGATTACACACCCTTAATTTAAAAAAAAATTGAAAGTACAAGCAATGCAAAATGTTTTGTGTCAGAATGTAGAGTAAAGGTGAAATTGCTGTTTTACTATATTTATACTTATACTCTTCAATGATATAAATGCACATTTCAATGTATTGCATCCAATTATCCACAGAACAATCTAAACCTGAGCGTGGGGCCTTTACAATTATATTGCACCTATTATAGTGTGTCAGTGTCAGGCAGTCTAAATACTGTTTATATCAGCAGCTTTTCTGGATAAACCTGCTAAATCCCTGTGAGGAGATGGGAATTGAATAGTCAGTGTGTTTCTCCTGTTCTAACATGCCAGATAATGAATAGACTGTATATGTTTAGGCAGAATCTACACAGCACTGCCATCTTTTCATTAAAAAAAAATACCAGCCATGCTGTTGCCTTCATAGACTTAACGTTGACCAGAAGACAATCTATTAGGAGCCTGCAAGTAAAATACCAGCAGGGTGGCAAACTTAACGGTACATGTCACGAAGTAAATCCTGACAGCCTGCATTACTGGGGTTCTTGGAGGGGCCTGAGGCCAAACACCTCCCTGTAGATTATGGGCCCTGGCTTCTAACTCTATACTGTTAGTTAGTCATATTCTGTTAGTATATTGGTTTTGTGTAATGTATAATTCTGTGAGTAGACCACTCTGAAGGATTATGTGACAATAATTGATGGTTTACTCCACCATACAGTGTTCATTATGAGTCTTACTGTGTGTTTTGTATTTAGGTCTACTCACTGTATGTTAATTCCTATTTGGTTTGCAGCCTGAAAGTATAATGTATTCCTAGCCCCAGTTAGTTGGAGAACTATGCTTAGTTCCAGCCTCCCATTGTATACTAATGTCTGTAATGTCATTTTTATGTCTTTTTATAAGTCTGTGTTGTTACACAAATAAAGTTGTTGTTCATTCTTGCTGTACCTAACTGGTAGTGGTCCTGTCTGCTATTTGGGTACAAAGAGCAAGGTTCTGGAAAGGCTTTCTGGGTGGATGCTGAGCTGTAATCGGGGGATAAGGAGGGGATTCCCTACAACGGGGAGGGTCTACTACGTCCGGTAGACAGTCCGTTACAGTACATACTGCTGTATGCTGAGAGGACCTATGATTAAGGATCAAGGGGTTTAGAAATAATACAGAGAATGACAGTACAGGGAAGCTGGAGTCATTAGTACTTTGGGAATGTGCCCCTCAATGTTAAAACTAGTAGCACATGGCAAAGACAAGGGGCAGATGTATAGATTGCATGAAGTGAATAGCTGGCAGCTGTGTCTATACTTGTAATGGAGAACAAACAAAGACGTGCTCAGCAGCCTGGAAGCATTGACATGTGCAATAAAGAAAACATGTGTTCAGTGGTGCTCAGCAAACCATAAGTCATTTAAAAATAATGCTGAATCTTGAATCATATAGATGTGTGTTTAATTCAAGTAGACATGGAGCAACAGGTTTTGCACTAGGTGCTTACTCAAGTATTGTGTGAGTATATTTTTATTTGTTTTAGGTATGTTGAGTGCAGACAAATTTTTTTTTTTTATTGCATACCGCTGTGTGGGGGGTCTGAATCTGGCAAACCTTTTTCCTCTGAGTACCAGCTGATACTTCCATTGGAATGAAGTTCTGCCCAGGCAAAAGTTAAACATCTGGTCCCTGCAGTAAATCTGGTGACCCCTGCCTGGACTAAACCTAGTGCCGCCTGCCTGGAGTAAACCTAGTGCCGCCTGCCTGGAGTAAACCTAGTGCCGCCTGCCTGGAGTAAACCTAGTGCCGCCTGCCTGGAGTAAACCTAGTGCCGCCTGCCTGGAGTAAACCTAGTGCCGCCTGCCTGGAGTATACCTAGTGCCGCCTGCCTGGAGTAAACCTAGTGCCGCCTGCCTGGAATAAACCTAGTGCCGCCTACCTGGAGTATACCTAGTGCCGCCTACCTGGAGTATACCTAGTGCCGCCTGCCTGGAGTAAACCTAGTGCCGCCTGCCTGGAGTAAACCTAGTGCCGCCTGCCTGGAGTAAACCTAGTGCCGCCTACCTGGAGTATACCTAGTGCCGCCTGCCTGGAGTAAACCTAGTGCCGCCTGCCTGGAGTAAACCTAGTGCCGCCTACCTGGAGTATACCTAGTGCCGCCTGCCTGGAGTAAACCTAGTGCCGCCTGCCTGGAGTAAACCTAGTGCCGCCTGCCTGGAGTATACCTAGTGCCGCCTACCTGGAGTAAACCTAGTGCTGCCTACCTGGGGTAAACCTAGTGCCGCCTGCCTGGAGTAAACCTAGTGCCGCCTACCTGGAGTAAACCTAGTGCCGCCTGCCTGGAGTAAACCTAGTGCCGCCTGCCTGGAGTAAACCTAGTGCCGCCTGCCTGGAGTAAACCTAGTGCCGCCTGCCTGGAGTAAACCTAGTGCCGCCTGCCTGGAGTAAACCTAGTGCCGCCTACCTGGAGTATACCTAGTGCCGCCTGCTTGGAGTAAACCTAGTGCCGCCTGCCTGGAGTAAACCTAGTGCCGCCTGCCTGGAGTAAACCTAGTGCCGCCTGCCTGGAGTAAACCTAGTGCTGCCTGCCTGGAGTAAACCTAGTGCCGCCTACCTGGGGTAAACCTGGTGCTGCTGCCTGCCTGGAGTAAACCTAGTGCTGCCTGCCTGGAGTAAACCTAGTGCTGCCTGCCTGGAGTAAACCTAGTGCCGCCTGCCTGGGGTAAACCTGGTGCTGCTGCCTGCCTGGAATAAACCTGGTGCCCCCTGCCTGGAGTAAACCTAGTGCCGCCTACCTGGAGTATACCTAGTGCCGCCTGCCTGGAGTAAACCTAGTGCCGCCTGCCTGGAGTAAACCTAGTGCCGCCTGCCTGGAGTAAACCTAGTGCCGCCTACCAGGAGTAAACCTAGTGCTGCCTGCCTGGAGTAAACCTAGTGCCGCCTGCCTGGAGTAAACCTAGTGCCGCCTACCTGGAGTAAACCTAGTGCCGCCTGCTTGGAGTAAACCTAGTGCCGCCTACCTGGAGTATACCTAGTGCCGCCTGCCTGGGGTAAACCTGGTGCTGCTGCCTGCCTGGAATAAACCTGGTGCCCCCTGCCTGGAGTAAACCTAGTGCCGCCTGCCTGGAGTAAACCTAGTGCCGCCTACCTGGAGTATACCTAGTGCCGCCTGCCTGGAGTAAACCTAGTGCCGCCTACCTGGAGTAAACCTAGTGCCGCCTGCTTGGAGTAAACCTAGTGCCGCCTGCCTGGAGTAAACCTAGTGCCGCCTACCTGGGGTAAACCTGGTGCTGCTGCCTGCCTGGAATAAACCTGGTGCCACCTGCCTGGAGTTAACCTAGTGCCGCCTGCCTGGAGTAAACCTAGTGCCGCCTGCCTGGAGTAAACCTAGTGTCGCCTACCAGGAGTAAACCTGGTGCTGCCTGCCTGGAATTAACCTTCCTGGAGTAAACCTGGTGCCACCTGCCTGGAGTAAACTTGGTGACGCCTGCCTGGAATAAACCTGGTGCTGCCTGCCTGGAATAATCCTGGTACCGCCTGCCTGGAGTAAACCTGGTGCCGCCTGGTCTTAGCCTCCATTCTTCCATTAGAAGCATAATTGTTGCTGTCAGTAGTGTTGCCACCCAGCCGGTGTTTTATTGGCAGGTCAGTAAAAATTGGCTGGAGGGCATTGTTTAGTCTATGCAAGCAATAGCAGGTCCCCTCTGTTGGTGGCATTCAAAACAAAAGGCCACTCTCTGCATTAGACTTTGCTCCTCGAAACTCCCATTACATGGCAGGGGGTGAGAACTTGTGCCGATTGGCTGTTACTGTCAGCTTGCGCTAGCATCCATCTGATCATATAAAGTCAGCAGCTAGAAACAACTTGTGTGGTCTACAATAGCAACTTCCTGGCTCAGCTGGATACAAAAAGGTGCAAGTGTATCCAGATCTCAGATAAATGAAAATGGAACATCCACAGTGTAATATTGTTTAATACAGGATAAATAAAAACAAAATTCCAACTCACATTTCTTAGTTCTGCTTGCCCCAGGAGAAAAGTATGAAGCAGAATAATAACATGCTCACCTCCTGCTGTTCTCTGCAGAAGTGTATTTGCCCATTGCCTACTGAGCTTTTAATTCCTTTCTCTGTACCCATAACTAGAAACCCCTGTGCCAGATGCTCCTGGGAGCATTTTATTATTCTGCTTCATACTTTTCTCCAGGTGCAAACAGAAATGTGAGCTGACATGTATTACACAGTATTACACTATGGAAGTTCCATTTTCATTCATCTGAAGAATGGATAGCGTTGTACAGAAACCTTTTTGTCTCCAGCTGAGAAACAGACAAGTGGAACAGACAACCAGGTAACAGACATTTCTGTTCTGAATTGATATCCCTGTTTGTGTAAAAAGGAGAGAGACAGCGCTACAAAGTAATATAGGATTGCAAATAATTAAATATGAATATATTTAAATAAACACACAATTGGAAGGTATAAAAAAATATATAGATTTAATAAATATGTAATAAAAATGTATAATAGAACAGACACAAAAACCACCTGAATGGATAGGTGGACACACACAATACAAGTTAATCACAATAACCAATATAAATATGTTACTGACAGAAACAAATAAGACTAAAAAATAACACAAAATCAAAGTAATAACAATAATGGATAGATAATACACACCATTAAAGGAGAGCCGTTTGAGACAATGCTAGACTCAGGGCAAAGCATTCTGCTTCCGTTTTTGTGTCCCAAATAATATGCCAGTATTTGCCATTTAATCAGCCCCTACCAATTTGCCCAATATTATGCCAGTATAATTTGCCATTATTATTCCTCAGCTAATTTGCCCAATAATATGCCAGTGTTATTCTGCCATTTACCGGTAATATGCCCCAGCCAATTTGCCCAATATTAAGCCAGTATTATTTGCCATTTAATATGCCCCTGCCAATTTGCCCAATAATATGCCAGTGTTATTTGCCATTTAATATGCCCCTGCTAATTTGCCCAATAATATGCCAGTGTTATTTGCCATTTAATATCCCGCAGCCAATTTACCCAATAATATGCCAGTGTTATTTGCCATTTAATATGCCCAATAATATGCCAGTGTTATTTGCCATTTAATATGCCCCTGCTAATTTGCCTAATATGCCAGTGTTATTTGCCATTTAATAAGCCCCAGCCAATTTGCCCCCCATCTCCCCAGGACTTACCTTTTTCCCTGGTGGCTAGTGGCAGGCAGCATGGTCTCCTCCATGCTGCCTGTTCGTCTCCCAGGCGGTTGTGCCGACAGATCACGTGATCCGGCGCGCATATGACGTCAGCGTGCCGGTCACGTGACTGTTGGCACTTCCGTGTCACACTGCACTGGTAGCCGAACAGGCAGCACGGAGATTTCTCTGTGCTGCCTGTTCGGCTCCCCGTGCAGCCTGCAGGCAGGCAGAGAAGGTGAGGAGGGATCTTCCGAACCCCTCTCACCTCCGTCTCTGCCTGCAAGCGCAGTATTTTTTTTTTAAAGGGCCAGATTTGTTTTTTACATTTAAAAAAAATAATAAATTCAGTGCTGGGGGGGCGCTGCCCTGAGGGGTGGATATGTTCACATTATCATGTAGGGTTGCCGGCAGGCCGGTAAAAAATTGGCATCAGGCCAATGTTAAGTCTATGGAGACAGTACCAAGGCCGGTATTTTTTTGAAGAAAAGGTGGCAACCCTAGTATCATGTTACCTGACATTCATTTCACACTGAAAGGGTTAAAAGCAATACATTGCCTGGCTGGCTTTGTGTTCCGTATCTGTCTTGCTGGGAGAGGAAATTCAGCAAAGACAAGACAATGCAGGATCAGCAAACAATGCTCTGTTTTGCTTCCTTGTTTTGGCACAGGGAGCATCACATGATGAGGCCAAACTCTGCTGTGCGTTCTGGCTGACTGAGCACTGCAGAGTAAAGGTGAAGTGAACTTACATAACAGTCGCTTGGGGGTTTTAACATTAGAATTATGGATCTAACCACTTGTATTTCTACAAACACATAAACAATGCAGCTGGCAGAGTTCCACTGGGAGTTTACTGTATCATGTGACTGATCAGAAAGTACATTGATAGCATGCTGCCCTGGGTAACGACTCCCATATTATTACATTATTTAATGGATTTAATGTCTAATGCCTGCTCTCCCAACTCTTGTTATACTGAACAGCTTTGAATTCTAGGGTCCCGGGAGGAGGGCGGAGTTACGTGACCCTGCAGATACCACGTGTCTGCGTTTAGTCTAGGTATGTCTATTAGACATATGCAGTTTAAACACAATGCTGCCTGTGCACAGATCGGTGCAGTCTGCATTGACCGTATAAATGCAGAGACAGCCCTGAATTTGACGGGAGAGGACACAGAAAAACTAGACTGTTGGCAGCTGATGCTATGTTATCATTATCTTCACAGTCCTCTCACACTTGACACATTTTGACATTAATTTTCAATTTATACACAATTCATAGAAATCCCCATTAACTTGTTTTTGTATGAATATTTTAAGGCCGACCAGCTTTTTGGTGTAGCATCCCACCCACAGGTGCTCTATATATTGCATTTTAGTGACGTTTTTAACATTTTTATATATAAAATGTCCCCCCATCGGCATCATAGTTAATAAATCCTCCCATATAATCAATGGGACAAGGGTTAGGCCACTATTATGATTGTGGTCAGGAGCGGACCAAAAGACCCTGAAGTCAATGGGGATACCAACCTCTAACTTGCTCAGTAAAACCCATCCTTTGAGTGCCATAAGGGTGGTCAGTTAAATCACTGTCCATCCTCCTGGTACACAAAAAGTGCCCTGTGGGTAATCAGAGGCCTCCCTGCTTCCAGGTCAGCCGTTGGTACACTTTGTGTGGCAGGGGGGTGAGTTCATACCCCCCTTCCTGGGTTGGTAATATATTTAATTCTATTTATTTTAGGGGGCCTGAGTTCCTTTGAGGCAGTCCCCTGTCCTATGGACCTTGGGTCCACTAAGTTGGAGTCTTGTGAAAACAAAGGTCTCTCTTTGCACTAGAAGAAAGAGACTGTCGGCGACAGCCACAGCCCTGATGCCTTCTATAGAAGCATCATGGCTGCCGGTCAGAGGATACACTGGCATTTACCTTAAAAATTACATACCAGTTTATTCTCATACTCAGTTTTTTTTCACTTGTGCTTCGATGTTAAAAGTGTCTCTTTAAATGGACTAAGAAGATACAAAACTGGGCCAAATGTACTTTGCATATCACTCAAAAGATTAACATACCATAATATTTATCCAAATATATCTTTAAGGAATGCTTGGCGCCAACATTTATCATGATAATTCTCCCAATTATTGTCGGACGAGAGGGGCATCAGTCTGGAACAGTCGATAAGCTCAATCATTTGTTATTGGTTTTCCATCCATGTCAAGGTCTTGTGATGAGATGAGAATGTCTCTCATGCTGCCCAGTTTCAAGCGATTCCTATGAAGATAATATATGTGGTTATCTTTGCTAATTATAAGGTTCCACACTCAGCAGTTTTCAGATACTGATAATCTTGTTTGGTCCATGGTGTGACAGTGTGAGGTTCAGCCAGACCCACTGATCTCTGTGTATTGTTCAAGGAATTAAATAAATCTAAACCCTGATTACTTCTTATCAGTATCATGCCATGATTACAGGACATGCTCATTAAAATCAACAGCTCAGCACATGCAAACTATAAACTAATGTATTCTGCTAGAGTTGTCAAAAAGCATTCCCGGGACTTCTGATGTGAAATGCCGTGAGGTGACTGGACCCCGGCGTTCTGTCTTAAAAACGGCCCTGGAGGAAATGTTGTCAGTATGGAGGATGTCTGTGCGCAGTGTGCAGACTTTCATCAGGTGCCTGCAAGGAAAATCCAGGAACCCTGCAGCTTTATGGGGTACCTGGATCAGTGTGCTGCGGCGCCACCTGGCACCACAACACTCAGTTTGGGAAACGCTGCGCTAAGGGTTAAAAAGCAGAAACCATTTTTAAAATACGCTAAAAATTTGGAAGGAAGAAATTAGCGTATACTTTCAAATATACATGGGAGATTATTTATGAGGTTAATTCTGGGTTGAATATATATAGAAGAGAGGGAAGCCAAGGTCAGGGAGCTGGAGGCACACAAAATCCAGAAGAAAGACAAAAATTCAGGGAGCCATAAATACACAAGTCCAGTAGGAGAAGCCAAAGTCAGGGAGCCAGAGATACACAGGGCAAATAGGGAAGCCAGGTCAGGAAGCTAAAAATAAATAAAGGAAAAAAGGAACAGGACACCAGGAGGAGAACCACATGGGCGATAACTCAGCGCCAACTGGGAGAAAGAGGACGGGTCTCCCGTGTATGCTGCTGCTGGCAGCCACGAGGGGCTTAGCTATGCGCATGTCAGGACCCTCTGTTGATGCAAGACCTCCGGGGGTGCATGGGTGTCAAAGGATATGATTTGTGAAAGGCACAGGCAGGTGCATGTACATTACTGTCTGGCTCCCAATAACGTTCCTCGGGGCTATATCTATTCCACTGAATAAAGTATTCCACATGTCCACGAGACCAATGTAAAGCCAATATCTTCTGACTGATATATTCAGGTTCACCATCGATAGGAACTGTAGGAGGTCAATCATGGTCTGGGAAAGGGTTGGCAATGGATCAAATCCAAGGTTTAAGTAGAGAAACAAGGAATAACCAGGTGTAACCGACACGAAGCACAGCTCAATACTTTTGTTATCTATGGACCAATGTACCTGGGACCACACTTTTTTGAAGGGCAAGTAGTAGATACCCATTCATGTTCTGCCTGTTGATATCTGATATTGCTCTAGCTGCTGCTACTTCACATGCATAGAGTCCCTGCTTGGGCAGAGACACAGCTTGCATGATGCAGACACAAGGTAGTGTATTACTCCAGCATAGGGTTACTTAATAGTCCAGCTGTTGAGACTACATTTCCCATGACTCTAAGTCTGGTATGTTAAACATCATGGCTGAAAAGAAGAATTTGTCTAACTTAGCTACTATAGCCCTTAAGTTTGAAATTCCCATTGCAATTCCCTGCAATTCTCTCTTTCTTGAATAAAACCCTAACTTTTGTTGACTGCTCTTACACTACACACTAACTTTTTTGTTGCTGACTGCAGCTGTCATGAAACACAGTCAGTCATTGCTGGCTGAACACTAAAGGGATTGTAGACTGGGGTAGTTGCGACTCATCTTTACCACCCCAGTTATTGTAAACTAACGTTCTCATGTTGTGCAGTTACATGCTGGTCTGTTAGCACTGTCATATATTTATATTAATGGATAACAAAACATTTTCCTCCCACCCGGAAACCCCTTTCCTCAGCCAACAAAGGTATGCAACGGGGAGATGGTAAGGAGGTGCTGTGGTGGGATAGGGGAGCAGTGGATTGGATATTTTGCACCCCTCCCACTGGAAAAGCTCCTGCCGATGCCCATGCTGGTATCCTTTGCTATTAGCTGCTCTGTCTTGTATCTGCGCTCTTGGCTTTTCCATCTTACAGGACCTGGACTTGCTGAGTATTCTTGAAGGACCTGGGACCCCTAACTTCAGGGCTCAACCACTTCGCGAGAAGGGTTTCTCGCGGAGTGGTTGACCTTCTGCTTTCTGGTCAGTATATTTACCAGCCTGTCCTGTCTCAGTCTCTGTTACCGCCTAGCCTCAGTCTGTGTTAGTATCCACAGAGGATGCCACCCAACTGGTGTTTTACTGGCTGCTAAAACAATTGACTTAAGTCCAATGTATGTGGAGGCAACAGCAGGTAACCCTGAAGCCTGCCTGAAAAGGACTGTGACCAGGCTGACAAGGGATGGGAGGAAAATATAGGCAACTCTACATAATCGCTTTGCTTTCTATGGAAGCAAGCCGTGATTTTTGTGGTGGCCAGCATTTTTTTTGGGATCCCGGTATTTGAGCCAATCCCAACATTGGGCCCCAACCACTGCTCTGTCTATCCAACCGTCTTGTTTGCCTATCAATCTCTGAACAATATCTTTCTGGCCTGTCTCTCTACGTCTATTTCCTCTTAAAAACGATCGTCTGGAGCACCACGAGCAACCAAGCTGTTGCTGCCACTCCAAGGAGACAAAAGTTACCAGCCCTTCCCTGTTTGGTACTAAATGCTTAAGGGTCACGACACAAAATATTTAGCTTTACTGAACAATACACAATGCTTTTGGCTCAGAGCACTTTTAAACAATTGAGCGTCTGTTATTGTCAAATGCCTGTGTCTTCAACAGGATGAATACATATTACAGTGTTTATTCATACAGGAAAATAACACAATGTTCCTAATTTCCTCCTGTCCACCTACTAAATAATTTATAATAAGATAACAACGTACCTTCCTCTTAACTCCACCTATGACTGCATCCCTACGTTATCCTGGCATATTTTAACATTTTCATTTTTTTAATGATTTTATACATTACTAAAAAAATACATTAATTAGCAAGGCCATGCTCTAAGTGATCTGTTTATTTAGAATGTATTAAATTATCATTAAACGTAAGGGTCTGCGCAATATATGCCAGGCTTCGGGCCTAAATGTTGAGTCCAAAGTCATGTATGTCTCCGGGAATATCGGGACCATATTGGAATCTCAAGCTACCCAATATTCCCCGATGTGACCCGCGAATAGTGGTGTAGTTCAGCCATCATAACTGATAACAAGCTGAGACCTGCAGAAACCGAATGCCCAGAAAGATCCCTGAACCGAAAAGGTACTTCTTACCATTTTGGGAGGAATCATTACGAAAATAGCTCCTCCCGAAATGCAAACAAACAAAACACAATAAATGTAAAAAAAAAAGAAAAGCCCCGGTGGGTCCCCTAACATGATCATGGGGGGCCACAGCATGTAGCCCTGACACTCCCTTATCAAGAACGGGAATGGGAGCTGTCCACATGGCTCCCATCCCCCGTTACACATATGGAAGTCAGGGCAGGTAGCTTTATTATAATAAATGGGGCTGGCAGATGGGCATGTGCCCTGGCACAAAAGATGAGGCATGAGGGCAAGGTAGATTTCTGCTGGATTTCAGGAAAAAGTAATTATTTTATTTTCAGGGCATCCTTTGGGTGCCAGGGGGTGGGCAATGATTTTCCCTGGCAAGGTATGGGCGTGGGGGAAGGGGTAGGTAGGGATATTTTTTTTATTTTAGAATTTTAATTCATTTGATAGGGACTGGGAAGCACCATTTATTATAGCTGGGGTCAGGGTCACCTGCTCTGATCCACCATATGTGAAATGGTTTATTGTTAGGGGGGACCAGGGCTCCAAGCTCTGGCCACCCCTATTTTCTGTGGGGCAGGATTGATGGCCCCAGGAGAAGTCTGATGGCCCCCGGGAGTGGGGGAATTTTTACATACATTTTTCCACTTGTACATTTCAATTCTCCTGCTCAGAATAGGAGAATTTAAATGGCAGAAATACGGCTTGTATTCAGATGTAACTGCCACAATTTTGGTAGCCAAAAATCTTCCTGTAACAATTAAAAATACATACCGTATTTGCTCGAATATAAGACAACCCTGATTATAAGATGAACCCCCAAACTATGGATATTCCTTTAGGAACAAAACTAAAAGCCTGAATATAGGACTACCCTATAGGAAAAACGTTTAATTTGTATATATTCACATGTAAATTGCTTTTTAATATTTAATAAAAAATGATGATATTAAGCAAATGCATTTCTTGTTTTTATTTCCTTTTATGTGCCAATGCTGCCTCTCTCTCTCCCCCTCTCTCCTGCTTTGTCTCTCTCCCCCCCTTCCCCCCAGCGTTGTCTCTCTCTCTCCCCCAGTGTTATCTCTCTCCCCCTCCCTCCCACGTTGTCTCTCCCTCCCCCCAAACTTTTCTCTCTCTCTCCCCCAAACTTCTCTTGTTTCTCTTTCCATCCCTCCCCCTCACCTTGTTTCTCTTTCCCTGGTGGCTAGTGGGGGCAGCCGGGAGATGTCTGCACGATACACGCAGACATCCTCCACTGCTGCCTGGCACTTCCGCTGGGACTTCTATGATGAAGCCGGAAGGACCCGTTAGTGAGTGGGATCCAGGTCCCCTGCAGCTCTGCGGGGGACCTGAATCCCAGTCTTATAGTCTGACCTCGATTTTAGGTCAGACTATAAGACGACCTCGAATATAAGACGAGCGGTCTTTTTCAGAGCATTTGCTCTGAAAAACCCTCGTCTTACATTCAAGCAAATACGGTATTTATTGAGTAGAAGAGTAGGAATTTCCATTCTCTCTTAACCCCAGTATTACTAGATCTAACCCCGACATTTTCTATAATGAATATAAGTGGTGGATATTCAAGAAACATTTCAGAACTGGAGATTTGATAATAATCAAAGTAACGAAAACATTGCATTGGTCGGCTTGAAGGGTAGTAACCTCCCACTCCTCCAGGTAAGCTGCTCCACCTGCCCAGCGCTTCCATCGGGCTAAAATATGAAGAAAATAAACTAGAGGAACAATAAGGGCCAGCTGTATAAATGACAGACTCCAGACAAAGCATGTGGCTATAAAAGACAGTTTAGTCCAGGGCAATATACAGCCATACATGCGGTAAAGTGCTCACCCACCCAGCAATTCAAAAACCGTCTACGCGTTTCGCGCCAATACAAAGTGCGTAGTGCTTTGTCTGGAGTCCGTCATTTATACAGCTACTGCATATTGTTATTCTAGTTTCTCTCAAATAATTACTCAGATTACTTATCAAAGTCAGATGGAAAGAAACATGTTTACAGAAGAGCTAAATTATCTATAAATTTGGTCCCCATGTCTTGATAGATCTTTTTGAGTTCCCCCTCTCTGTCTTGTGCTTTCCCCCTGGCTCTCCCTTTCTGGACCTGGGGCCCCCCTTAGCAGGCCAAATATAGCTTTCTGACGAGTTCTACGTCTTGTATGCTTGTGAGTAGGAGTGTTTTTTGTTTGTTTGTTTTCTCTTTTAAGGGGTTAGGATATATATGGGTAAAAGTGAATGGGATATATCTCTGTAATATTTGCATCCGTAAAGTCTGCCAATATTATTTTTGGCAGCTAATTAAGCATTCAGATATTTTTGTCTTCATTGGATATAATGTATAACAATGTAAAGTATATTGAGATATCTTTATTCGGGATTATTTATTTATTATCCGGTATGTATCTCCTGTATGTATATCCTGCATGAGTTTTTTCTACTTTAAAATAATAAAAATATATATAAAAAAAAAATCACTTCCCTTGATTATACAACAACCCATCAATAACGGTATAAGAACAAATGTGTAAAATAGGCGTTAATCTCACTGGGGCAATCACAAGAATTTATTATTCTTTGAAATCAATAACATAATAAAACACCGTCATATATGTCGCTATGGGAGATTGACTTACTCGATGATAGCTAGGCCCTAATTCATTGGCCAAATTATATACCTTCTTCTTCAGACCCATGCTATATAGGATGCAAATCAAAAGGCACATATTTTCACACACTCTAAAAGTAAATCATTATGGAGATATCTTGAACATTTATTCTCTTTAATCATTTTATCTCCTCTGACTGCTTTTTTAAATCATCCACCAGTTAATTATAAATTTACCAAAACAAGATTTACCAGTTAATACTTAGACATTACACAGCGGGGCGTGGCTAACCGCCGAGAGAAATGGACGCCTAATTCGTGAGCTCCTCCGTCCTCCAAGCCATCCAGTGCAATCTGCAGCGAACAGCAAACATGGGGCGGAATAAAAAAGCCCCATCTGACACAGAGACCCCCCTGTAATCCAGGCAAACCGATTTTGGCAGCGCTGAAGGAATATTTCCGCACACCGGGCCTGTTGGCCTCCCAGCCGCCTGATGACCTTGAGGCCCATACCCCGGCCAGCTCACTGTCCGCGGATGAAGGAGGCTCGACATCAACAGGAGACCAGAACCGTGATTCCCCCTTATTCGTGCAACAAATTTTCTCCTTGGCGCCATGGCGGGAAGATTTTGGTAAGCTCATAACGGAGCTCAAGCAGACTGTGCAAGACGCGATGGTCACCCTACGCACAGACCTTACAAAGCTCGAACAATGAGTAGACCTGCAAGAGAGGGAATCTGCCCTACACGCGCAAAAGCTCACACAGACTGCGAGGATAACGGCCCAATATGCGCTTTACATGGCGGACTACCGTAGGCATCTGGAAGACCTCAACAACCAAGATCGTCGGAACAACATCAGAGTCAGACCAAAGTCTTTAACGCCCTCTTGAATAGACCGGAGGAGATGGGGATCCCAATGGATAGAGCCCAGAGGGCCCTGAGGCCTCGAGGTCCCGCTACTGGCCCACCAACACCGGGATCACGTCCGGCTGATCTCAATATTATCACACTAAATGCCAAGGGACTGAATATCCCTGAGAAATACTCCCACCTGCTGCGAGACCTGAAATTACAGTGGGCTGCTGTGGCGTTTATTCAGGAAACGCACTTTCGTGCCCCTTCACATCCACGGCTTACAAACACTGAGTTCCCCCTATGTTACTACAGCTCTGATTCTCTTGCGAAAATCAAGGGCACAGCAATTATTTTCTCCAAACACACTCCATTTACAGAAACTGCACCCCTGTCTGACCCTGATTGCAGGTTTATATTTGTCAAGGGCTCTATCGCTACCCACACGTATACGTTTGCAAATGTATATCTCCCTAACAGACAACAACACTTAAGTTTAGCCAAGATACTGACATTACTAAGTAATTTTGCTGAGGGCCTGGTGATCCTGAGGGCCTGGGAGGGGATTTTAATGTAGCTTTGGAACCCCCACTTGATACATCCAATGGCCGTACACTTACCCCAGTACATGTCCTTAAAAAGGTCAAAAACGTATTAATTGATTTTCAGATGGTGGACTGCTGGAGGGCCCTCTATCCCACTACCCGAAACTACAGCGTCTTCACCATCCCCCACGACTCCTACTCACGCATTGACTATCTTTTTATACCACATTACCCGATTCCGCGCCCTGTTCTTTGAACACGGCAATAGACCAGGGAAATACCTTGCCCGGGCACTACGTAAAAAACGGAAATTGACATATATAGATAGGGTGCGTCGTCTCCCCTCCGAGATAACTCGGGAATTTGTGGACTACTACCAACAACTGTATCATATTACACCCCCACAATCCCCTAATTCACTAATTGGTCACCACAAATTCCAAGATCTCGGAGTATCTCTCTCGACATATACGTCGTAAACTTTCCTCAGCAGACGCAGATTCCTTGGAAAAACCTATATCCCTGATAGAATTGTCGTGGGCAATCAAGATGTCCAAAATTGGAAAATGCCCGGGCCCCGACGGCCTATCCTTAATTTACTATAAAAAGTTTTTGGAGATCTTGGGTCCACATTTCACACAAGCTTTTAATGCCCCACTGGAAGGACATGACATACACCCTCACACACTTGCAGCTACCATATCCTTAATTCCCAAGGAGGATAAAGACCCAGAACTCTGTACGAGTTACCGCCCGATATCCCTCCTAAACGCTGACCTAATTGTTCTAAATTGTTCTCCAAAATTCTCGCATTGAGGATCGGTAGGTTTGTCCCAACTTTAGTGCACCCTGACCAGTCAGGGTTCGTGCCGGGGCGGGAGTCCAGGGACTGCACTATTAGGGCGATTAATCTTATTCAGCATGCACGCCAATCAGGGACACACAATTTTTCTATCTACTGACGCCGAAAAGGCATTTGATAGACTTGATTGGAAATTTATGATAGCTAATCTGCAACATATGGGATTTGGTATTAATGTTTTGAGGTGGATCGAGTCCCTGTATTCCCGTCCCTCTGCCCGGATCCGGGTTAATGGGGCCCTCTCTGACTCGTTCCCAATTTTTAACGGGGCGAGGCAGGGCTGCCCCTTGTCACCTTTGCTGTTTGCCCTTTCTTTGGAGCCATTCTTGGAAGCGGTGAGAACGCATCCTGATATTGCGGGAGTTGAGACCGGGCGGACACATGCTTGGATATGCTGATTATTTATTATTCGGCCTTACCAACCCACGAGTATCCCTGCCAGTACTCTTGAAGGAATTTCTGGTCTATGGCCAACATACAAATCTGAAAATTAATTTCTCGAAGTCAGAGATTCTGAACATAAATTTGCCCCACTCGGACGCAATCGCACTGCATGGTGTCTTCCCTTTCTGCTGGTGCCGGACCAAGATTAAATAACTGGGAATCTGGTTGATAGCGGACACGGTGGACCTCTATGTCCATAATTTCCATCCTCTATTGAATCAATTGCAGAGGGACCTTTTGTCCTGGACCCCGCTACATATTTCATGGACGGGCAGAATCAATGCCCTGAAGATGAATGTCTTACCCAGGGGTACTATACTTACTGCAAACAATCCCTATTCGACTTCCACCTGAGTTTTTTATATCTAAGAAAACTATGTTCACCAAGTTCACCTGGGCAGGGAAACAGCCCAGAATTAAGCTTGATTTTCTCACCCAACATAAGTTTAGAGGAGGCCTAGGCATGCCCTGTATACGTACTTATTATAGGGCCTGCCAAATGTTAAGAGTTCTTGAATGGGTACACTGCCCCGCACAGAAATTATGGATAGATCTGGAGAGCGAATGTTTGACCTTCCCTCTCCAGAACCTACCCTGGCTTTCCCCCTCCCATGCTAGGACGATCGCCAAGTCTCACCCACTGACATTGGCCACTATCTCGGTCCTTCACACCTCCTACCGCCCTTACAATTTGACCACATTCCCCTCACCCCTCCCACCGCTCCGACGCAACCCTGATTTTTCCCCAGGAGTGGGCTCTGGCCCGTTCTTAGATACGCACCAGACGTCTACTCAACCGCTCTCGGAATTACTCAATGGCACCATGCTCAAACCACTCACCGACATTCTTCCAGACAAGACGCTCACCCCTTTAGATCAATTCCAATACATGCAACTATCAAATTACAAACAGACTATTCCCCTGAAACACCATCTGTCCAGGACTTACACTGAGTTTGAAGAATTGGCTACTAGTGACTCACTGCCCCGACATGGCATCTCGATCCAATACCAATTACTGTTACATGCAAAATTCCCCACCCTCCCCAGTTTTGTGGGGAGGTGGGAATCTGTGCTTCAGTTGAGTCTCACTACCCCACAATGGGAAAAGATTTTCCAGCTCACGCATAAGTCCTCCATAAGTAACAAGATACAAGAGATGTCCTATAAATTGTTATCACTTTGGTACAAAACCCCTGCTACGTTACAAAGAATATTTCCCAACCGCTAGGCGGAGTGATGGCGATGTGGGTTAGCCACAGCACAACGTTCCACCTGTGGTGGGAATGCCCGCTGATCCAGCCGTTTTGGCGGAAAATAGAATCCATCCTACAGGAGTTTACAGATGAACCCCCGCCATTCACTCCAGCGGCGTATCTGTTGCACCATACCAAAGCCCCGGTGGCAGTGTATAAAAAATTGGTGGTGAAACACCTGCTTAATGCAGCAAAAGCTCTCATACCCCTTCATTAGGGTGACCCGCGGCCACCCTCTTTTCAGGAGTGGATAGCAAGGGTGGAAGACCTCCGCACCATGGAAGCGCTCCACTACAGCGCTTTAGGCAAATCAGACAAATACCTACACATGTGGTTTTACTGGTCTCAGTTTCTGTAAAATCCCCAGATCTGTGCATTGGTAGGCCGGACGTGATCCCCCTAATATTTCTCCCCCTTTTGTTGTTGTTGTTGTTGTTGTTGTTTGTTATTGTTTATGTTGTTGTTTTCCATGTTACGGTTAGACTTTTGTTACACAACATATGAATACCATTGCTATACTATGTATCTTTGCCCGTTACGCTCCCATCCACTCAGACCCCACCGATTTATAAAAAGACATTACACAGCGGTAAGAAGGTGCATTACCAAAAACTGGAAATCCTCTCTCCCATCTCATGATCACATAATCCAGAAAATATGGTTTATTCTTTCTATGGAACGTTTATCATCGTCTATAAATGAAAATGTTAATACATTTCATGATATGGGACCCTTGGTTTGAGATGTGGGATTCTGACAGACCAGAGGGACAGATAGACGTATTATCTCTGGATATTAGTAATACAAGTCATTTGTAGATGGGGAGAGGATTAAGAGGAGAGAGAGAGAAGTGAAACGGTAGAAAGCAGAAGAATGAGGGGGATGAAAAGAAGGGGATATGATAACAAGGCTGTAATAAAGAAAGGAAAAAAGAGTTTGGACCAGAAGAGAGAAGTTTTAATGATTGGCCTCACCTCTCCGCTAATTTCAGCAAGGTTTAGAAAACCACCAAAACACACAAACATACCATTAATAAACTGGTTCATGGATATAAAGATAAAACTTACCAGGAAAGGTTAAAGCATCTTAACATGTATAGCTTGGAGGAAAGACGTAACAGGGGGGATATGATAGAAACATTTAAATACATAAAGGGAATCAACACAGTAAAGGAAGAGAGTATATTTAAAAGAAGAAAAACTACCACAACTAGAGGGCATAGTCTTAAATTAGAGGGGCAACGATTTAAAAGTAATATCAGGAAGTATAACTTTACTGAGAGGGTAGTGGATGTATGGAATGGCCTTCCAGCAGAAGTGGTAGAGGTAAACACACTGAAGGAGTTTAAGCATGCGTGGGATAGACACAAGGCTATCGTAGCTATATGATAGGGAACTGGGGACTAATAAAAGTATTTAGAAAATTGGGCAGACTAGATGGACCGAATGGTTCTTATCTGCTGACACATTAATCATTAAAATATCTTTAAGCAATTTCTCAGAATCATTGAAAATGATTCACCCATTTTTGCCCATTCCTTATTCACTAAGCCTTAGTCAGCAATTTGACCAATCCCCACCCACTAAGTCAGCGAGCTTGATGATGTATTCACTGCAATGACGATATTAAATTAGAGGAGTTCAGTGATTTCTTCCACTCATATTATATTCTTCTTATCAAACTATAACAAATTTAGCTGTCATTTCCAGTTGAAGATTATGGGGTCGATTCACTAAAATTCGAGAATAGTGCAGGGTGGTCAACTTGGGAGTCGACTTTCACTTCAAATGTCGACCTCCTCACTCTATTCGCTAAAACAAACTTGGCCTCCCTCTCCCCCCACCTCACCAACGTCCATCTCCATCTCCCATCTCAAACTCCCTTCAGTGAAGAGCAATACAAATTGCTGGTAACTAAAAACCAAAGGGACTTTGAACTGGGAGGCAAGTTGGACTTTGACATCCAGCCCCCCTCCCCCAACTTCCCTCCTTTAATAATAAAATGTTGGGGGTTTTTAATAGGTGTGTAACTTTGTTGCTAAATGGTCTCATTGTCTGTTTTTTCAAAAACAATTAAAACATTTTTTTTTTAAAAGAAAGAAATGTGCTTGTAAATTCTAGAATGCAATGAGAGTAAAAGTTAAAAAAAAATGATAAAAAGTGTGAGCAGAATTTCAAGCAAATGTATCAATTAAAGGGTCTACTCAACAAATAGAGAAATAGAGAATTGCAGGAATTGAGATGGGAATTTCAAACTTTAAGAAAAAGTAGCGGAGTTAGAAAACTTCTCCTGTGCAGATGAATGGGGAAAAAAATTCCACTTAGCTACTTTGGCCACAAGTTTAAAATTCCCATGAAATCCCTGCAGTTCTCTCTTTATTGAATCGCCCCTTAAGAAAAAAGGGATGCTTTAAATATGTCTCTGGCGTCTCTTATTTATGATGTCACCTTGGGCTTGACATGCAAATGAGCTACTTCGATGGGAAATGTGAAGCCACAGGGTGATGTTACAAACAGGAGACACCACATAGTGTATATCCGTAGTATATACAATGTGTAGGTGACGCATGTTGTTCCTTTAACATCTTTATCTTCAGTAAATCCAAAGTTCATGGTTCATGTAGTGTTAAAAAAAAACAATAATGTGAAGTTTAATAGGAATTTCTTGGTAAGCTTTTTTTGCGTGTGACTGAGGTTATGTCAAAGTCCCTCAGCTGTGTTCCTTGTGATTCACAGTTACCTCTTGTGATTACAGAAAAGGAAGCTCACACAAAGCTATTTCTAATCTCACTTCCATATTTAGGTGCTTTTACAACAGAACTATGGGAGGATCATGTGACCTCTGACCATTCGGACATATTGAACCACAATATGCCTTGACCAAAGCATAGAGGGTTATTTCCTACAGAGTGGATTGTTAGGGTACAAACCTCAGGCTCAATTAAGAGAGTTTGAAAGAAGTATTGAATACATTGTCAACCCATAATATTATTGATAATAATAATAAATGTGAGGTCACGTGTATACTACATGGTAACACAGCAGACCAATCCACGATTTAACCACTTAGTGTAATGGAAGTCAGCAGGGCCCTGTTATTTTTAAATGCAATCTTTGTTTTGTTTTTCTAATTTTGGATGGCCCTGCATGTAGATTTGTCTTATCGAGTCTCCAAAACAAATATGAATGTCAAAAGAAAGGATACAGCGCTGATATTAATAATATAAAATAAATAAGATAAATTAATAATTGATTATACAAACCCTTTAAAGCAAATGCACACGGTATGTAAACACTAAATGAGGACAACAAATTGGCATCTTATCCTGAGGAGTTAGTGCTCCAAACAAATGTGGTGTATCTCCTTAAGTGGGCACAAAACAGGCAAAGTTAAAAATACTTGAAAGTAACCTGAGCACCAAAGTAATAAAGCAAACAAAATAAATAGAAAAGTGGACAGCGCTCAGAATAAATATATAAATAATAAATAAACAAACAAACAGAAATGGTATAAAAAATACAAATAATTGCAATTTACAATATAACAATAATAAATTTTCACATATACATATATGCTAAAGGAAGCACATATAAATCCCCTGGATAAAATAGAATTCAACATTCAATAATGAGGAATTAAAAAAGAGGGGGAAAAAATATGAATGTGTTGTTTATCTCTAGGCCGGAAAAAAACAAAGAGCATTATAATGTATTCTATATATTTATAAAGCACCAACAAAATATATCAATAGTAGGTAACATAAATAGACAACAGAGATTGTAAGAGTTTACAATCGTAAGAGTGGTTGTGGAAACAAAGACAAGAAGGAAATAATTATAGTAGGTAGACGAGGTCTGGTTAGGGCTATATTTAGGTTCTGTGCTGTCCTAGGCCTGACTAACCTCATGCACCTCCATCCCTAATTTGTTGCATCCCTGCCTCTCCAGGTTGCACCCCTTCCTCACATAACGTTTCCACTACACAAGATTGCACACACTTCCCTGTCCATTGCACCAGTTGCCCCCACATCCCTTTACACAACGCCAGATTGCTCCCTGGTGTTCTAGTGTGTCGTCAACTTTGAGAACATGAAAAGGGTTAGAGTCAGTGTACTTTTGTAGGCATAGACATTATTAATGTGACTAAGCAGTTGGAAGGTAATGTAGGGTTTGGTCAAAGAGTGAACAGGAATATGATTGGTTGAGGTAGGGTCACATACGCAATGCGGGGAGCTGGGGCATAGTGTGGTTGATGAAGGACCAGAGCTTCAGCGCTCTGTGCTTGTGCAGTATTTGTTCTTTGGTGTTCTGAACACTTGTAACCAGAGATTTGTAGATTTAAATCAAGATTGTAACAATGTCCTAGAGGATATAGGCATCCAACGCAGGGGGGAGAGATGTTATAGAGTGGTGAGCAAGGAAGATGAGCCTGGCAGAGGTTTGATTATAAGACTTAGTTCAGTAGTTGTGGACTGAACTGCAATAGTCAAGAAGGGAGAAAGTTCATTAAACACATGACCCGGCATGAAAAAGTTGTCTGCAATACAGCAACAGAAATGACTCACTTTCACATTAACACTTAATATTTTTGCTAAAAGAAAAATAACTAAATATTATTTCATTAACAGTATTTAAAAAAAAACAGTGACAGGCATCCACTACTCCTTAGGCGCCCCAGACTTTGACAAATACAATAGAACACAGAACACAGGTTCTAGCAGGATTGGATTTAGTATTGAGAGAAAATATTAAAAAATCCAGCATAATCAAATTGCTGTGTGTTTTATTATAAATGCAAAGCCGGCAGAACTTTCAAGCTTAACGCATTTCAGGGAACAAACCCTGATAGTTACCTGCAGAGGCCTGTCTTGTTGTTGGATCTACAATGTCCTTTTGCTAGTCCTTTGTCGCTTCTAGTGTTAAACATGTTTTTCTTCAAACTAAGAATGTGAATAATCAAACTAGATGTTCCATGTGTTTCTTAAATTACAAACCCATACCCATACTGTACCTGACGAAAGGCTTTTGTACCGGTCTCAATTTGTTATCACTACTGTTTTTCTGAGGGTTCTACGTATCTGATATTGATACATTACCTTTTCCGACCACACTCCACTGATACCCGGTTATATGCATATAGATATTGTGTCTTAGATCCAGATCATGTATGTGCAGCTGTTTGATCTTTGATAGCAACATTTTTACTATGGCAATTTTGATGTTTGTGCAGCCTATTCCCTGCCATTACTTGCCATTCCCTTTCACTACCACTAATAGTAGTTTATACACGGTTTTTCTATGGTTTTTTTAAATAAGAAAAATTGTGTCATCGGATCTCATGCTGTTTAACATCCCACATGTTACCTCTCCACACCTTTATTTTTGCTGTTCTCTTGTACGACGTATTACTGTACACTGAACTTAATAAAATTATAATTAAAAAAAAAAAGTCTATTCAACTGGTGCGTGTGACTAATTCAATCTTCAGTGAGATCATATGTCCTCTGGTTCGTTTTTTTAATGCGCAGCTATATAATCTTGTGCTTAGCCTTATTGTGTTTAATAATTAGTCCTTTTTTCAGTTGAAATCCAATAGTATTGCAATGCACAAAACAATAGTATGAAAGTTATAAACTGAAATCTGACAACTTTAATCCAAGTGGACAAAATAAGAACTTGGTGTAGCTAGGCAGACAGTGAGCAAGCAAAGTGTGTACAGCCAATGAGATCTGGTTATGGACAGCTTTCCCATGATATTCTTTATTTATATTTAAAGGGAAATCATTCTACTTTAGTACATTACCATACATGTCCCTCCAACAGCTGATCAATCAGTGAGGCACACTAGTGGTAGTTTTAGAAGTTGCACAGCTTGCCAACTACAAGCCAAGTGAATGAATCAGGAATAGGGAAGAAGACTTTCCAAGGACACCAGTGTCCATGACATGGTCTGTGAAGGACCATGGAACATCATTATACTGTCCATCATGTTGGTGCTTACTCCTGGCATTTTCCAGAATGGTGGCAGATGGGCACATCCTATCAGATATGAATGGAGGTATATACAAAATAATGTATATATATTTTTGTCTTTTGGGAACATAGGTGGATGTGAACCTCTAAGCAACAATCCCTACCATATACACTAAGTATCTTTTTATTTGATACATTTTTTGATAGTGATTTATTTTGTTCCATTAGACACCTGGTTAAGCAGAATTCTATAAGGTTCATCTTGCTTCTATCAATACATCACATAACTATATAGATCTTTGCACTCCTTATTCTTGCCTTTATTGTATACTTTTTGTATAGGGGTATTTTCCACATGTAAGTGAGCATAATACACCAGTATTCCAGTAAGGACAAGCACTGTTTATAGTTATACAATAACAAAACTGCATTGGAACAGAAGTTACAAAAATGCTGAAACACATTTGGTTATTATGTCTATAAAATGTAATCTAAAAGTCAATTCTGAGGCAAAGTTTTAAAAGTGGAGCAATCACCATGGAAACCAATAGCATTTTCTTGCTGTTTAGACTGCTTCAGAGCTGTATAAATAAAATGTAACAAACACAGACATCCTGGACTCTAGATTTATATTGTACAGTATGCATTTATGTTGTATTTGTTGTCTTAGAGGAAAAGTTGATGTGGTTGTTGTTCCTCAAGAGTGATACTTGTCAGACAGCTTTCTGTCCTTGTCTACTCAGAAATATCATTATCATCAACAAAAACCCCAGCCAAAAAAAATTAAAAAAAATAAACACAGCATTAGAAAAGTTGCGAAATCAGCAACTCTCCGACTTCCCTCTTCAAGTTATCTGGCACAGTCAGGTCTGGGCACTCCCTTCCCAGTGTGGACTGATCCATTCTCATGGATAGGGGTAACGCTTTAAGAATATTTCCCATATCCCAAAAAACATAGGATACAAAGTTTGGTTTCTGCTGGCACTGACTGATTAAACTAGGACAGCACGTACCTGGGTTTCACCTTCCTTCCTGCAGTCTGGGAAATGATTATGTTAATTTTAGCATGAGTGAGTTGGACTTTAATGTCCCATGCAGACTGATAAACAAGCTGAGTATAAATAGGATGAAGAATAGCCTCCCCATCAGAGCAGCCTGCTGAGGACCAAGGGGCAGAGTAAGCAGATCCATGTCAATACTGTCTATTATCCTCTAACCTTCCTTATTTCTATTCTGCTGGGACTCAGAAAAATCACTCTGGATTTGTTGCTAAACAAATGTTTTTTACTTTAACCCTTTCAGTTTCTCTAAACTTAACATATTTTGCATCTTAAGAATTAATTAGAATTTATTTCACAAAGTGGATCAATCAAAATGATTTTTTTTTTTTAAATACAAACACTTTTTTTTTTTTTTTAAATGCATAGCACTGTAATACAATCATTGTTATTAACAGGGGTGTAATCCTGTTATGATCACAAAAAGAGGTTTTCCCATATGTAGAAGTCGGACTCATAAGAAATAAATGACATTGTAATGGTAGGTTTTTGATTGCTCTGCTGGTGACTGCAAGTGACAGACTGTCTCATCACCTCTCTCCAGATGCCGAGCTGCTTCTAGTAAACAGGGCTGAGGACAATTTTGGGTATTTTCTATTTGCACTCAGTTAGCAGATTTGGAGTGCACTTTTCAAGGGCTGGCTTTGCATAGTGGGAGTTATAGTCTGCAGCCATTGTACTGATACAGTTTTTCTATTCCAGCTAACAACACATTGGGCAAAAAATAAAAATAAAATGTTAGTTTCCAAATGTTTAATAATAAATCATAATTCACAGGCTTGAATCTATACATATAACACAATGCTTACTAACTGGCAACAGTGTATATAAACAAGTATACAAACGTGCTGCCCTTGTCATCCAAAACCCTCACTTTTCTATCATGTTTATACAATTATTGTTAACATTATAAGGGTGAGAAGCGCAGTCTTTTTTTTAGTACAACAAAACTATAGCAACAACATAACATATCATTCACTTTCAGTTCCTTTGCTCCATGATGGGAGTTATGATCCACAGCAGCTGGCAGAGGTGGCTCTAGACTTTGTGAGGCCTTAGGCGAAAGTCGAACATGAGGCCCTCACGGACACACATTATTAAATAAAATATATGCAAGTGATAATAAAAATGAACTGTTAAATAGCATATTTCAAGATCAGACTCAAATCCCAGCTTCTAGAATGAACAGCTCCTAGAACTATATTTGTCTCATAATTATTCTACAAACATCTATAAACATTTGGTATAGATAAAATTGTGTGCGGCTGACTAACTCACATTGTTATTGCTGTGTCCTAAATGTGAACACTAACACATATCACACAGTCATTCATAGACACACTCAGTGAGCACACACTGACTCACAGACACTCTCAGTCAGCACACAATCACACACTAACAGAAACACTCAGCCAGAAGGAAAGGTGCTCAATGTTGAAAGTGGTCTCACAGACCACGTTGTGCTAGAAGATTGGCACTTTGTTCTTCCTCCCAGCACCGGATGCACTGTGATTTAGCCATTCAAAATGCCGGCCGCGTTTTTTTTTTTTTTAAACTTTATTGAAGCTGGGCAGGTTCAATAAAGTTTTTTAAAAAAAAAAAAGCGATCGGAGCTTCCTTCCTCCGTGCAGGAGGGAAGATGCACGGAGGAAACGTCCTAGGTTAGTGTAACAGTGAGCTTAACGGCATTGTTAAGCTCCCTGTTACATCAAAGGCAATAAGGTGAGTTAGGCAGCCGTGAGGCCCCCGTGAGTGCGAGGCCTTAGGCGGCTGCCTAACTCGCCTAATTAGAGAGCCGCCTCTGGCAGCTGGGATGGTATTAGTCTGTCTTTTCCATTGTTCAAGGATTGATCTTTTAGTTTTCTATTACATTTTTTGTTGTTGTTTATGTAAGCTGTTTATAAATCGCTTTAACCAATTTGTGTATATTTATCCAGGCGAAACTGGAGCAATTCTGAGTGCTAGCACTGCTAGATGTTGGGTAATTAGCAGTAACGTTCCATTGGTTTCTATGGTGATTGCCCCACATTTAGCTGCAGATTAATACCGAGATCCATGAACAATCTAGTGAAATATTATATTACCTAAATGGCATTGGTTGCTTGGAGACCTGTTTATGTGAACTCTAACTTAGAACATGACATTGTATTTCAGACACGATCAATGCGGTTCCCTCTTGCATAATATTAATCATCTAAAATCAGAATAACACACTGTGCTTTATGTAGCATTACAAGTCTACAAGTACCAGGCTGCCAGGAAGGAATATATCCCAGCATCAGCCGTGCAAACAGAAAGGGACTTTATTTCATTATTAGTAAGAAATACAAGTTGCGTTTTTATGATTTGATGCATTTTTAATGCTTGTTTCTTGTGAGAAACATGTGGTAACACATGGCTGGCTCTGGGCAAAACTGTGCACTTTGCAAAGCTAACGTTGGCCCCCATCCATGCAAACAAGTATTGCTCAACTGTGTGTTTAATGAGTTTCAGCACATGCATTGTATATTTATCATGTGACTTGTGCTGGCACTGCCTTGTAGTGGTGGAGGGACAATGCTTGGCGCCCCTCACAGGCCATTTGTGGTAAAACAACTTACTGAATGTTGTGTTTATTTTTGCAGGTGAAGCCTGACCATGTGGAAAGGCTTAACTCTTGCCCTGGCTCTCTGTCTCCTCCCGTGGGGAGGGGCAGAGAGCCAGGGTCACCGGACTCGGTGTAAGGTGCCACCGGATTGGAGAATTGGAGAGACAAATCCAATGCTGGATTCGGCTGGAACAGTGACCGTCGTAGCCCTTCTTCAGGCCAGCTGATACCTGTGTCTCCTGCAGGCTTCCAGGTTGGTGTGGATTGTCATGACATGCGCCACACTTACACAGTTTAGAAAAATAAGTTAATTCAATTATTTAGTATAGGGCACGATTTAATATCTAGTAATGTAAACAATTACAATATTATGATGTACCTGGCTACACTGACCGTAACCAATGCACACAGGGGGCAGATATCATTACCTTTTGGCAGACACACAGGGTGTACATTACTTGATGTGATAAACAGAACTATAAGGACAAATAAATAAATGAACTAAGGTACAACTATAAGGTTTGTTACATTTGTTTTCAGATTTATACAGCTTTATAAGCCATGTTGACTGGAAAACCCCGTAAGGACCAACATCCTTTCAGGCAGGAAACTAGGTGTGTGAAGGTCCATAGAACATCAGTAGTCTGTCACAAAGATTAGTACATGTTCACTATAAACACTGTACCCAATCCCCTGGTCTAATATAAAATTACATGTACCAGTGGTCACCTAATGTCCTGGTGCAAAGCCCCAGTGATGCAACGCTTTCTGGAGCAATTGCCAGCACCATATTGAGAGGCAGCATGCCTTTTCAATATGGCACTGCCCTGTTGTATCAAAAGTTTTGGAAGTGACCAACCATGTATTACATCAAAGCTACATCACTTTAAAAGTATTACAGTATTTGCATTGATACTTCTGTATTTCATGAGTTCTGAAATACTATAATATATCTCATTGATGAAAATGATCAGTTATCTGAAATACTTCTGTTTGCAAGCATTTTGGATAAGGGATATTGAATCTGTATTTATAACACTGTAATGTTCCTCAGTGATGTCCAATGAGATGCTCAAATAATGACAAGTAACTTTAAACAAGAAGTGAGGAGGTTCCTTCCAAAATGGGATCACAGTTTAAAGATGATAGTATTTAAAGAGACTATATTTAGTGAGAAAACCAATGGAAAGTTCCTGTGAATGGCTCAGTTTTTAGAACTTTGCCCCGCAAGTGACCTCTATCCTTCGTATATGATCGGGGCTTGTCTGCTAGAACAAAGAAGCGTTTCTGTTTTGCAGCTGCATCTAATAAAACGACTGGCATTTGAATAAAGTATCCAGGATTTTTGTCCTATCTGGACTCGATTATTAAACGCTACCTGTTGATCCCTTAGGTTGGATGATCTGCGGTTGAAACTTGAGAATGAAAGCTTTGTGAACATCTCCTATATTGTGGTTAATCACCAAGGGAAACATTCCCAGCTGAAATACGACCTGCTAAAATCCAAGGTCTCGGAGAACATTCCAGTTTATCAGCAAGATGGGGATCAGCCTGATGTCTGGAGCCTGCTGAAAGGGAACAAAGACGATTTTCTGATTTATGACAGGTTTGTATTACACCTTGTCATATTCTTCCCAGAGAAACTGCATTTTTCTTCCTATCTTCCCATGTAGGGAAATGTGCACAAAATAAAATCAATAAAACAAAAGTAAAAATTGTAAATCTGCTTGCTAGATAATTAGGCAGCATTGACACGAATGCAGAGATGAATTCCAGAGAAAACTTTAATATTCATCATAACTGAAATGAATCCCTGTAGTACAATAGGTTGCTTTTGTAAGTATATAACTATAGAGAACATGGGTATTTATTTAAACTCAGGAGAGGTAAATAACATTTAACTAAGGATTAAAATGTAATTTTAACATTCTTTTAAGACATACTTATCACTTAAAATAAATTTACATTAGTAGTGTAACTGTATACCATTTTAAAAACATGCTTTAAAGATAGCTGTAATTATGTATTAGCACTCACGTTAACTAGATGTCATACTTAACATGTTCCCCATGCTTCTGTCATTGGCTGCTGCTTTCATATCCTTTTTCATCGTTGTAGTATTCTGAATAGTTCACTATCTGTGCCTTTTGGATATATAATGCTCTATTCAATAAATATCTGTTGTATTTCTTGCTTTTTTAGGTGTTTCCAACTGAACACAGGCAAAGAAAATGAATGTTCTAACAATACAAATATAAACTAATAAACTAATAACATGTTTTCGAATAAGTAACACTTCAGTCGGGAAAATGAATCATTAAATGATTTAACCTATTATTGTTTATTTGTTCTTTGAAGGTGTGGACGCTTGGTAAAACACCTCGGGCTGCCATACACATTTCTAAGCTTTCCATATGTCGAGGATGCAATAAAGGCGGCGTACTGTGAAAATAAATGTGGGGACTGCAAGCACAAGGTAATTTCAGAAGGATGCAAATTATATTTAAACATCTCATGCTGAACCGATCATCAGTGCCTTAAACTGCATATCTATGTGGCTCCCACAACACCCTTGGGTATGAGGCACATAGTTACAACAGTACATGTTTTGATCATGAGATCCTGTTCTGACAAATCTGGGCTGTCCTAGCAGGACTTTGAAGTCCACTTGTGTGCCCTCTTGGAGATGGGTGAAATTAGCACCTGTTTAAAGGGATAATGAGAGGTTGTTGAGGTGGGTTAGAGTTGGATGGGCAGTGGGGAGGAGGATTGGGAAAGAATGCAAGATAGGCTTGTGTTTAAAGTGCACATTGTTGGCTGTGAAAAGAAAGACCTGCAAAATCAACGGAAACTGTATTATTTATTTGTTTGTTTTTTGGAGAATGAGAAGTGAAGCAGAGAAGTAAAACGATATCTGATTGTGTGAATTTTGATTATGTAGTGTGCGTGTGTGTGTAAGCGTCTGGGGTGAGGATAGACAGTGGCATGTTGGAAAGAGATGTCAGGAGTTTGATGAAAGTGAGAATATTGGTTAAACACTTTAACAAGGGAGAGGATAATTGTAGGTACAGCAGCTGTGAACAGCACTGGAGTAAGACACCACTGGAATGTCTTAGTTAAGCATATGGTCAACACAAGAGATGACTAACGACTGTAGATTGAATAATAGTGGATCTGAATAACCTGAAGACAGAGTTAATATAAGGCCAACTGGTGTATGTTTACCAACAAAATGAATTATTTTTTTCTAGAGCTCAATAGTTGAAGATGTATGCAAGAAACCAGAAGAGGAGCCAACAGTAGAAGACAAGCCAGTCGAAGAACCAGTAGAGAAGCCTAGACATCATAACCATCATCACAAGCACAAGGGTCATGGGCATAGGTCTCAACAGCAGGAAGAAGTCATTGTGGTAGAAGACGGTAGTAGACGGCATGCTAACCATAGGAAGGGGCACAGTAGGGTTGCAGGTCACAATGAGCTAAGTGGAAGGGCTGGGGGGATTATGCCGCAAAGAGAGGTTGTGTTTGACCCACAAAGGGAAGCTGACGTCCCAGTGATAGGCAATGAACCTTGAAAAAAGGTTAAGAGCTGAAGAAAGCAGTACAGGTGAGAGAGGGAAGAGGAGTCAGGGAAAACCACTAACATGTGATGCTGACACTGACGGCAGCTGTCATTTGAAACAACATCAAATGAGGTCACCTGACAGTGTCAAGGGGTCTTCCCTGCCTCCTGCAGGTGACAGGACCTGCTGTCGGACCATCTCCCTGAATCCTGACAGTGACGTCTGCCTTCGGCTGCATGACATTCAGCAGATGCAGGACAGCCAGATAAAAAGCTGCCCACAGAAACAGAGCACAGCGTAGCTTGAGAATGACCCAAAGAGACTGAAAACTGACAGTGAAAAGAACTGTGCAAATACCTGGTGTAAACTGTTTACATCATCATGCTACAATCTGGGTTTATATACAGTGAGCCGTTTTTTGCAATAACATACCTTTCGGTTCTGGAATAGACTTTACAAGCAAGTAAGGCCTGCTCTTATAGCAAAACTCAGCTTGTAGCAGACCAACCATCGGTCCCCTGGGTAAATGCGTAATGTTTATACTGCAGTGTTTCTGTCTCCTGACATCAGTTTAGTTAACCCATTTTCTGCTGGGAAGATAGATAGTGAGTTGCTGTGCAGCTGGTTGCCTATCTCTCCAGCTTTAAATAGGTTAAACTCATGGTCCTGACATCTCAGCTTTATTATTTTTACCATCGATGTGCATGCAGCTCACGTACACGAACCTCTCTTGTTCATATCCTGATCTTGTTTGCTTCAATGATGACAGAGGCATAAACTATGACCTAGGGGCTTCTGTCTGATATCCGCAATCCTTAGATGGGTGAAGGGCAAGAGAAGACATTCAATCATTTTAAGAAATCTTTTTATTTTCATGTCAACTCAATCCAAACTTTTAGATCGCCATAAACTATTAGATCTACGTTTTCTATAAACTAACATATGTGCCAAAATTAGCAGTCAGGGGGAATTGTGTGTGTGTGTGTATAGCACTATCATAGGACAAACTTCTAAAAGTGGAAATAGAATAGAAAATAGAAATTTGTCCCAGAACCACCTCCGATACACAGTCCTCATTGTATGAACAACTACAGTAATGCTCAACTAGCTTAGTCCTTGTTAATTTGATAAGATGTTTTATGTTTGTGTTTTGGCATATGAGGAATATTTTATGTTAATGGGTTGTTTTTTTATGCAAATACTGTAATCAATGATGGTTTCTAAGGAACATTACCTCTTATTAACCTGACTAAACCTGTACAGTAATGCTAGAAAGCAAGAGCGTGGTACGTTCCAAGTGTAAGGTAAAATGTGCAATGTGTCAAAACATGTACAATAAAGTGTTATATAAACAACACTGTGTTTGGTCGTAAATATACAATGTGAACAGATTTTTCAATTGACTTAAAGACTAGCATTTGTTCCAAAAATAGACATTTTTAACAGGGTATTTATCACTTTCTGTTGCGATTGTACACGTTAAAATCGCCTACGCTTTAAATGGGAAACTTGCGCGCTGCTGATTTGGCTCTCTAAATCTTTGATTCTGTTGCGAAGACATTCAATTTCTTTGTTTTTTTCTTCCTGCAAGTGTTGCAGTTTCTGTGGGAAGTAAAGACCAAAACAAAGTGTTTCAGATGACACGATAATCTGCAGACATTGCTGCGGAATCTCAGAATTCACACAAAACACACTCTTAGCAATAATTGACCTGGACACTCACATTTTTTATTTTAACCCCCTGACAACAAAGGGCGTGCCAGGAACATGCAGGTGCTGTCTGACAAAGGATGTGCCTGGCACATGCAGCAGTTATGATCGCAGTATGCTAGCTGTGGCGGGCAAGGGGGAAAGGCTATAACCACAGAGGACAGTAGGATAAATGTTACATTTTAATAGATAATACAGATAAAACTGGTCCTTTGGGGTCATACAAATATAAACTTGAAATCATTTGAATAAATTATGAAATAAAAAAAAAACTAGAAAAAAAATCTAACTGACATGGTTGAGTATCTCAGGAGACCGATGTGACAGCCAATCACAGCGACTGGATGTGTTTAGCTGTCAAAGTCAGCGCCTGGCATGGATTAATAAGTGTAGTGGAAGAAAAGGTGAAGCCCGGCTTAATTAATTTAATTGTTTAAATGGGAGTTTTCTAATAAAATGAGACCCCACACACGGGCATACCTAGAGCATTTGGCACCCGGGGCGGACCCTGAGTGTGGCACCCCCCCCCCCCCCCCAATAATATAAATGTAAGAAAACACCCACAATTTTTTCAATGTTTGAAAATTGTACAATTATAGATACCAGAAATAGTGTGCCAGTCAGATACCAGTAATATTGTGCCAGTCAGATACCAGGAATATTGTGCCAGTCAGATACCAGGAATATTGTGCCAGTCAGATACCAGTAATATTGTGCCACTCAGAGCCCAGTAATATTGTGCCAGTCAGATACCAGGAATATTGTGTCAGTGAGAGCCCAGTAATAGTGTGCCAGTCAGATGCCTGTAATATTGTGCCAGTCAGAACCCAGTAATAGTGTGCCACTCAGAACCCAGTAATATTATGCCAGTCAGAGCCCAGTAATATTATGCCAGTCAGTGCCCAGCAATAGTGTGCCAGTCAGTGCCCAGTAATATAGTGCCAGTCAGTGCCCAGTAATATAGTGCCAGTCAGTGCCCAGTAATATTATGCCAGTCAGTGCCCAGTAATATAGTGCCAGTCAGTGCCCAGTAATATTATGCCAGTCAGTGCCCAGTAATATAGTGCCAGTCAGTGGCCAGTAATATTATGCCAGTCAGTGCCCAGTAATATAGTGCCAGTCAGTGCCCAGTAATATTATGCCAGTCAGTGCCCAGTAATATAGTGCCAGTCAGTGCCCAGTAATGTGCCAGTCAGTGCCCATTAATAGTGTGCCAGTCTGTGCCCAGTAATAGTGTGCCAATCAGTGCCCACTAATAGTGTGCCAATCAGTGCCCACTAATAGTGTGCCAGTCAGTGCCCAGTATTATGCCAGTCAGTACCCAGTAATATTGTGCCAGTCAGTGCCCAGTAATAGTGTGCCAGTCTGTGCCCAGTAATAGTGTGCCAGTCTGTGCCCAGTAATAGTGTGCTTGTCAGTGCCCAGTAATAATGTGCCAGTCAGTGCCCAGTAATATAGTGCCAGCTAGAGCCCAGTAATATAGTGCCAGTCAGATACCCAGTAATATAGTGCCAGCCAGAGCCCAGTAATATAGTGCCAGTCAGTGCCCAGTAATATTATGCCAGTCAGTGCCCAGTAATATAGTGCCAGTCAGTGCCCAGTAATATTATGCCAGTCAGTGCCCAGTAATATAGTGCCAGTCAGTGCCCAGTAATATTATGTCAGTCAGTGCCCAGTAATATAGTGCCAGTCAGTGCCCAGTAATATAGTGCCAGTCAGTGCCCAGTAATATTATGCCAGTCAGTGCCCAGTAATATAGTGCCAGTCAGTGCCCAGTAATATTATGCCAGTCAGTGCCCAGTAATATAGTGCCAGTCAGTGCCCAGTAATATTATGCCAGTCAGTGCCCAGTAATATTATGCCAGTCAGTGCCCAGTAATATAGTGCCAGTCAGTGCCCAGTAATATTATGCCAGTCAGAGCCCAGTAATATTATTCCAGTCAGTGCCCAGTAATAGTGTGCAACTCAGAGCCCAGGAATATTGTGCTAGTTTAAACCCCGCCCTCCTCCCCCCCTTCCCCATCACTTACCGAAGCAGGTCTGTCTGTGGACCCCGACGCCTCCTCCGTGCAGTCTTCTCTTCCCTCCTGCACGGAGGAGGGAAACACAGTCGCAGCACCGGTGGCACCCCCCTACTAAGTGGCACCCGGGGCTGGCCGCCCCCCCGCCCCCCCCCCCCCCTTAGTACGCCACTGTCCACACACCTTTCACTGGTGTACCTGTGTGCTGTGAGAGATTCAATGAGTATAGAGCCTGCCTCCACTAGACACCAGGAAGCAGCTCTTCTGGAGTGCAGGGGTAAGTCCTGGATGTGCAATGTGGGTGATGGGCCATTTCCTGCTGTGCAGTGGTGAGTCCAGGGTGTGCAATGTGATGACGATGCATGTCCTGGGGTGCAGGGGCAAGTGCAAGTTGGGTCAGGGAGCATGTCCTTGGGTACAGGGGTAATTCCTGGATGTGCAGTTTGGGTGATGGGGCATGTCCTTGGGTGCAGGGATAAGTCCTGGATGTGCAGTGTGAATGATAAGGGATGTCCTAGGGTGCAGGGACAAGTCCTGGATGTGCAATGTGGGCAATGGGGCATGTCCTGTTGTTCCGGGGTAAGTCCTGGGTGTGCAATGTGCTGATGGGGCATGTCCTAGGATGCAGGGGTTAAGTCCTGGGTGTGCAATGTGCTGATTGGGCATGTCCTAGGATGCAGGGGTAAGTCCTGGATATGCAATGCAGGTGATAGAGGCCCTGTACAGAGCACTGGATAATCCACTAAATAACTAAATGTGAACTGCAAAAAAATCAGAAAACATTCTCCAACTCCAGTGTCTTTCCAACTCTGCTCTAAATTTCTGATGTGTTGCAGTAACTGTTCATTGTTAGTAAATACGCCTCCCACCCATATCTAGTGCACTGTTAGTTCACTCACACAGACCTGATTTGTATGTAATAACAGCAGGGCAGGCGATTGGAGATGGGGTTGGTAAACATGCTGGTGAACTTTTTATTCCCAGTACACACCATTCAAGAGCTTACACAGAAAAATGACTTTGCGTTTCACTATTTTTTGTCAAACCGTTACATTGGGAATTAATAATGAATTTGCCATATGACTGGTGTAGATACACACAATACGCACACCTATACATCCCCCTGTGAATTATATCAGCACATTTATTTAAAATAGATTTGAAGGGCGGCACTTAGTATATTTTTGTCTGGATGACCTGTACATTGTATCACTTGTGGTAAGAGTTTTATCATTTCATATCAAGGGAAAGTTCTAGACCAGGGGCATCCAACATGAGGCCCACAGGCATCAAGGTGCAGCCAGTGTGAGCTCTGCACCAGTAGTCGCACATACAACTGCTGACCGCGCGTGTGTAAATGTGACTTCATGTGTATGTGTGTGTAAGTGTGTCAGTGTGACCGCGCGTGTGTAAGTGTGGCAGTGTGACTGCGCGTGTGTAAGTGTGGCAGTGTGACTTCGTGTGTATGTGTTTGTAAGTGTGGCAGTGTGACTGCATGTGTTATATTTATATACATGGCCCACAAACACACATTTCTGGTGAAGTGGCCCTCTGCAGAAAAAATAACTGTTCTAGACTATGAGGGAATAAAAGTAGCAGTGTCCATGACATGTGTAGATCGTTCACATAATAAGGTAAGTGATACCGTTCTGTAGATACTCTGCGATAATGAACTGTTGCTTGGATATGGATTTCTAGGCTTACACTGGATCCTGGCCAGTTTCGTATTAAACTGCAAAAGAAGAGAAAGAAAAATCATGTTCTTTGAAATGAATCAAAATAAAACCAACGAACGTCTCATGCTAAAAAAAAGTCTTGAAAACGTTATCATTTATAATAACAAAGTGTTAAACCAGGAAAGGAGCGCTCACATATTCTCTTCTTTTCAAGTATATTCCATAAGTGTCAGTGTTGCTCAAAATCCAGGGGACGTTATTACACAATCTAATAGTATTCATATTATCTACCTCAGATGAATGAAAATTGACCATGCCAGGAACTGAATATGCAAGTCTGAAGATTTAATATATTCTACAATTAGAGAATCAGTCCACTAAGCAAACTCACCAGCATCTGAGAGATTGTGATTACATTAACATTTATTTATATAGGATCAACAATTTACATAGTGCTAGGTACAAAGCTTAACCCCTTAGTGACAAGACATATTGACCTTGACTTTCCCTTGGTGACAATGACTGTTTTTACATTTCTGGGGTGTTTGTGTTTAGCTGTTATTTTCTTCTCTCTCACATACTGTACCCACACAAATCATATGTTGTTTTTATCGACATAAGAAGGGCTTTCATTAGATACCATTATGTTCATCATATCTTATACTTTACTACAATAGAAATCATAAAATATGATGAAAATATAAAAAAACACTTTTTTTTTTACTTTGACCTAAAATATAATTTACACAAATACAATCATTGAAAAAGACACCATCTAAATAGTTTCTTAATGTTTTCCCGAGTTCAGAAATATGCATGTTTCTATATTTTTCTGCATTTTTTGCGAGTTATGGGGCAAGAAAAAAATAGTGTTTTTTGTTTTTTTCCTATATTGAGCTTTTGACCCCAACCCGAACCCTAAATTTAACCCCAACTCTAACCCTTATGCTATTCCTTAATATATTTTAATTTTAATTTAATTTTATACCTATTCCTTATGCTAAAGATTATTTAATTTTAACCCTAACAGCTAATCTAGCCCTAATCCTAGTTTTAAGATAATTAAATCTTCTTCTTTTTTTTACATTGCAATATTGCTGACTGCCATTAGGGGCAGTCAAGCAACATATTCAGAGTGACGGAAGCTCTTGACTAGAAAAGGGCATAGCCATATTGCTGGAGGATGCTGCTCCGTCAATATGGCGCCCATGATCGCTCCGTGGGACGATCGTGGGTGCCCCAGACACCAAATTTCGGTGCTGGCTATTGTCTCGACATCAAGGCAATAGACCAGCACCATAAGAGTGGTTTTCGCGATCGTTGATCGCGAAAACCACTCCTTTCGCCGCAGGATGTGTCAGGCACGTCCATTGTCGGGAACGGTTGTACCTGACATGTCAATTGTCGCGAAGGGGTTCAAGGGGACTACACAGTAAGTTAGAAGAACAAGAATAGACTGATACATGAGGAAGAGAGCCCTGCTCGTAAGCTTACAGTCTAGAGGTGGTATTGGCTAGATGTTAATTAATGGTATTCCAGTAACATTATGAGTAAAGACATGAGTTTTGAGGGACTTTTGGAAGTTTGCGGAAGAGGGAGAAAGCTGAATGTCCTGTGGAATGAAGGGGGCAGCTCAGCAAAATCTTGCAGGTGCGAGTGGGAAGAGGTGATGAGATTGGAGGAGAGCCTATGTCCATTTGATGAGCACAAAGTTCGTGCAGGGTGGTATCAGATAATGAGGGAGGCAGTGGAGGGAGGGGCTGAGGAGTGGAGGGCTTTGCAGGTTAAAGATAGAATTTAAAATTTTGGGAAGCCAATTGTATTCCATAGTCATAAGTTTATAGTTTTCTGTTGTACTTTATACCTATGAATGTATTTGCAATACATAATGGAAAATGAACACAATAAAAGGCTCAAATATTTGCCTCATTCTGGCCATCTTTCAAAGCAAAATTTCTCTACATTTCTGTGATTGTCGGAAAGTTAGGCACAATTTAAAAGCTTATTTAAAAAAAAAAAATGCCTTTCTGTTTAAGCCACATGCAGTTGATAGCAAAAGGAGCCATAGAGTGTATGATTTGCACTTATATGTAAATAGATGTTCTCTCTAAATAATTCAATACATTACAAAACACACTATGGTCTATTCAATAAAGAGTGAACTGTAGTGAAGTTAAACAGTCAGACAATAATAGTGGAGTTGGAATATTCTTCAACTTGCCTATCTTTCCAAGTCAGTTTGGAGAGCGAATCCTAGTTTTTTCAGTTCCATTATAGTTCCCCACATAACTCTGTATAGTGAATACATGCCACAGAGTTCTCACCATTCTGTAAATACATCACCTCTATTTGCTGCTTTATTAGCTCACTCTGCTTTTCCTTCTCTTGACTTTTCAGCTGTTGCTTTAACTGTTCGATTTCCTTGTCCTTCTTAGATAGCAAATTATTTGATTCTTCCTCTTTAAGGATAACTGCAAAATTCACAGCATTAATGATAAAAATGTTTTTTAAATGGATGCTTTCATACAATATTTATAGTGTGTGCCCACAGTTTTACTTTTGCTATTTAATTATTTCTGAGAAAAAAAAATCCATTACAAAGTTAAAAACTAATTACCCTAACCAATGCTTCTTACTTTTCTGTCTTTTATTTTCTAATGAGGCACACTTTTGAATTGCAGCTTTTATATGTTAGTTATAGTTACATTTTAAATAAACAGAAATTGTAAATCTGAAGTGTCTGTACCACAAAGTGTATAATGAAGATCACTATCATAACACTAGTAAAATACATTGAGAAGACAGTGAAATGTATAACTGGACCTTGGAAATTTCCAGGGGAGTCACACATCATTTAATACTGTGCAGTGGGAGTTAAGGGGATTAGTCAAGCTAAATAATGCTTTTTGCATAATTTTGGGTCATTTTGGGTCTAGAAATAATTTCAGCACCAGGGAGGGCCCTTAACAGTCTAACAAATTATTTTTCTTGTAAATATCATATAAATTAACTCAATTCATCTTGCTTCTAGGATATTTTCTTAATAAAAACATATGTTTTTATTCCTTCCTTTATAGGAAGGAAACACAGGTCGCATTTTTTTTTTAAACTTTATTGAAGCAGCACGCCTTCAATAAAGATAAAAATAAAAAATAAATCAACCAGAGTTTCCTTCCTCCATGCAGGAGGGAAGATGTTTTTTTTTCTTATGGCATGACCTTGGCCTGCCGGGCCCGGTACGCAGGGCCGTCTTTAACGCGGGGCAAACGGGGCAGCTGCCCTGGGCCCAGTTACTCCTGGGGGGCCCCAAGGCAGCTGTCCCGTGGGCCCCCAGCGCCTGCTTGCCGCGTTCACAGCGCAAAAAAAAAACGGACGCCGGATGTGACGTCGCGTCACATCCGGTGACTGTTTCCCTCCTCCGTGCAAGAGGGAAGACTGCACGGAGGAGACATCCGGCGGGGGACACGGAGCAGCTTCATGTAAGTACTTGGGAACGGGGGGGCGGGGGGCTGACTGGCACTATATTCCTGGGCATCTGGCTGGCACAATATTACTGGGCTCTGACTGGCACAATATTACTGGGCTCTGACTGGCACAATAATACTGGGCATCTGGCTGGCACTATATTACTGGGCTCTGACTGGCATAATATTACAGGCATCTGGCTGGCACTATATTACTGGGCTCTGACTGGCATAATATTACAGGCATCTGGCTGGCACTATATTACTGGGCTCTGACTGGCATAATATTACAGGCATCTGGCTGGCACTATATTACTGGGCATCTGGCTGGCACAATATTACTGGGCATCTGGCTGGCACAATATTACTGGGCATCTGGCTGGCACATTATTATAGGCATCTGGCTGGCACTATATTACTGGGCATCTGGCTGGCACAATATTACTGGGCATCTGGCTGGCACAATATTACTGGGCATCTGGCTGGCATAATATTACAGGCATCTGGCTGGCACTATATTACTGGGCTCTGACTGGCATAATATTACAGGCATCTGGCTGGCACTATATTACTGGGCATCTGGCTGTCACAATATTACTGGGCTCTGGCTGGCACAATATTACTGGGCTCTGACTGGCACCATTATACTGGGCATCTGACTGGCACATTATTACTGGGCTCTGACTGGCCCAATATTGCAGGCATCTGACTGGCCCAATATTGCAGGCATCTGACTGGCACAATATTACTGGGGTCTGAATTTCACAATATTCCTGGTTTCTGACTGGCACAATATTCCTGGGCTCTGACTGGCACAATATTCCTTGGCTCTGACTGGCACAATATTCCTGGGCATCTGACTGGCACAATATTCCTGGTACCTGACTGGCACAATATTATTGGGCATCTGACTGGCACAATATTCCTGGGCTCTGACTGGCACAATATTCCTGGGCTCTGGCTGGCACAATATTATAGGCATCTGGCTGGCACTATATTACTGGGCATCTGGCTGGCACAATATTACTGGGCATCTGGCTGGCACAATATTACTGGGCATCTGGCTGGCATAATATTACAGGCATCTGGCTGCACTATATTACTGGGCTCTGACTGGCATAATATTACAGGCATCTGGCTGGCACTATATTACTGGGCATCTGGCTGTCACAATATTACTGGGCTCTGGCTGGCACAATATTACTGGGCTCTGACTGGCACCATTATACTGGGCATCTGACTGGCACATTATTACTGGGCTCTGACTGGCCCAATATTGCAGGCATCTGACTGGCCCAATATTGCAGGCATCTGACTGGCACAATATTGCAGGCATCTGACTGGCACATTATTACTGGGCTCTGAATGGCACAATATTGCAGGCATCTGACTGGCACAATATTACAGGCATCTGACTGGCACAATATTACTGGGGTCTGAATTTCACAATATTCCTGGTTTCTGACTGGCACAATATTCCTGTGCTCTGACTGGCACAATATTCCTTGGCTCTGACTGGCACAATATTCCTGGGCATCTGACTGGCACAATATTCCTGGTACCTGACTGGCACAATATTATTGGGCATCTGACTGGCACAATATTCCTGGGCTCTGACTGGCACAATATTCCTGGGCTCTTACTGGCACAATATTACTGGGCTCTGAATGGCACAATATTACTGGGCTCTGACTGGCACAATATTACTGGGCTCTGACTGGCAAAATATTACTGGCATCTGAATGGCACAACAATTATGGCATACGTGTGTGTGTGTGTGGGGGGGGGGTAACATTGCGATGGATGGCGGGATTGCATGCAGGGGAGGGGGCAGGGTCCAGGGGGCCCAAGCAAATGCTTGCCCAGGGTCCAATCACTATTAAAGACGGCCCTGCCGGTACGCCAGTATCGCCCGTCACCCCCTGATGGCGGGCCTGCTGTGGGCACCAGGCAAGTGAACTGGAGTACCAACAAGAAAATGCAGTTTAAAAGCATCTGTTTCTTCACATTTTGTAGTACGTGACTTGTGTGTGTATGTGTGGAAAATACTTGTAAATGACGGTTTGAAGCATAAGTTCCCAGATGCGGGTGTTTATTAACAGTAACCTGTGAGACACTTCTACAATATTTAGGGTGTTTACGTTCAGAGACCACACTTATTGCAGTTTTTAATTGTAGGCCAATAACTTCCACCATCAGAAGGGGCCACATAAACCTACAGAGACTGTAATTTGACTTATTTATTATTTTCTACTGTTAGACATTCTGCTAGTCATTAAACAGATTCACTAGCAAGAAGTGGTAAATGAAATGAGCTGACAAGGTTGAGGCTGGGTCTCTGTAGGAGGCTCTTTATTTCATTTCATGCATGAATAGCTTGCTGTGCTGTCGTTTAAAGCAGTATGTTTCTGCCTATAATCGTTAAGCTGTTTCAGAAAAACATGTATATATATTTTTGCTTATACCATCGACATATAGAACAGAAATCCCTACAAGTCCAGCATCAGATGGAAAGCTGAACACAGATTATTTCCTCCTGTAAAAAAAGATAAACAAACATACTAAACAATTCTAGGAATCTAGAGGATAGAAGAGGGGGCTTTCCCTCCCGGAATACCGCTGCCATTGTCTTGCGTTGGTATGGGACATCTCCCTTGATAAACCAGCAAAGTGAAAGGCATATAACTCTTGCATTAACACAGATTCCTCTTCACACAGCATCAGGTGTCACATGACATCCCAGCACTCTGACTCAAACAGGCATGTGGACCAAAGTGGGGGAAACCAGAAAGAGGCAGGATTTAGAGCTTGCAAGAGGCACAGAACTCTCAGTCCCCACACTGGACCACCCAAGACTGAGCCAAGAAATCAATCAAGAGACGGGGCATCCATTTACTTACATTTGCGGGAGGGGAGTGGGGTGATTAGTGCAAGTTGTAACATTATGCCCACTTAGAAACTTTGTGCAGACACACATGCAAACAATGAAAATGTGAATCCCTAGGAAAACACTGCAAAATAATGTATTTGTCTTGCCTTTAAGCAGTTAATGAAATACAAATAGTTACATTTATGAGTAACACAATATAAGTAATATAATTTTATGAATCACTTAAAAAGAAACACACCACAATGCCCTGCAGCTGCCCAACCTACTAAGCTTCCTTGACAAATATTTCTTGAACAAAATGTGTCACAGAGGTGTCAGTTGTTCTAATACAAGTAACAGTGTAGAGTTCTGCAGTTTGTATCTACGGAATGTCCCTATAACTCCGGTAATCTTATGTTTTCACAAGGTTTGCTGGGACAGTGTTTTTTAAGGAAAATAAAAGGTTACAATCTGCCAGTAAGCTCCAACATTGCATACAATTCCTGGATTCAATGGATTCCATTTTCAGGTCCTGGTAGATGACTGGGTATTATATACAATTCCTGATTCATGTCATTCCTTTCCATCTAGATAAAGTAGGAACTACTGTATGTCAGTTCCACATGTAGATTTAATGGGGAATAATGGGGGATTCTAGCTGGATGCACCGTAGTCCTCTTTGGAAAGGTGAGTTTTGAGGAGTTAAAGAGCTCCACGTTTTGTAAAAGGGAATTGTAGATAAATGGGGCAACTCCAGAGATGCCTTGCAAGTAAGAAGAAGGAGGAAGGAGGACAGCTATGGGGAAGCTATAGAGATGTAGCTAGTAATAAGAGCAGATGTGCCACAATTTGGACATCATAGCCGATTCCATGTCGATATCTCCCGACACCAAATGCAGCTGAAATGCACCAAAACAAAGCAGTAGCCTACTGTAGACCTCTATGGGGAGGACTTTGGCTTATTTTAGGGTCATTTTGGGAGGAACCCAGCTATTACGAATATATCGCAAAATCTATAGAGTCGAGGGGAGGAGTTTGGCTATAACTGGAAGAAACAAAAAGCCGAAGTCTTCCCAAAACGGCCTGAAGTGTAACAACAAAGTAAAAAAACAGTAAACACTATACATTAATTAAATACATAAAATCTAAAATTTAAAAATGCTTATATTAATGTAAATATACTATTATAATATATAACATTAATATATTATAATTTGATATAACTATTTCTGTGTTTAAAATATGTCTACTTTAATTCTTCTACAATTTTCAATTGTCCAGTTAAACTCTAGATAATTGAAATGGGTGAATTTCGCGTATGTTATCAGAATTTGGAACAATTTTTTGGAGTGATTTAGCACATATTCCCCCAGAAAACCCAGCAACCTGGAGATAATTGATGGAATGTGTTTTACATCTGTATTTTGTCTTTTCTCCCCTTGGGATGAAAATTAATGATGTCCACCAAGTGTGCCAAAATTTTATAATTGGTATCATCCCACTTGATTTGGACATGCTTAGCCAATCACAGCGCAGGAGGTCGCTGTTACAATGAGATGCTCACAGCAGGTTAGAATTATTTTTCCTGCAGTTGAGCCAAGTGCTGTGAAACTCACATTTTGCATTCATCTCACTCGCCAGCTTCTGCATTTGCGCTTCATATCCCTGCTGCTTGGTCTTCATCATGGATGCCAATGAGTCTAACTGTTTATTATGGTCCTAAAAAAGAAAAAATACAAACAGCAAATAACAATGTCTATATATAAACATAACAAGGCTATATTCTCTTTTCCCCTAAGCATAGGCAGCATGCCTTCCCAGTCAATCCATTACTAACGTGTTGACCCTGTGATCTAAAACTGGTCCGGTAACTAATACACCACTGTAGATATGGTAATCTTCCATGGTACGAAATCTTGTCTAGACGTGGCATGTAAAAATGTGGCTTTGGTAAATGCAATAAAACAAATGTGTTCTCATGCCATTAACCAACAATGAGCAAATATAGTATATAGTATTTGTTGTCTGGGTGGTCTATTCAGTAAATGGTGAATTGTGGTGAACTGGCATGCCGATAGAAAAAAAATCAAGCATTAATGATGCTGAAGAAACAGATGTAACATTTTATTTTATAAGATAATTAGTAAAAAAATGAATAAAAAGGTATAGAAAGTTTCTGAGGTTTGTTAGCGTCAGCGTCCTGCCAGTCAGTCAATGTCGACTCTTCTCTCTGTGACATCACTGCACAGAGAACTCTTACAACCTCCCCCACCCGTCATCCTATACCATACGTCATAACTCCGTGCTAACACATAGCAGGTGCATCGCTTCATCACAGGCATCATCTTCAGTGAAAGCATATCAAGCCATTTAACACACTTGTACACAGAGTTCTTGGTTCTCAAACCCTATTGTGGATTTTATTTGGTGGGCTCCATGGTGGGCCATAAATACTGTAGAATGTTAAAAGTCTGGTTAGGTCTCTCTTATCATTTTCATGTTTGCTGCTCTTTTCACTTGTTAAATGTCAAAATTTGCTTCTCATTTGTGTTTTCCTAATTACTTGCTCATTTGAGCTTTTCTGTGTTGTTTATTGCCCCAGCCTCTTTACATTTGGGTTTGCTACCCTTGTTTATCTTCTATTAATAGTATCTAAAATCAAATGACATAGGTACAAGTACCTGGCATATTTATCAATCAAAGCGACTTTAAATTCATCGCCACGTCACAATTGTAATTTCTTTATCTTAATGAGGGTTTGAAAAGGTAAAACAGGGATTTCTCATTATACAAGAGGAGAAAGTCAATGTACAGCTTCTACTACTGTTTGCACAAAACGTGTTTTCCATATTAACACAGAGTGGGGCATGTATAAACACGGCACACACACAGATTGCGCCAAATGCAAGCGCAGTCGGCATGTGCACTAATGTATAAAGCAGATTTTGGGAGTTTGCACTGCCTATGTATATAAAAAAAAAAGCGCTTGACTTGTGTTAGAGAACTTCCGACAAATGTTTGGCAGAGGTACCACTTCCTCACTGCAAAGTGTTGGGATGTATAAAAAGGCACAATCGCCGTTATACATAACAAAATGGCGATTGTGTCTTTTTATAAAACCAATGACACTTTGCAGTGCTGGAGTTTTTACAAAATGACCCCTGAGTTTGGGGTTTTCATAAATCCATTGTTGTGCTTATCATTGGCAGCTCTGTATTTAAATAATGTTTTATAGTTGCCAACATCGGCCATGTTTCCAGGGACACATATTTGTTCCACATGCTGCAGAAAGAGCATGCAAAGTGCAGCCCGGCAGTATGTAGGATGGCTACATGCACAGACACAACTGGATTAATTAATCTCATAGGACCTACCTTGATTAATTAATTGGATTATGTCAGTGTGTATATCCATCCTACATACTGGGAGGCTGCACTTTGCATGCTCTTTCTGCAAATATTTGTCCCTGGAAACATGGCCGATGTTGGCAACTATGTAACAGTTGAGTACTTTATATCCATCAACTTGTGTTTCTCTGCTTTGTGTTTGACTTTTAATAACAGTTTATTTATCTCACCTGTGCAGTTACTTGTAGTTTATCCTCTAACATACTTATACGTTTTTTAAGACTTGCATTTTCATCTAAACAGAAGTATATAAAGAGTCACATAAACATAGCACAGTTTTAAATCATTTACACTACCTATTGATTTACAAGCAATGTGGGATTACTCATCTATGGTAATCTCAGAAGGTTTTGCAGTGATATACATTAAATGTATGCAGAGTGTGTATAACAGTATGGGAGTCTATCATTTAATCCTTGTTGAAATGGTTACACTGAATGGGTTACCAGGTTGCATTCTGCTTACTAACTAAACATATTACACTATGCACCTTTGCAAATCTCCAATAGACTATATTTGAACAGGTCTAAAAGTATAGGAGCAGTAATTCTTAAAACAACAGATTCAGCGTTTTTAGTTCAGCATTGTAAAAAGAGGGATAATATTATAGTAGAATAGTAGAAAGAGATAACAAATTAGCTAAATTTTAATTGGTTTTATGGGGAACACATGCCAGCTGTGGATGAAGTGGAGGTCTGAGTCAGGTAGCTGCCAGCAGATGTACCTGAGTCCATCCAAATTTTACGTGGGATTACACATGGAAAACATTGGCGTAACCTAAAAATTAACAACATGTCCATCTGATTTTGTTTCAGACAGGCAATGCCATTTCCTACTATTGCTTATTAGCTGGTTTTCTATCGCAGACATCTCTTGTACAGATTTCCTCAACATATATGGACTATTTGTCTGCTTAAATAAACATATATGCAATTGAGCATAATGCTGACTTATAATCATGTATTCATCTTATTCTTTGCTTTACCAAAGAAATAGTAATATGTCTGATTTGTCAAAATATGTTTCTGGTGCTCCCTCAGCTATAGAAATGATTGCGCGTGCATGATGTCATATATCGTCATATTTGTTCTTCCTTAGTGGAGAACCATGAAGAAGGGACATGATGGGGGTCACAAAAATACAAGGTCACTGTTTCAGACCCTGGTGTAACAGTTTCTCACATTAATAGAGTGAATACATACAATAGAAGGTAGGGAAGATAAGAAGCAGTTGATTGTAAACATGAGGCTGAAAACAATCTAATCCAATAAAGGAAGCCCTACCATTAAGTATTACAAATACCTAGTATATGGCTTTATCACAGGACCTGGCTGTGTTTGCACCACATTCTGTTAATTATTTGTAAATTTATATTTTTTATAATCACTTTAGCATAAAGACATGAAAAAACTTTATACAATTATGTTCTATACATCCCTTTTTTACATTTTCATGAGGCACAAGGCCCTTGTGGTGCACCGTTCAAAAGATATTCAGCCCTATTTTTTTGCCAAAGGAAAGACTAGGAGGCTCCAATCACACGGATCATTGCTCCATGGCAACATTGAGAGACGATCCAACAACAGCCTCGCCATCACCGATGTAGGTGTACGACAATCGTGCATGCCGCACACCAACTAAGGTTGCCAGCTCTGTGACATGGCAACCTGGAAGTCACATAAACTTCCCAGCGATTAATGAATCGCTTCTGACTGGTGCTCAGTAGGAGTATAGTTCGGAAGCCTTTTTATACCTTTCTGTAAACTTCTAGTCAGACAGGGTGGTCTGGCTGATTAAATGTTAACATAGAGGGTTTGAATGCAATAAGCTTAATAAATACAATATAAAGTGGCAATGAACTGCTCACCTCTCATGTTACATTGGGATTCGATGGTTTCCTGCAGACCTCTCACGACTTTCTGTAAAGCAGCACGCTCTGTGAAAACACAATCATATATTAATACATTATAAAAAGATTATTACATATCCATACCTGGCTTTTTTTTAAGGCCTTATTGAACTAATAAGGTTAGGTGTAAGCATTCATGCTTATAGACAAATTCCACAATATACTACTATAACCTAGACAATGTCCCGCTTATAGAAACATAGAAACATAGAATATGTCAGCAGATAAGAACCATTCGGTCCATCTAGTCTGCCCAATTTTTTTTTGAGTACTTTTATTAGTCCCCCGTTCCCGGTCTTATAACTAGGATAGCCTTGTGTCTATCCCACACATGCTTAAAATCCTTGACTGTGTTTACCTCTACCACTTCTGCTGGCAGGCTATTCCATACATCCACTACCCTCTCAGTAAAGTAATACTTCCTCATATTACTTTTAAATCTAATTTAAGACTATGTCCTCTAGTTGTGGTAGTTTTTCTTCTTTTAAATATACTCTCTTCCTTTACTGCGTTGATTCCCTTTATGTATTTAAATGTTTCTATCATATCCCCCCTAGCATCAACAGCTTGGAATCGACTACCCAGGGGCAGTACAAGAAACAGCAACAAGGATATGGGTCCTGTATCCCTATTAAAGGAACTTCAGTAGTACTTATGATAAAATGTACTGGTAAGCATTTGTTGGAGATTTTAACATTATGTCTGTTATATTTAGTCAGGTACATATATACAGGTACATCTTTACATTTCTGGTCCACTTATTTAAGGATATGGGAGGATTTACAGCGATCATGACCTTTCCGAGTTGTACTATTGTACAAAGAAACAGCAATGCACAGTGTGGCTCAGGTAAAAGAAGCAATAAGTCAAACCAAGCTGGATTACCCTTCCATGGTGGACGAAATCATGGCTATTGGTTGCAGTCACATCCTATCCCACTAACCAATACATGGTGGCTATTATTTGGAGCCCATGAGAAGCTAATGAGTAGACATGTGCATTCGTTTTCGGACGAATGCATTTTCGGACGAAAATAGCATTTTCGTCCATTCGTCCGAAAAACGAATAACGAAAATTTTAACTAACAAAATCCGAATGAACGAATGGTTAATAAACGAAAATCATTCGTTCATTCGTCCATTCGTCCATTCGTGCTATTGGCATTCTAAACCGAAATAGAGTCGGTTTATACAATACCAATAGCATTGTACTACATTCCATAAACCGACATGAATGACTTTCGGTTTATGGAATGCATGTAATGCTATTAGCTTCCTATAAACCGAAATTGAGTTCCCATTCATACGAATAGGTCAATTGACCTATTCGTATGAATGGAGACTCTTTCGGTTTATAGAAAGCCAATAGCAGCATGTATTCTATAAGCCGAAAGTCTTTAAAACAAACGACGTTCAGTTTATAGAATACATGTAATGCTATTGCTGTTCTATAAGCCGAAAGACTTTCGGCTTATAGAACAGCAATAGCATTACATGTATTCTATAAACCGAACGTCGTTCGTTTTAAAGACTTTCGGCTTATAGAATACTATTGGCATTCTATAAACCTAACTAGAGTCCCTCCTCATTCATAAGAATTTCTTATCAATGGGGACTCGACTCTAGTTCGGTTTATAGAAAGCCAATAGTATTCTATAAGCCGAAAGTCTTTAAAACGAACGACGTTCGGTTTATAGAATACATGTAATGCTATTGCTATTCTATAAACCGAACGACTTTCGGTTTATAGAATAGCCATAGGATTACATGTAGTACATAAGCCGAAAGTCTATAAACCGAAAGTCGTTCGGTTTATAGGCTGTCGGCATTTAACTATACAGAGACAGAGTCTCCATTCATAAAATTATGAATGGAGACTTTGTCTCCGTGTAGTAAAATGCCGAAAGCCTATAAACCGAACGATCGGTTTATAGACTTTCGGCTTATGTAATACATGTAATCCTATGGCTATTCTATAAACCGAAAGTTCGGTTTATAGAATAGCAATAGGAATACAAGTATTCCATAAGCCGACAGCCTATAAACCGAACGTTCGGTTTATAGGCTGTGGGCATTTTACTACACGGAGACAAAGTCTCCATTCATATGAATGGAGACTCTGTCTCCGTATAGTTAAATGCCCACAGCCTATAAACCGAATGTTCGGTTTATAGGCTGTCGGCTTTTAACTATACGGAGACAAAGTCTCCATTCATATGAATGGAGACTCTGTCTCCGTATAGTTAAATGCCCACAGCCTATAAACCGAAAGTTCGGTTTATAGGCTGTGGGCATTTAACTATACGGAGACAAAGTCTCCATTCATAATTTTATGAATGGAGACTCTGTCTCCGTATAGTTAAATGCTATTGTATTCTATAAACCGACTCTATTTCGGCTTATAGAATGCAATAGTACTACGAATGGACGAATGAACGAATGATTTTCGTTTATTAACCATTCGTTCATTCGGCTTTCGTTAGCTTAGCATTTTCGTTCTTCGTTTTTAGGGCGAATGGACGAAAATGCTATTTTCGGACGAAAATGCATTCGTCCGAAAACGAATGCACATGTCTAGTATATATTCACCTGTAAATTGCTTTTTTAATAAAAAATTATGATATAAAAAAAATCTTGTTTTTATTTCCTTTTATGTGACAATGCTGCCTCTCTCTTTCCCTTGCCACCAGATTTGTCGCTCTCCCCCCCCTTAGTGTTGTCTCTCTCTCACCCTCCCTTTGGCTCCCCCCTCGCTCCCCTTGTGTCTGTCTCTTCCCCCCTTCCCTCCCCTTGTTTCTCTCTGCCCCCCCCCCCTTGTTATTCTGTCCCCCCCTCACCTGTTTCTTGCTCCCTGGTGGCTAGTGGGGGCAGCCGGGGGATGTATGCACTATACATAATAGACGGAAGTGTTGGGCAGCATGGAGGTTGTCTGCACGATTCGTGCAGACATCCCCCAGCTGCCCGATTCTCCCTGGTGGCTAGCGAGGCAGCGGAGGATGTCTGCGCGATGAGCGAGACCTCTCCTGCTGCCGCCCGGCATGACCGCCGGGACTTCTATGATGAAGCTGGGTACTTCCGGCTTCCTCATAAAAGTCCTGGCGGTCGTTCCGGGCGGCAGCAGGGGAGGTCTCGCTCATCGCGCAGTCATCCTCCGCTGCCTCGCTAGCCACCAGGGAGAATCGGGCAGCTGGGGGATGTCTGCACGAATCGTGCAGACAACCTCCATGCTGCCCGACACTTCCGTCTATTATGTATAGTGCATACATCCCCCGGCTGCCCCCACTAGCCACCAGGGAGCAAGAAACAGGTGAGGGGGGGGGGGGGACAGAATAACAAGGGGGGGGGGCAGAGAGAAACAAGGTGAGGGAAGGGGGGAAGAGACAGAAACAAGGGGAGGGGGGCAGAGAGAAACAGGGGGAGGGAAGGGGGGAAGAGACAGACACAAGGGGAGCGAGGGGGGAGCCAAAGGGAGGGTGAGAGAGAGAGAACACTAAGGGGGGGAGAGCGACAAATCTGGGGGCAAGGGAAAGATAGAGGCAGCATTGTCACATAAAAGGAAATAAAAACAAGATTTTTTTTATATCATAATTTTTTATTAAAAAAGCAATTTACATGTGAATATATACTAGACATGTGCATTCGTTTTCGGACGAATGCATTTTCGTCCGAAAATTGCATTTTCGTCCATTCGCCGAAAAACGAAGAACGAAAATGCTAAGCTAACTAAAGCCGAATGAACGAATGGTTAATAAACGAAAATCATTCGTTCATTCGTCCATTCGTAGTACTATTGCATTCTATAAGCCGAAATAGAGTCGATTTATAGAATACAATAGCATTTAACTATACGGAGACAGAGTCTCCATTCATAAAATTATGAATGGAGACAAACGTATAGTTAAAAGCCGACAGCCTATAAACCGAACGTTCGGTTTATAGGCTGTGGGCATTTAACTATACGGAGACAGAGTCTCCATTCATATGAATGGAGACTTTGTCTCCGTATAGTTAAAAGCCGACAGCCTATAAACCGAACATTCGGTTTATAAGCTGTGGGCATTTAACTATACGGAGACAGAGTCTCCATTCATAAAATTATAAATGGAGACTTTGTCTCCGTATAGTTAAAAGCCGGTGTTCTGACAAATTTCTGGAGCAAATTCTCCTGCGCAATCGCAGGAGAATTTGCTCACTGCGCATGCGCATAAAGTTACAGCTGATAACTCGGCTGTAACTTTGTGACCACCGCGCATGCGCCAGCTGCGCAACCCACCTCCCGCCCCCCTCACACCCACCGCACACCCCTTCTTACCAGATCATCGACCACAGCGATACACAGCGCATGCGCACGCCTATCCAGCCGTTTGGGAATGCGCGCGTCCGTTGTTGTGTTCTTAAGGTGGTAAGTAACACGGGGCGTCGGGACATAAGGGGGCAAGCATCCTGGTGAGGGCTGCCTCATCTTGATGGGATTTGTGATCCTCCTGCTGCATCAATAACACAACAACGGACGCGCGCATTCCCAAACGGCTGGATAGGCGTGCGCATGCGCTGTGTATCGCTGTGGTCGATGATCTGGTAAGAAGGGGTGTGCGGGGGGTGTGAGGGGGGCGGGAGGTGGGTTGCGCAGCTGGCGCATGCGCGGTGGTCACAAAGTTACAGCTGAGTTATCAGCTGTAACTTTATGCGCATGCGCAGTGAGAAAATTCTCCTGCGATTGCGCAGGAGAATTTGCTCCAGAAATTTGTCAGAACACCGGCATTTAACTATACGGAGACAGAGTCTCCATTCATAAAATTATGAATGGAGACTTTGTCTCCATATAGTTAAAAGCCGACAGCCTATAAACCGAACGTTCGGTTTATAGGCTGTGGGCATTTAACTATACGGAGACAGAGTCTCCATTCATAAAATTATGAATGGAGACTTTGTCTCCGTGTAGTAAAATGCCCACAGCCTATAAACCGAACGTTCGGTTTATAGGCTGTCGGTTTATGGAATACATGTATTCCTATTGGTATTCTATAAACCGAACGTTCGGTTTATAGAATAGCCATAGGATTACATGTATTACATAAGCCGAAAGTCTATAAACCGATCGTTCGGTTTATAGGCTTTCGGCATTTTACTACACGGAGACAAAGTCTCCATTCATAATTTTATGAATGGAGACTGTCTCTGTATAGTTAAATGCCGACAGCCTATAAACCGAACGACTTTCGGTTTATAGACTTTCGGCTTATGTAATACATGTAATCCTATGGCTATTCTATAAACCGAAAGTCGTTCGGTTTATAGAATAGCAATAGGAATTCATGTATTCCATAAGCCGACAGCCTATAAACCCGAACGTTCGGTTTATAGGCTGTCGGCATTTTACTACACGGAGACAGAGTCTCCATTCATAAAATTATGAATGGAGACTTTGTCTCCGTGTAGTAAAATGCCCACAGCCTATAAACCGAACGTTCGGTTTATAGGCTGTCGGCATTTTACTACACAGAGACAAAGTCTCCATTTATAATTTTATGAATGGAGACTCTGTCTCTTATTAGTTAAATGCCGACAGCCTATAAACCGAACGACTTTCGGTTTATAGACTTTCGGCTTATGTAATACATGTAAACCTATGGCTATTCTATAAACTGAAAGTCGTTCGGTTTATAGAATAGCAATAGGATTACATGTATTCCATAAGCCGAAAGTCTATAAACCGACAGTCGTTCGGTTTATAGACTTTCGGCTTATAGAATACAAGTAATACTATTGCCTTTCTATGAACTGAACGAGAGCCCCATTCATAAGAATTTCTTATGAATGGGGCTCTCGTTCGGTTTATAGAAAGCCAATAGTATTACATTGTATTCTATAAAACGAACGAATAAAACAAAATGAAACGAAAATAATGAACGAATTTCGTCTGAAACGAATGCACTAATGAACGAAATTCGTTTTAGACGAAATAAATAACATTTTCGTCCGAATGGACGAAAACGAAACGAAAATTTTAGTTTTGCACATGTCTACTAATGAGTAAATAGCATATGAAAAAGAGCTACTGTTTAAAGGGTTGTACATGTTATTGGTTTCTGTTAAATACAACTATCATTACCTTTGAAAAATTACAGTTATCCTGTAGTTTTATACTGAAAATAATGTCACAAATTCAGTGATATCATTAAGAGGGGGTGCACACAGACATCTTCCCTGTGCAGCAGATGTCATTTCAGAGAAAGTGCTGTCATTAGCTATTAAAGGACAGTAGAGTCACCAAGCTACCCTCTTTTTTATATGCTTATTAAAGCCAATGATAAGAACTTCCAAATTCACATTTCATTATTAAAGTAGCTTTTTGTATTTGGGATATACTGTATTTATATGATGAAGATCCTGAGAGCTTAAGTTCCACCTACAAGCTCTGAGAGAAAGTCACATCACAGCGGCAGCAACATTAATTTTTACAGCGTTTGGGAGTGGTTATAGTTCTCTCCACTCCTCAGCACTAAAAGGGATAACGGGACGCAAACATTGCATAATCCCTCCCCCATTAAAATAGAACATATGCAAATAATTAAAAACTCCCTTCTCCCACTGCAATAAACCTACAGAGAAGAGATCCTACCGGAATGACATCTAGCTGTCAGAGGAAGAGCCAACTGTCACTATGGGAGAATGCCAATCACAGGCTTATTGATTACAACTGGTACTTAAATATCACATTGATTTTAAATGAGCACAGCAGCTGGGAGGAGTTCACTTTACAAACAACTAACTTATTTCTAGGACAAAACTTCATATATTTTCATGGAAAAAAATGTAGTAACAAACAGCGCATTCATAATGCAAACCTCCCAACATTACCCCCTGAAAAATCAGGGTATCAAGGGACAGTGCTTGGAAGGTAAAGTGACAGTCAGACTGTACCACGCATGTGTGGTGGCACTGTTACTACTGAAATAAATTAATTTTCCTTTGCAGGTTTTTAAACTTTTTAAAAAACTGCACATGGTCAAGAATTCACCATGTGCAGTACGCCATTCAGTGGTTTGTGGGTTTCAGTTAGTTGTGTGTCCTGCTATGTAACAGAAGATGGATGCATGGGCGTATCGTGCCCCGGTGTCAGGCCCACTGTCACACCCGCCTTCCTACCAGCCACCTTACCCGTTCTGTTGCCCGTCAGCGGCTCTCCCCCGCTGCTTGTCTACTCCTACTATGTTACCCTCCGGTACCCCCAACCTTGGCTTGTCTCCTCCTACTACGCTCCGGTATCCCTGACTACAGCTTGTCTCCTCCCACCATGCTATTTTCTACGAAAGACTTCATTGAATATCCTTGGAGTTCCAGCACGATCACCCGTGCTTGCGGTCACTTTGTGAGGAGTTCTGTTCACACTTTCAGTTCCCCTCCTTTGTGCTGCTCCAGCAAGTGTGGTACCATAGCTACTGGGCTCCAACACCTGAACGTGAGTAAACCTCCCTGACACCCTGAGTGACAGGCGTGCTGCCAGCCCAGAGCACGCCTGTCACTCGGAGGCACAACGTCTCGTGTATTTCCAGAACAGCCAGCACACAAACCCCAGGAAATACACGAGTTACATCCGAAAGGCAACGGCAGCTACAAATTCAGCAACAGAGGGTTTGTGCGGCGCACACCTGGCACATATGGAGCATCCGCCACTGGATGGATGGCTTGGGGAGGTAGACAGGCTCGATGCTATAGCCACACTAATAACTATTACACTTCATGTAAAGTTTTGGAAGATAGCTAGAGCAAAAAGCAGTTCTGTTTGTTTTTTTTACTTTACATGATGTGTGTAAAATAATCTTCAGACTCTGTAGGTGAAACTGCACATTTAAAGCACTGGTATGTAATGGGCAATACATTTACACAGCTTAAAACCAGTTACAAATGGCACATTATGGTATTTGTTCCCTTGTAGCGTGAAGGCTCTGGGAATTTGCGCGCCTTGAATTGTTAAAAGAAAGAGCAATGCTATTGTGTCTCTGTAAACCTGGTGTTATTTTTCTCTTTCAAATATGCAGATTAACTCTAATTGTTTGGCTTTAACTGCAGCAAACAAAACATACATTGAAAGCAAGCACTTGTGGCTACAATCGTACCTTCTTGCAAGTTCATCTCCTTCGTGCGGCTTAAATTCCAAAGCCTTTTTGATTTTTCCAGCTGTAATTCCAGAATATTATTCTTTCCATTTAGTTCTGAAATTCTCTGCACAAAGACAAAAGCTTTCCAATATAAAAGACACGCTGGAATATTTTTATAGCATCATTTGCATATTAAACAATGTGTTTACTGTTCAGCAATCATCTTGAATGTAATTAAGGCAGAAATGTGTCCTTTACTCCTGTAACCATTTCTTGCCCAGACATATTTTTGGTACTTGGTGTTTCTGGTCCCCGAGATGAGAGTGAGGCTCTGCTGAGAGAGTTTGAAGTTTGAAAGCAGGGTCCCTACCTACTAATAGGCTCACACACAAGCAGCTTATTATATGTATAGAAATGGTGTATCAGTATTCTGCTGGTATCATAGTTGTCATAAATCTCAGTTTTCGAGGGACAGGCACTTTTTTGGGTGTCCTGTCCCAAAATGAATGGTTGCGTTTTAGACTATTGGTTCTTTTCACTAACAAACCTCCCATTACTTTTATTGGCGAAGACTTGAACCTGAGTTTTTGTTTCTATGTCAAACTCGGTTGCCAAATTTGACTTGGTCTCAAAATGAAAGTCAACCTCCAAAGTGGATTTTTAGTGAACAGACCCATATGTATTATGTCTATTAGACACACGTAAACAGGAAGAATTGAGCTCCAAACGCCTAGTATCTGTACCGGGTGGGCTGGAGCTACATCTTATGGGGTCACAAGATGTCACTCAACCTCAACAACCTTATGACCAAGCCCCTGTCCTGGGATGTCGATAATTATGTGATCTGTAGGGTTGCTCTGCACAAGCAGGATGTATTTGCATTTTTTCATCAAAACTACAAGCTTTTGCAATAAAATAACACTAGAGGTATATATTAAAGTGCTCTTTGTCTTTCCAAAAATACTTTAGGCTCCAAGATCTACTAAAAGGTCAAATTTAATTCATATCCTTATTTATATAAAATATGGATATAATATTACTTATATAATATATTTATATTTTGTAGATATATTAATTTATATAATATATATTTATATTTATATTTTGTTGGTATCCTTAATTATATATATATATATATATATATATATTAGTATATATTAGTTTTCAATTTTCTTGTTGCATACTAAAGTATTAACTCTTAATTATTCAAACATGTTCAATGCAATATAAATTTCAAAACAGAAAAACTTCAGTCATTAACCTATAGAATAGTGATAAATATAAGATTTGCTTTAATTATACCTTCTCTATCAGTGAGTAATCCTCTAGAAGCTTATCGAGAATGACCATACAAGATTCCTTCATCGGTTATTTTTTTAATGTCTTTATTCGTCTTAGAAATCAAGCTTGATCAAGCAACTCTTGTTCTAAAAAGAAATAAAGAAATGCACAAGATATGTATGAAATAAACAGTGGAAGTTCAATTCAGGTATTTTTGATTGATCAAGACATCATAAGAAAAGGGAGATGAGGCAATCCTTATAGTTATCATACAGCACTCAGGAACAGAAATATGGTCAGACAATTAAAATAATTTAAAGGCCAACGTTGTATGCCGTTCTATTTTTCTGGTCCCAAAAGAAGCTAGGACGGCTAGGACGGCTCCCCACAATAAACTGTGCTCGGGATTCCCTCAAAGTGAGATGCTACATTTCACTAAATTACGCTGTGATGTGTGGAGGTCTCGCAATTTTTTTTCAGGGACCCACAGGGTTTATTAAGACTCTGATCCGCTCTCTGCAACTGTGTCCCTGGCTACTGATCATTTTGTGATGATGCAATCGTTCAATTAAACAATCAGTACTTAATTTTGTTTTTGGAACAGTTGTCGTTTAATAAAAAATGTACCTCCCCTACCTGAAAGGGACCTCAAAATCTAAACTTGGACATTGTATGTGCTAGAAATGAAAAACATTGTCCATACATTCTTCTTTATGACATCAAATAAAATAGTTAATTTCATAAAAAAACACACAATTTGCCACCATGACCAGAAACCACTGTAACTGTTAATCTATACATATCTCGTTTGTATTCTCCACATTCACTGTATGGACATTAAGGCCCAAACATGTAAGTCATTAATAATTAAAGGACAAGTAAAGTTTTTTTTTCCAACCCTTGCTTCCCAGTTATAAAAAAAATGTGTTCATTTATTATTAGCAAACCTGACGTGTACTTGACACACAGCCAATTAGAGGGGATGCTCGCCTGATCAGGGTCTGGATTTCCCTTCTGCTGATCCCCTTTAAAAACAAAGTTCTCTCTCTGCCCATTTCCCATAAAAATAAATGCTAGCTTATCCTCATTCACTTGTGTTTCTATATTAGAGGCACAAGTGAAAACAAAAGTTTAGTGGCCCTTTAAGGATTGCCAACCTTTAATAAATGATAGACTGTGGGTTAAAAAAATGGGTAAAATTTCTCATGTGAGAAAATGGATTTTTCGTTATAAATTAGTTTTTAAATTTAGTTAAGGTAATTAAATAAGTACTGGTAGTACATTTCATTAATAAAAATATTGAATATTTATCCCCTGTATCCTTTTGAGTATCTAAGTCGAGTGTTTGTAAACTTTTAACATACAGGTAATTCAAAAATAATTTGAAGCTTCTGGATGACAGCAGGATAAGACAACTGACTTCATATGAAATCTCATATTTATTTGTTCTTCAGAATCTCCTTTTTGCACAACCCAGGAGTCTTTACCAATTGCACTAGCAGGTATTGACTACTCTTCCTGTAAAATTATATTTGATATTCTGGTTGCACCTCACTCTTCTAAGTTTAAAACAAGACCTATTGTGCTTGTAACCTGAAACCACAACAGACCCATAAAAAGATCATTGATTCTCTGCATTCAGAGCTGCCACCTATTTTGAATAAAAATATCAGTTTTGCATTACATAATGACCATTAAAGGTACAGGAGAAGTTAAGGGTTAATTCCCTGAAAGTTTAAAGACTGGTTATAAATTATACAGTTACTAATGTGATGGAAGTTATGCTTTATGATTGTGTTGTTGTTTTTTTGTAAACTATATAAAAGACCAAAGCCTTTTCTTGCAAATAATCTGTGTCAGTCTGTTTTAATGATGTGATATACGTTTCTGTCAGGTTGATGGTTTTAGCCCCTGCACTGCTTGTAGCCATATCCCCCATGGCTCCTGTGATTTGGCTACAATCTGATTTTTGTTATTCTCTTGTCAGTTCACCACAGTTCACTGTTCAGTGGGTAGGCCCCATTGTGTGTAGCTGTTACAGTTCCTTGTAATTATTTTACCCCCTTTACAGCTTGCATTGACTGACTGACTAAATGGCTTCCTGTCTTGTGACAAGAATGTGGCAGAGACCATGCTGTACTTTTTATTATCCCAGGCAGATTACATTATGTGTTCACCAAGCAATATCCTAAATCCACCAGCACAGCTTCAATATCCATACAAATACATATTCTGCACAACTTGCTAATTGGTGACCATGCAGTTAGAATGTTTTTAAATAAGAAACCCCTGTCTCTCTGATACATGGTATATCCCTTCAGAGGTTTTGTAAGTGATGTTTTTCAGTCACATTGTCCCAGCAACAGCTTGCTGTATAGGTGCTAAGGTGGATACCCAAGTATGTTACCTGCAGGCTGGAAAATAATTAGCTTGAGATGTTAAAATGTTTATGAAAAGGTGGCAACCCAAACAAATAAAGAGCTACTAATGCATTAAAAGAATGATGGAGCAAGTCAAGAGTGCAAATTTGGCTTATGGGGCAGGTCCTGAGGGCAAATCTGGGTAATGGGGCAGTTCCTAAGTGCAAATTTGTGTCCTGGAACAAGTCCTTAGTACAAATCTGGGTGCTAGGGCAAATCATGAGTGCAAATCTGGGTTCTGGGGGAAGTCTATGAGTTCAAATCTGGGTGTTGAGGCAAATCCTGGCTGCTGGGGTAATACTGGATTATATCTAGGTACTGGGTAAGTCCTAGGTGCAATGTGATTACGTTTCATTTTTTTATTTGTTTTTACAAATTAATTTGCTGTGGATTACCCTTTCTTTGATGTTGGTCTACAGCATGCCAAGTTAATAATACAAATATTAGAATGTGAAACCCCTACCATTCCTTATTTAGGAGGTCTCTTGCCTGGTAGTCTGTGGTAGTCTACCTCCTCCAGGACAGGTGCTGCTTGTGTCCAATTGATAACACTGCAAGTAAGGCCAGGGCATGAATATCCCTGCACTGCCTAACATGTGGCACGCAGTCAGTATGGGCAGGTCTATCCTGGCAGAGGGGCAGGCCTACCACTATCACCATCTATACAGCAATGGAAAAAATCACTGTAGGCTCCACAAGGACACTGTAAAGTTGGCTTGCAGCAGCTACCCAAATTGTTCAAGCATCATGCCTTAGGGCACCGGGCCGGGCTTGGGGGGAGCTTGGTCCGGTGCCCTAAGGCATGATGCTTGCACAATTTTGAGTGTGCAGCTTTTTAAAATAAGACTAGGAGGTGTAATTTAGTTTAAATGTTTTAGGGGTGCAAAAACAATGCACGATTATACATTCAAATTAGACATGTGCAAAACTAAAATTTTCGTTTCGTTTTCGTCCATTCGGACGAAAATGTTATTTATTTCGTCTAAAACGAATTTCGTTCATTAATGCATTCGTTTCAGACGAAATTCGTTCATTATTTTCGTTTCATTTTGTTTTATTCGTTCGTTTTATAGAATACAATGTAATACTATTGGCTTTCTATAAACCGAACGAGAGCCCCATTCATAAGAAATTCTTATGAATGGGGCTCTCGTTCGGTTCATAGAAAGGCAATAGTATTACTTGTATTCTATAAGCCGAAAGTCTATAAACCGAACGACTTTCGGTTTATAGACTTTCGGCTTATGGAATACATGTAATCCTATTGCTATTCTATAAACCGAACGACTTTCGGTTTATAGAATAGCCATAGGTTTACATGTATTACATAAGCCGAAAGTCTATAAACCGAAAGTCGTTCGGTTTATAGGCTGTCGGCATTTAACTAATAAGAGACAGAGTCTCCATTCATAAAATTATGAATGGAGACTTTGTCTCTGTGTAGTAAAATGCCGAAAGCCTATAAACCGAACGATCGGTTTATAGACTTTCGGCTTATGTAATACATGTAATCCTATGGCTATTCTATAAACCGAACGTTCGGTTTATAGAATAGCAATAGGAATACATGTATTCCATAAGCCGACAGCCTATAAACCGAACGTTCGGTTTATAGGCTGTGGGCATTTAACTATACGGAGACAAAGTCTCCATTCATAATTTTATGAATGGAGACTCTGTCTCCGTATAGTTTAATGCCGGCTTTTAACTATACGGAGACAAAGTCTCCATTCATAATTTTATGAATGGAGACTCTGTCTCCGTATAGTTAAATGCCCACAGCCTATAAACCGAACGTTAATTTATAGGCTGTCGGCTTTTAACTATACGTTTGTCTCCATTCATAATTTTATGAATGGAGACTCTGTCTCCGTATAGTTAAATGCTATTGTATTCTATAAACCGACTCTATTTCGGCTTATAGAATGCAATAGTACTACGAATGGACGAATGAACGAATGATTTTCGTTTATTAACCATTCGTTCATTCGGCTTTCGTTAGCTTAGCATTTTCGTTCTTCGTTTTTCGGGCGAATGGACGAAAATGCAATTTTCGGACGAAAATGCATTCGTCCGAAAACGAATGCACATGTCTAGTATATATTCACATGTAAATTGCTTTTTTAATAAAAAATTATGATATAAAAAAATTCTTGTTTTTATTTCCTTTTATGTGACAATGCTGCCTCTCTCTTTCCCTTGCCCCCAGATTTGTCGCTCTCCCCCCCTTAGTGTTGTCTCTCTCTCACCCTCCCTTTGGCTCCCCCCTCGCTCCCCTTGTGTCTGTCTCTTCCCCCCTTCCCTCCCCCTGTTTCTCTCTGCCCCCCTCCCTTTGTTTCTGTCTCTTCCCCCCTTCCCTCCCCTTGTTTCTCTCTGCCCCCCCCCCCCCTTTGTTATTCTGTCCCCCCCTCACCTGTTTCTTGCTCCCTGGTGGCTAGTGGGGGCAGCCGGGGGATGTATGCACTATACATAATAGACGGAAGTGTCGGGCAGCATGGAGGTTGTCTGCACGATTCGTGCAGACATCCCCCAGCTGCCCGATTCTCCCTGGTGGCTAGCGAGGCAGCGGAGGATGTCTGCGCGATGAGCGAGACCTCTCCTGCTGCCGCCCGGAACGACCGCCAGGACTTTTATGAGGAAGCCGGAAGTACCCAGCTTCATCATAGAAGTCCCGGTGGTCATGCCGGGCGGCAGCAGGGGAGATCTGCGCTCATCGCGCAGACATCCCCTGCTGTTAGAGAGGGGGATCCAGGTCTCCTGCAGCTCTGCTGGGGACCTGGATCCCAGTCTTATTGTCTGACCTCAATTTGAGGTCAGATTATAAGACGACCTCGATTATAAAAGGGGTATTAATTAACACTTCCCTTGCTGATCACAGTTTCTTTTTACTGTGATCCGTTTCCTTCCAAGTTTATGAACCTCATTTAGTTTTTTCAAAATAAATTTTATTTAGTAAATTTTTACTATATTACTTATATTCTTTTCATGTATTAATGTAATTACAGTTAACTCCTACAAGCCTGTGCTGTGATTATGACCAGAGCAAACGTTAACCCATTCGTGACGTTGGGACGTTCTATGCCGTCCTGATTTTAAGTCCCTTAAAGTCGTTAGGACGGCATAGTACGTCCTGTGTTAAACAGCTCATATCGCGGCTCGGATCATGCTGCAGGCACGTGCAGCGGGATCCCACCTGTCAGATGAGGCCATTTTAAATGGCCTCAGTCTGACAGGGGAAATTTAGCTGGTGCTCAAAACGAGCACCAGCTACATTTCTCTAAATCGTGCGTGACGTCCGAAGGGCTTGCAATTTTTGGGCAGGGACCCACAGGGTCTATTAAGACCCTGATTGGGTCTCTGCCATAGTGTTCCTGGCTAACGATCACCTTGTGATCAGTGGCCAGGAACAAATCGTGACGTTTTGGTGCTTACGTCATTTGGGACGCAAGCACCATGCGTCACAAAGGGGTTAAAACTCTCCACTTTTTTCAATTTATTTTTTAATACTAAATTCAAATCATTTCATGCTATTGGCAATTCTATAAACCGAAATAGAGTCGGTTTATGGAATACCAATAGCAAAATAGCCATTACAAAATGCCTCGCTAGCCACCAGGGAGAATCGGGCAGCTGGGGGATGTCTGCACGAATCGTGCAGACAACCTCCATGCTGCCCGACACTTCCGTCTATTATGTATAGTGCATACATCCCCCGGCTGCCCCCACTAGCCACCAGGGAGCAAGAAACAGGTGAGGGGGGGACAGAATAACAAGGGAGGGGGGGGGGCAGAGAGAAACAATGGGAGGGAAGGGGGGAAGAGACAGACACAAGGGGAGCGAGGGGGGAGCCAAAGGGAGGGTGAGAGAGAGACAACACTAAGGGGGGGAGAGCGACAAATCTGGGGGCAAGGGAAAGAGAGAGGCAGCATTGTCACATAAAATGAAATAAAAAAACAAGATTTTTTTTATATCATAATTTTTTATTAAAAAAGCAATTTACATGTGAATATATACTAGACATGTGCATTCGTTTTCGGACGAATGCATTTTCGTCCGAAAATAGCATTTTCGTCCATTCGCCCTAAAAACGAAGAACGAAAATGCTGAGCTAACGAAATCCGAATGAACGAATGGTTAATAAACGAAAATCATTCGTTCATTCGTCCATTCGTAGTACTATTGCATTCTATAAGCCGAAATAGAGTCGGTTTATAGAATACAATAGCATTTAACTATACGGAGACAGAGTCTCCATTCATAAAATTATGAATGGAGACTTTGTCTCCGTATAGTTAAATGCCCACAGCCTATAAACCGAACGTTCGGTTTATAGGCTGTGGGCATTTAACTATACGTATCCGTATAGTTAAAAGCCGACAGCCTATAAACCGAACATTCGGTTTATAGGCTGTGGGCATTTAACTATACGGAGACAGAGTCTCCATGCATAAAATTATAAATGGAGACTTTGTCTCCGTATAGTTAAAAGCCGGCATTTAACTATACGGAGACAGAGTCTCCATTCATAAAATTATGAATGGAGACTTTGTTTCCGTGTAGTAAAATGCCCACACCCTATAAACCGAACGTTCGGTTTATAGGCTGTCGGCTTATGGAATACATGTATTCCTATTGCTATTCTATAAACCAAACTTTCGGTTTATAGAATAGCCATAGGATTACATGTATTACATAAGCCGAAAGTCTATAAACCGATCGTTCGGTTTATAGGCTTTCGGCATTTTACTACACGGAGACAAAGTCTCCATTCATAATTTTATGAATGGAGACTCTGTCTCTGTATAGTTAAATGCCGACAGCCTATAAACCGAACGACTTTCGGTTTATAGACTTTCGGCTTATGTAATACATGTAATCCTATGGCTATTCTATAAACCGAAAGTCGTTCGGTTTATAGAATAGCAATAGCATTACATGTATTCTATAAACCGAACGTCGTTCGTTTTAAAGACTTTCGGCTTATAGAATACTATAGGCTTTCTATAAACCGAACTAGAGTCGAGTCCCCATTCATAAGAAATTCTTATGAATGAGGAGGGACTCTAGTTAGGTTTATAGAATGCCAATAGTATTCTATAAGCCGAAAGTCTTTAAAACGAACGACGTTCGGTTTATAGAATACATGTAATGCTATTGCTGTTCTATAAGCCGAAAGTCTTTCGGCTTATAGAACAGCAATAGCATTACATGTATTCTATAAACCGAACGTCGTTTGTTTTAAAGACTTTCGGCTTATAGAATACATGCAATGCTATTGGCTTTCTATAAACCGAAAGAGTCCCCATTCATACGAATAGGTCAATTGACCTATTCGTATGAATGGGAACTCAATTTCGGTTTATAGGAAGCCAATAGCATTACAGGCATTCCATAAACCGAAAGTCATTCATGTCGGTTTATGGAATGTAGTACAATGCTATTGGTATTGTATAAACCGACTCTATTTCGGTTTAGAATGCCAATAGCACGAATGGACGAATGGACGAATGAACGAATGATTTTCGTTTATTAACCATTCGTTCATTCGGATTTTGTTAGTTAAAATTTTCGTTATTCGTTTTTCGGACGAATGGACGAAAATGCTATTTTCGTCCGAAAATGCATTCGTCCGAAAACGAATGCACATGTCTAATTCAAATGATCAATAAGTTCACATATTTTTTACATTGGAAGTTAAATGCTTTAAAACAATGATGTGAATGGGTGACCTATGGAGGTTGCTCTATGGGCCCCTTAATTTTCTTTGCACTTAATCCAAAAGTTGTTAGACATCCCCTGACCAGCTCTCCATAGACCACTACACATGAGCTTCCAAACCCAATCTAACAGGAGAGGTACACTGTGCAGCTAAAAATGAACCAGTCCAGATCATCAAGCACAGCATGTCTCTCTCATTCTCTGTCATTACCTTACATCTAGCTTTTGGGCAGTATAAAAATGGGTGACATATATACAACAAACTAAGCGGGCGTAGTAGGGTGCAATCCTGTGCTGTTCTTTAGGTATCATGTACAATGACTGAATTTTCCATAGGGATAATAAATCATTTTTTTAAGATGTTTTAGTCTTCTTCCATGTGCATGTCTTATTTGTTTAATTGAAATATTAAATTGTTATGTGACTAAAGGAAAAAGGTGCTAAATTGCATTATCCAAGACTTTGGCTATTGGTGCTCTGATTTGTCAGAGTTTTCCATTGTAGCTGTTCATACAGTCTATTGATGATCATGTTTTAGTGGAATTTTGGTTATATGAATGATATGATATTATTTAGCTGTTTCTGTGTTTGTGATTCTTTTTGGTTAACAGTGATAAACTGAACGTTTACCCATTTTATATGGTCCCCATAGTATACACATCATTATATGTGTGTCAGGGATTAAGCTGTGGGAATGCTAAACACATGGGAAATACTCATGGTTAATTATATAATGATGAGAGTTATAGTGCATCATGTCAGTGTCTGACTAACTGTTTAATAATGGGAACTATAGTGTGCTACAATCAGTGCATGACTAACTACTTAGCAACTGCATAGTTACGGGAGCTACAATGTGCCGTGTCTGTGTCAGGCTAGCTATATACTTATATTTTCCCCATGTGGCTGTCACACACTACTAAAACCTCATGGATATTCATTCATTTAATGTGATTGTTTGTAATTATAATACTGTTTCCTTTAGTAGTATATGATTTTATTTACTCATTGCTGTCCTATTGATCTGTACAAACATAAATATCTGGAAAGGATAGTTCACTTTTTTGTTTTGATTTATTGCAGCAAAAGTGATTTGCTCTTCAGGGGGACACAGTTCCTGCCGGCTGGCTCCAGCTCCAGTTTCCTTCACCCCGAGTCGCGGTGGTTCGTGACAAGCACAATATGCGTTGAGCTGTCAGAAGTTGAGTTCTGCCTCCTTACACTATCACTTGTATGGCTGTTATTGATTCCATGGATTTGTCTACAATTTTCTGCAATAAATTGCTGATTTCCACACGCCATGAGTACATTCCTGTTTTGATATCCCCCCCCCCCCCCCCAAAAAAAAATAAATCCTGTGGGCTCCCATGTCTGTGTGTGGCATACTTTATGACACACATTTCCAAGAGAGTGAGTCTGCCCAGTAACCCATATGCATGATTCATATAAGTCTGAGAACATTCTGAATGTGGTGTTGTATGCTGTTGCTGTAGTGCTGTAGCTTACCCGTAATCCTCCCGGTATCTTGCTTGTAAAATGCCCCACCCCCCTCCCCGCCCACTTCGACAGCGGAAACGCAGGCACTGGGAAGCTGCTAGGGGACAACATTGGCACTAGGAAGCTGTTTGGGAAAAAAGTTTGCACTGGGAAGCTGAGTACAATGATGGCACTGGGAAGCTGTTTGGAGATAAGGTTGGCACTCTAAAGCTGTTTGGTGGCAAAACTGCACAGGAAGCTGTTTGTGGACAAATATAAACATCACTCCAAATATGAGTGTAGGAAAGTAGAGGAACACAAATCATTTGAGACACATATAGTGCCTAAGTGGAAGGATATTATACCTTATAGGATCTTGATTAGATGAACATGAGCTTCATCCGAAATAAATACATCCACTCTCGCGAGTAGGAAACCACATGGAGTTTATTCCATTATAAACACCGACCGCGTTCGGTACTGCAGTGTGCCATTCTCAAGGTGAAGATACAAAATGACAAAATTTTACTACATATATATATATATACACCCTTATTAACAATGCACAATCAATCAATTACAGGTAAAAAACACACTCATGATTATAAACCATTAGCAACAAATACATTCAAGAATAGCAATAACACTCAAGAGAATAAATATATTACAAACGATTCTATATATAAACTGCTTCATTTAATTCTCTGTCTAAACCAGAATTATTATTTTCATTTGCAGAGGCTCCCAGACCATTTATCCAATACACCTCTTTTCGTAACAAGGCTTTAACTCTATCTTTACCTCTCGTTTGTACTGGGACTATTTCTATCCCATGAAATCTGAGAGAAGCTATTGCATTGTTTTTTTTTCTTTATCAGTATTAATAATATTGTGTACATTATGAATTGCAGATTTATGTTTATTTATACGCTCCCTTAATTGTCTGGTGGTACATATATATGCAACTGATAAACTGATTAACAGTCCCCCATGTGTGACTTCCACTTACTAGCGTAGCATGTCACTGATAGAAGTTTTACCAATTGCTTGCTACGCTAGTAAGTGAGAATAATAAGTAAGAGGCTTATACTTTACCTGTCACCGCTGCTGATCCGCAGGGGGCGTGAGGTGGTGTGTATCCCTCGCGCAGGAGCACTTCTGCCAAAGTTATGGCTGATTGACAGCTGTAGCTTTGTGCGCATGCGCTGTGGAGAGCAATGAGTAATTCTACTGCGCTTGTGCAGTAGAATTTGCTCCAGTTTTTTGTCAAAACACCAGCAAGTTTTTTTTTTTTTTTAAATGAATGGACTTTTTGCCACCACCTGGCAAATGCCGCCCTAGGCACTTGCCTAGACAATGCCTTGCGCTGAATACAACACTGATTATATCATGAATGAATGTTTCTGAATCTGTTATAGCATCAGGAAGGGAAAGTTAAAAAATAATAATCATGTCTTTTAAAGAACAGGCACACTGAGATCTCAGTAATAGCTTTCACCATCTCTCCCACAGGGCCGAAATGCTCTGATTATGAAATCTAAAACAACAACAACATGGGATTACTACATTAGATGGATAATACAAAGTGATTATCTCAGTTTGATGACAGTAACCTGATTACCATTCTGTTTTGATTATATTAAGATTCTAACTGGAAATTGAACTTTGGGATAATGTCAGAGTCAGTCATCCAATCACATTATTCTAACAGCATAACCAAGCTGGCTAAGTAAATATCCATGTGAGTATCCCTGGGCATGCTTTCTACCTTCCAAATCTTATAAACACAGCTTGGATTCAGGGAATTGTATTGAATAGCTTGTATGTGTGCCGTCTCCATAATTGGATTCAGGTCAAACCAGAGCTAAAAGCCAGTTAATTGTACTGATTTGTTTTGCTGAGAAACGGAAAACCATGACAGCGCTGTCAAGTGCCATGCTTTACTCTGTATAAGTGAAATACTACACATCACTCAAATCCAGTTAATTTAAAAAAAATACACAGTAAAGTCCGGTAAAAAAAAAAAATATTTCCACCTCTTTTCTTGTTGTACACCTTTTTATTTCATGTGAAATGCACTTTAAAACAAATGACAGTTCTCCTGTATTTTTTACAATTAAAGCAATTTCCCTGGGATCTCTGAATTCAGGGAGAGGTGGGCTCACTTACTCTGTAGCAGTTTCTGTGCTCCCCTCTGAGAAAGTGATGTCATTATTTATTGAATGAGAATCAGATTATTTCTGTTGAACTCATCTTACACCCAGTTTTTAGGAGAGCGTGAAATGTTGCAGAAAAAAAGACTTTACATTGAAAAGTACTTATATATATATAAAACAAAAAATTATTATATGTATATATAGAAAAATATTTTTTTGGGACGCAACAGTAAGTTGCAAGTGAAGGTTACATGTTATTATCTAACAAGAGGTAGCACATATACTTTAAGGTGATGAGTTCAGAGTTTATGGTCAGACGAGTTCCACAGATTTTGTTTTTGTTGTATATCAAACTATCTGGAGTTTTTTTCTAGCTGTAGTCATGGCTCCTGGCTGGCTTTACCTATCAGCCCTAGGGAATCACCAATGGTGGCTCACTTTATACTCAACCAGAGTTCTCTGCTAATTTTAATAAGAAATAATTACCTACGGTGGTTGTTTGACTGATGCTCTGTCCACTTCCCTTATACATAACCTTTTTCTTTCAGTTTTTTTTATGGCCAGTATGCAATGTCTGGGATGCAAATTAGAGGAATTTGGGACTGCTGGTCTGTATGTCAACTATATCACATGACCATTCACTTTCCATCTGTTTACTTGATAGTAAACCTACAATTATTGGTTAAATACAGACAGAATTTACTGAACATTATTAGTCAAATTGCAATTTTGGGTGTCTTCTACTACTTGGCATATAGATGGCACTGCTGAGCCAAACCATATAAAAAGCCAACGTCTTTGGAAAGCTTATTAAACATGCTATTTTGTCTGATTGTGGTCAGAGGTTTCCATTTAACTCAGGGGGAGGGGAACATATTGCATAAACAAAATACTTTTACCAGTGAAATAACACTGTTAGTCAAGGAGTTAACTGATTACAAGGATCTGTACCCACTCTCTTACTTATTTTTATTTTTATTATTATAGTCATATTGATTCTAAATATTCACTTTGTGATATGTCTTATTTTTCTGGGGGGGGGGGGGGGGGGGCTGGGGGGCTGACCTCGGAGGTGACACTGAGGTCAGTCGGCATAGCTTTAAGCCAGAATTTGTAATCCCCAATAGTGTGCAGTTCAAGTATAGCACTCACCAGCCCGACCTCTCCCAAAGCACATTGCTTCTGCTGGGGAAAAGGGTCAATTGCACCTTCTCCCGGTGGTTCTCTCCGCCGCTGGGGAGCAGGTAGAGGGGCTGGGTTAGTCAGCTCGGATTCCATGGAGCTGTATCCATGGAGTCCTGGGGGTACCGATGCCCGTACTTTGGTGGCAGAAATATTATCCATGACACTCACATTCCCAAAGGCAGCTTGTGAGTTAATGGGTGATGGGGATCCAGCTTCCATGCACTGGAGCTGAGGGGACCCAGGTGGAGGTGGGCAGAGGCGAGGCCAGTGCCTCTGCTGGGAAAGGGTTTATGTGGATCGCTGTCCACTCATCTGGGCAACAGAATATTTCTGGCAAGGAGAGAGGAGCATTGCCACATGCATTCCCTCCTAGGACAACCTCAATATAGATGGCCATTTGTAATCCTGCAGCCAAATGCAAAGTGGTAGCTGGCTTGCAGCCGGTGGGGCTGTCCTGGTCATTTTCTGGGACCATAGTTAGAGGCAGGCAGAGGCTACCGGCACTCTGCCCCGATGCCAGCACATCTGCCGGGTAAGTATAATGCAAAAAGGGTAGGGATGGACAGAGGCCAGCGGCACTCTGCACTGCTGCCCGCTCTTGAGCTGGGGCATAGGGCAGGGGAGAGCGAGGGACAGTGTTCCAAACTGGCTTAGGCAACCCAGGTGGAGGTGGGTAGAGGCCAGCAGCACTCTGTTCTGCTGTCAGTGCTTCAGCTGGAGAACTTGGTGGGGACAAGACCAGCCGTTCAGCTGGGGAATCCATAGGGGGAAAGGGACTCAAGTCTTGGGCTACAAGAAGGCCCCCACAATTCACCCACCCAGTCTTCTTGGCGCTGCTCTCCCAGGTATGGCATTCTATCGCTCAGCAGGCTCACATACCATTCCTGGGAGCTGGGGAGGACCTTTCCCCAGTAATCCTGGTCCCGTCTGAGAGCGTTCATTCACAGATTCAGGCGGCTGCAAGCTCACTATAACATCTCATCCTGCGGGACCGGACCAGTCGTCAATTTGTAGTTCCCAGCCAAAATCACTATAAGCAAACTGATAAATGAACTGCATAAATCAACCAATAATAGTTGAGCTAGACCAAATTCTCCAATGTGATATCTTTCCAGCTTGGCTACTAATGCCTGATATTGTTGCGGTTCTTAGTTAGTACTTAGACGTGTGTCCACTCTCTCCTTACGGGCATGTGATTATTTCTTTGTGGCATTTGTAAACTTCTTCCTAGTCCAACACAGAGGAGACTTAAATAGTAAGAACTGAATGTATGTATAAACTCAAACCATGCACATACTCTAGAATGAAATTAAGTTATTGCCATTTTCCTATAGATTAATATCTTGGTGAGAAACACCTGTTTCAGAAAGTGATTGCTGTTTTGACCAAATAAAGAGTGTTATATGAACACTTACATGCAACTTAAAGTTACAGTCTAGCCCCCAAACTCACTTTGGGTGCAAGATGAAGATGACTCCTTATATAGTGCACAGGCTTTTTTTCCAGTGTGATTTGATGCAGGCATTCTGCATAAATCACATTTTTATTATTTGACTCAAGTCCTCCCCAATGATTACTCCTAGTGCTGCAGGTCCGTGGCTGTGAGGGAAGCGTTGTGAGCTCCCCTCCAGCCGATGCGGATTCAATAAAGTTTGTTTAAACTTTTTTTTAAAAAGAACTTTATTGAAGCCGCATTGGCTGGACGGGAGCGCACAACGCTTCCCTCACAGCCACGGACCTGCAGCACCGGGAGACAGAGCAGCAGCGAGGAGGTAAGTACTGGGGAAGGGGGGAGGAAGATGGTGGCTAAATCCCGGGAACATTGAGAGGCATAATTCTGGCATATTGAGGGGCATAATCCTGGCATATTGTGTGGGAAAATCCTTTCATATTGAGTGGCATAATAATCCTGGCATATTGGGTGGCTAAGTCCTGGCATATTGAGAGGCATAATCCTGGTATATTGAGGGGCATAATCCTGGCATATTGTGTGGGAAAATCCTGGCATATTGAGTGGCATAATAATCCTGGCACATTGAGAGGCATAATCCTGGCATATATAAACAAATACCCAGCGCTTAAATCTAGACTATAGCAGCACTGAGGCCAGTGGTATATCTTGATTTTGTGCTGCCCTAGGCAGAAAAAATCCGTGCACCCCCCTACCCAAGCTGCACACCCACGTTACACACCTAAGACATGCCCCATCACCTCCATTTCATGACCCCACATCACTCATAACATTCAGACTCACATCAAGCTCATACTCCCATCACACACACACTCCTACTCCCATCACACTCAGTCACACACTCCTACTCCCATCACACTCAGTCACACACACTGTCTCCCATTACACACAGTCACACACACTGTCTCCCATCACACACACTCTGACTCCCATCACACTCAGTCACACACACTGTCTCTCATCACACACACTCTGACTCCCATCAAACTCAGTCACACACACTGTCTCCCATCACACACACTCTGACTCCCATCACACACACTGTCTCCCATCACACACACTCTGACTCCCATCACACTCAGTCACACACACTGTCTCCCATCACACACACTCTGACTCCCATCACACTCAGTCACACACACTGTCTCCCATCACACACACTCTGACTCCCATCACACTCAGTCACACACACGGTCTCCCATCACACACACTCTGACTCCCATCACACTCAGTCACACACACTGTCTCCCATCACACACTCTGACTCCCATCACACACACTCTGACTTCCATCACACTCAGTCACACACACTGTCTCCCATCACACACACTCTGACTCCCATCACACTCAGTCACACACACTGTCTCTCATCACACACACTCTGACTCCCATCAAACTCAGTCACACACACTGTCTCCCATCACAAACACTCCGACTCCCATCACACTCAGTCACACACTCCTACTCCCATCACACTCAGTCACACACACTGTCTCCCATCACACACACACTGTCTCCCATCACACACACTTACCTTTCCCTGGTGGCTAGTGGCAGGCAGCATGGTCCCTCCATGCTGCCTGTTCGGCTTCCCGGCGATTGTGCCGACAGGTCACGTGACCGGGCGCGCGTATGACGTCAGCGCGCCCGTCACGTGACTGTCGGCACTTCCGTGTCACACTGCACAGGGAGCCGAACAGGCAGCACGGAGGTTTCTCCATCTGTAGCCCGTGCCCTGGAGCCCGACTTGTTAACCAGGAATGGGGACTCAAATGCATTACCTGGATCTATTTGAAGGTGGTTCGTTCCTTCCTCCTGAACCTACAGATTTAGTGGATTACACTTCTGTGCATGTCAACCAGGGAGGGGTGGATAAGGCTACGGTCTCGAGACCCGGGACACAGGGATGCTGGGCAGTTGGCTCAGATCCAATATCACAGCTTTTCGACTTCGGCCAACAGCCTGACACAGAGACTGTGGCAGTGGATGGGACTGCGGTCTCCACTGGAACAGTTCCAGCAGAAGCTCTGGCCTTAGAGGATCATGTGGACTTGATAGATCCAGCATCTGAGGATGTTAGACTGGGAGAGGGTGCAGTTGGCTTCCCTCACCAACCAACAGAAAGAAGTGATGGAGCTGTGGTCTCCACTATCACAAACCCAGCAGAGGTGCTGGCATCGGAGCAGAGTGCAGCTGGCCTTTGCCTGCTGCTTTCCATGGAACTGGACTCCCGTTCCTCTGGATACGTTGACCAAGAAGGGGTGGATGGGACGTCTGTCTCCACACCTGGGTCTCCCTGTGCTTCTGTGGCAGAGTCTTCAGATCTGTCAGCATTGAGCTTATACTTGGCAGCCTTTGTAAAGGCTGCACTTGGAGGCAGAGGGGTCGATAAACTATACATCTATGATATCTACCTGCCTTGTAATATTGTTTCTTCCTTCAAGTGCTTTAACTATTGTTACTTCATCTTGGCATTTTCCTTTGAGTCGTGGTCAACTCTATATGGTGGCAGCTCTTTTTCCACTTTTCGGAGCACGTCTCCAGAGACAGACTGATACATAGGGTAGCGGACCCTGTTTGCAGGCTTACACTCAAACTACATTCAATAAAGACTTCTCCCAATGTATGGTATTTTGATATGGTCCACACCTTTGATGAAGATATCAACCAGACTTGTACAACCTTTAGAATGTTGATTATTTAGATGTTGATTATTTCATTTTTCTCTTTAATACTAGGTTTGTAACCCCCTGGAGAGATACTTTCTGCTTATCTAAATCTGGTTTCTTACACAGTGGGTGTAAATATACATTATTCTCCCTGCTCACACTGCAAGTATGTGATTTTTAATCTATTGGGGCTATTCACAACAAGGTGAGATGAGGTAAGTTTAGGTGAATGTAACTATACATTGTGCAGGGACATTTCTGATGAGTTTGCTTAGCTGGGGTAACTCAGCAGGTTTGTCCCTGCACAATGTATAGTTAAATTGGTGAGATGAAATGTTTATCTCTCCTCAACTCACCTTTTAGTGAATAGCCCCCTCTAGAATTGCAGCTTATAAGACAGTTGTAAGAATATGATGGTTGATGTAAATATTTCTCTAAATATATAACCTAAATCTCTGCAGTTAGAAGATTGCACCTCTTAGGGGAAGAAATAGATTTCTTATTGAACCAAACTTCCATCGTACACATATACAAAATCCGGCTGCCATTTCCCTTTAATGGTGCTTTAATGGTGCTTTAATGGTGCTGTAAGCATTATAAATGATACAACATTTACAAAATCCCGGGTTTGTTTCATGACTTTTGGATTGCAATAGAAATAATATGCAGTGATCGAGGTTTATCTTTCTTTGTTATAAAAAACAACTCTACACAATACCAGTCCAAGAAAATAAATTTATTTAAGTCTGAAAGAAAAAAACAAACAAAAACACAGACATAATTATAATGAACATTTAATATAAACTGAACGACATACCGGGGGGATATGAACTAAGATGTGATAAGTTAAGGAGCCTTCAAACACACACCTTTGCTAACTTTAGGGTCTATTTACTAAGCAATGAGTACATTTCATCTTCCTGACTTATCTATACATTGTGCAGGGTCAAATCTGGTGAATTCTCCTGTTTAGAACAGCTCATCTGCCCATGGTCAACACATAGTTAAATCTTTAAAAACTCTTCTTTTTTTTTTCCATGTAACTCACCTATTACTAAAGAGACCTCTGTATAATAAGTCTTTGTTCCTTAATACACATATCTATAAAATAACATGCCTGGCTAGATCACTATACAATATCCTACTTATCACAGCTTAATACAGGAGGGGCATAAAGGCAGAGGTCCAGCTGATGTTGAACTACAACTACCAGGATTCTCAGCCAGCCAAACAATCTTGTATGTTGTAGTTTAACTACTGTTGAAGGTCTGACTTCAGCTCCCCCCCTGTGTTAGTACAAGTACCCCGTAGTGATGGCTTGTAATGACTTATATAACCAGAAAAGTACCAAACGGACATGCTTAAACCGATTGAGGTATTTATTTTGGGCTATAAAACTTTATAAGATAAAAGCATAATAGTCTTTATTTTGTTTATAAAATATATACTTTATAGGAGGGTCTATTCAAAAGAAATGATCCAAAGGCCATTTCCTTTTCACTTTTTTATTTTATTTTAATAATCTGACTTTTTTACCATTTAAAACACACATCACTCAACCCACATAATGCACATTTTTTTTATAAATTATGGGTATAGTTTTGATATTTTAGAATAGACATTGACAAATTGTGACGGGAGATTGGGACAGGGTGAAAAACAGGTATTTTCTCCAAGTGAGAATTTATTATGTCTCTTGAGTTGAAGATTTGATTTTCGAGAGAAACCAAAACAAAGTAACAACTCAACTTTTCAAGTGCCTTGCTCATGAATCTGACTTGCAAAGGGTTGATGAAATACGCTGACATTGTGAGGTAGAAATATGGCACTATAACCACATGATCAGAGGTTAACACCAACACTGATCACGGTGGACATTCACTGACTTATTTATGGAAAATTGAATGTTGTTCTATTGACCTTCACAGACCAAGAAGCCTGGAGATCTTGTACAGACACTTTGCCTATAACCATGATAGACATGGCACGCTTACAAATGTAAGGTTTAGAAAGGGAAAGGGACTTCCGTGCTAGATAACAATAACAGGGGCTGCTTCATATGGGGTAATAGGGACTTTAATATGGACTAAGAGGAGATGAAGTCTTAGAATTCCACCATTTATTGTTACTGGCATTAAAGGAATATTCCAACTTGTTTAACCCTTGCTTCCTTCAAGCAAGCAAGGGTTGAACAAAACACGTGCCGCAATTCAAAAGTAAATGCAAAGTGTTTCTTAATAGATACACGCAGGCTTACTATCTGCTATGGCTACATGCGAGACATAGCAATTCCTGGTTGTCGCGCGCTGACAAGCTCAGCTCACGCACAGCCAATCAGAGCGGGGGCTCGCCAAATGCAGGGGTCTTTCACTGCTAGCGCAGAGAGAGACCCTCGTTTTTGCATAGGATCAGCAGGGGGGACCTAGTTAAGGTCCCCCCCTGCAAAAACAAGGGGCTCTGTCTGCGCTAGCAGAGAAAACCGGTCACCGACCCCACGGATCACAAGTGAAAAGTACGTTTTATTGTTCCTTTAAGCTATTTTTTTTTTTTTTTTTACTATGACCTTATATGGTTTTATTTCATATTTTGTGATACTAAGAAATAATTCATTATTTTTTCAACTCTATTTTGGGGGTCTTCGGATTATGGCAAGTGAGGGTCTGTAACGGCTTTGTAGTTTTTTTCTCTCGCTTGTTTGCATTTATGTGAGAGTTACTGTACAACCCTAATAACGAATCTATCTTTTTCAGGGTGTATAGGGGACATTAATCATTAATGGGTTCTAGGTAAAATTCTATACATATCACTAGGACACTAGGCATAAATCACAGCTCACCGACAAGCAAGAATGAGATTCTTTCACTGCTAATCAATGTTACGGTCAGTAATGATACTGCCTTCACAATCCAGCCATCTACATTGTTCCATGAAAAATCAGTTTACCAGCAAATAAAAAGATAATAGATATGACTGTATTACCACAGAGTTCCAATGACAATAAAATCAATGTAATTAAGTCAACCATATACTTTTAGACAGTATATAATTTATGTGAATGCAGATATAGGCTTGTTTATTGTTCTGTATGGTTTTTTCCTTAAAGTATTTCTATCTTAAGTACACAGAACTTTAAAAAAAAAAAAAAATATTAATCAAATCAAGGTAACTTAACACAAAATGGTCAGATCAGCTGGGCTTTTGTGGTGTTTTAAATGTGTCTATATCTATGTGTCACTGAACCAAATGAAAACACTGGGCAATATTCAATGGCCTGAGTAAACTTATCTCTGGTCATTAAATGCTATGGACTGTCTTGTTTTGAATTTAAGAACTCACATCATCGGACAGAGCCATTTTGTGCGACTAGGAGAGACAAGAATGGTCAGACATTCCATTTCCCACCGACTAAAAATGGATCTTCTAGTCTACTAAAAGCCTCATGACTTGAAAGATGCACAAGTAACGGACAAAATGAAATCTTCACGTATGTCCAGTACATCCTGGTCTGCGGTATAAAAACTACTAGTGTTGTAAAGTCAAACTCTGGTACAAAAATTAGACCCCATTCAAAATCACTGTCAATGACAAAATGCCGAAAATTACACACAGTTCTGCCAATTTTGCCTTTCTAGACATCACGTTAAGCTGGGATTACATACATTACATACAAAAAACATACACACAAACAAGAGAACAGGGAGCACAACCCTAAACTAGCATATTTAATACAATGTGCTGCTAAAGTGACCACAAATGATATACAATACATAGAAATATCAGCACACAACCAACACTTGCTAATCTCTCTTAAACTCACTTTAAGCACCTATTGTATAACTATTTGAAGCCTGGCCAAGTTTTTGGGTATTACACCCCACCCACAAGTGTTCTATTTGTTGCGTCCAGTGTAGAACCTTCCAATATTGAAGTACTTTGACGCAGTAGTGGGCTAAGCATGGGAAGGCCATATGGTGTGACTAAATCGTATTTTTTTCATCTCAGATCAATGCTTTTAAAGTAGCTTTAATAGATATTGGCATTTTTTTTTGTTGTGTGTTGATACTTCTATGTATTGTGTATACATTTTGATCCCTTTAGCAGCACATTGTATTAAATATGCTAGTTTAGGGTTGTGCGCCCAATTACACTGGTTTTTGAATGAATATTTGAAGCCTGACCAAGCCTTTGGGTGTAGATATTGTGTCCAGATGGAGTACTAAGCATGATGGAGCATGATGGAGCTAAGAATGATAAGGTGTGACTTACTTTCCAGTTTTTTTCCTCTAGGATATGTGCTTTTTACATAGCTTTATGAGAGAGTAGCAATTTGTTGGTTGTGATATTTCTATGTATTGTTAAAAAAAAAAAAAAAAAAAAACCTAACCTGGTATATCTGTAAGATAGCTTGCCACTTACTAAAAAGACAGGCAGGCAGTCGATTTGAAAGCAAAGACCCAGTCATTGACTTTCAAGATACTGGTCAGTCAAAATGTCCGTCATACAATCAGGACTAAAGTCTAGCTTTCCAATTGCGAGAGTAGCTCTGGAGTAACATTACTAACACTGGCTAGGGGGTAGATTGAGATATCTGTCTATAACTTTCAGGTTACTCTAGGTGTGCAATCCTTGTAAGCACAATCGCACGTCATCTCATAACATATCCGATAACATTAATACCCACCACCAAACCTCTGAAGACAGAATATCTTGTCAACTTGTCTCATATTCTATAAACTTCTCTTGAATAAACAGTAAAACAAATATACTTAGTATTCCATTGGTAGGTAGATTCCAGTCAGTCAGAGTTGGTAGCCTTGTTTTAGAAATGAACTGTTTATTGTAATGCTTGGATTACTATAGAGGTGTACAATGCTGACATATGTTCATTATTATTCCTTCCAAGGGCAATATGAGAAAGAAAGAAATGGCAATGGAAAATCTGACATTTCATTTCAACAGACCCGAAGCGTCCAGCATAAGTATATTCATCATAAAACTAAATGATATAGTTGTAAGACAAATTTAGCAGCAAGTTAATAGCTATTATCTTTATTACCTAAAAAGGCTAATGTTATACCATCCATTTCCAATGCTGATTTCTGCACTGCATGGAATATTTGTCCTTATACTCAAAAGTATAGCTTAAAAATGAACTACTCAACGGCTAAGGTTTACTTGATCCATTTCAAAGGTCCGACCATTAGAAACTTGGGTGACTGAAAGGCCTATCACAAATTGATGGCCCAGAACTGCGTAAAATCCAGTTGAAGAATAGAGTTCTAAAAGTGTCTACCATGGAATGTTCCACTGTGGAGAAGATCGCTTTTTAGAATTCTACTCTAGTAATGATTTCCTTTATACACACTCCATTGTGTTTGTAGCTAAATCTAAACCTATTTGACACTATAGATTGCATCAATGGATGGATAAACTAAAGGGATTTTGGAGCTTTTTATGTAAACCCATGGCAACATGAGGCTCTGCTCAATAAACAGAGAATTACAGGGATTTGAAATGGGACTTTCAAACTTAACGCCAATGTAGCCGAGTTGGAAAAATTCTCCAATGCAGCTAAATGGGAGAATTTTTCCAACTGTTTTTTTTTTTCTTTGGCCTTAAGATTTAAATTCCTTTCTCTATTCCCTGGAATTCTCTCTTTATTGCGAAGACCCTATATTGTTTTATGTGAAATGGCCTAAACACAATGACTTAGCATCTCTAGTTATATTGCTTCATGTAGCGTGTGCTGTTCTAAAAGTCTAAATTATGACTGCATGTGTAACCAATTTTTGTATATTACCTGAAAATAAAAAAAAAATAAAAAAAAAAAATCACATTTTAACGCCTTACCTATCAGGATAGGCTTGTATATTTCTTTTATCCTGTTAAAATATATTACTTAACAAAACCAGACATGTTAATATTTCCCCTGCTCATTTGAATGTCTTAGAAAATACAAATATTATGCTTGCTCAATATAGAGTAATTCTCCGATATGCATATATATTCTCTTTAAATGATAAGGCTCTGCTAAACAATTACAAAAAAAAGTAAATGCATTTGATGGTAACAATGTCAAAGAATCACATTTTGTTTATGTATTTATATATATTTGTATATATTATGCATATTTTTTTATTTTAATAAACAATGTATTACTCTTGTCTCTAAAACATTTTTTAAAAGCAATATCCTATAAATAGATTTGCCTAGAGCTTCCATCTCTTATTTCCTAAACTGTCATGGTTTAGAAATATTACAATTAAGCATTTTTAATTCCAATATATTTATCTAAAATGATTTTTTTTTTACTTCAAACATTTATATAAAGTTTCTTTTTGTCAGTGTTAATGTACAGAAAAAAATAATAAAGACCTGTACATCATATTAACAGAATTGTTAGCAAATTAGTAGATTAAGTATAAAAATGTGCTTTAAATGTTTCTGTGCGGTCTCTGCTCTATGACATCACTTAGAATATTCATATGCAAATCAACTACTTTGATGGAGGCAGTGTGATTTGAATATCAGATCACAAAGTAATATTCTAGTAACACAATGTATAAATTAATTTTTTTTTTTTGGGGGGGGGGGGAGAGTGGGATTCTACATTGTCACTGTAGTCACTACTGAGTAGGCAAGGTCCCTTTAGGAAGAAAAAATCCCCATTAAAATACAAAAGCTTTGACAATGTTTGCATAAAAAGGTAACTTTGTGAATAAATCCTTACATTCCATCAAAATATTGTAGCTCTTTAAATTTATATATATTTTGCTGTGAAGTTTTGGTGTAAGCAATGAAAATATTTGATATGCAGCACAGAACGGGTAGCATTGCTAAGATATAAAACTGTTCTGTAGAAAACGAGTTTGTTTTTTTATCTTGTAGATGACTTAAATAGAGGCTAGCCAATTTAAAACTGCATCGACTACAGACCCTCCCTTTGCTGATTTACTGTGCGAAATCAGCGTATTGGATTAGACCTACACACCATGTTATATTATCAAAATTCATGTTTTGAAGCAAAATAATACTAAAGTATATTAGCTGAAATATGGTTCAAACCCACCTTGGTTTCCTCACTTTGTTTAAAAATAAATTCCGGTACAATTAGAAAATATTGTCAATCTTAATTCCTGCAATATCTTTTTTTTTTATATATATATATATTTCTGATCTCATGTAAACCCTGATTCCACTGAATAAGTACTTCAATGCTTAATGTCACACAATGAATACCAAACAGTAACTAAGGACACTCTACACTCTATGACATAAAAGAAATGTTTTTGAGAAAACATTTTGGCATGTTCTTACACATAGTATATTTGCTTAAGCTTTTACGAAGAAAACCACAAAAACGAGCTTTTATACAATCTTTTTGGTTTAAACATACAATCTCATGCCTTTCAAGAAAAAAAATAAAAAAAATAAAACCATCACAGGACAAGCATCTCTATGGCATTACTTTGTTCACTTGGTCAGTGGACATGTAGCCACATGGCATGACACACTCTTTGTCTGGCAGCACTGTAGTGTTGAGCACAAGGCTTTGAGGAGAGTTTGTAACTTGAACAGAGGTATAGTCCGGGACAGGCATCTCATAGCTTGAAGCTTTGGCTGCAGAACAGCTTGACGTTTCGTCTGCAGGGCAGAAATGAATGGCGTCGACATTAAGGCTTTCCGTGGTGAAGTAGCTATCATCTTTAAAGCTTGACTGCGTGCTCGTTTCGCGTTCCCTTGGCAAAGGTAGGTTTACAGCACAAAATGCCGTCACGGCTGATTCGCAGACGTACGCATTGTCCGCATTCAGATTTGGTGGATGTGGAATGGCTGGTGGAATGGCCTGCTCATGACATTCTTCATTCTCGGCCTTCATTCTCTGTCCTGGAGAAAGGAGAAGTCTTCCCGCTGGAGTTATATCGCTCACGAGGGCATAGAAGTCTATGCCGGACTTTCCTTTGATCTGGATTAAGGGTGGCATGGCGGTTGGTTCATTTCCTGTAACAAGTAAGGGCCACTTCTTACCTTCGGGATTTGCTTTGGGATCGCCTGTGTTTGGCAACTGGACACTGGTAGGCGATTCAATACTTGGCGTTTCATTAAGGCACAAAAGATCTGCTTCATTTTCTTTTGTGTTTTGAGGCTGTCCTGTGTCGGAGGTGCCGTCACACGTGTCGCTGTTGCTGAAATCTGTTTCCGGAATATCGGGCTCACAGCAGCTGGCTCTTCCAGAGTCGTCATCCTTAACGCCCAGGCAGCTGTGCGACTTCAAGTGGTCTTCCCCAAGAAGCCTATCCGTGTCTGAACCTTCAATCTTGTAATCTGGATCATCTAAATCAAGCTCGATAAATTCTACCCAGGGATCATCCATGCTCAGTTCTTGTTTGTAGCTATCGTGGTTGGCCAGTATGGAGTTAAGTTCATCCAGTTTTCCTTTCTGTAAATAAAGACATGGACATCGATGAATGCCGTGTGATAATTATAAAATGAAAAACATTGACAAGTTGTACATTTAATAGCTGTAAACTTCCTGGTCGATTAATTCCCGCAAATTACCTGGAGAAGGTCAGGGTCGATTCCCTTTATCTTTGGAACCGGCACAGGAGGAAGAATCAAGATCTTTAACCTTCAAAATAATCAGATTGTGTTAGCGTAATAACTGTTATTTAATAAGTAACATAGTAATTACATATTTTACTTCACATCCTTTAAAATTCCCCTTTTCATTTTGCTTACTGTAAAGAACATGCAGTCTGCTATCGGGGGTGAAGGAATTTAAGGCCTAAAGATGGAATATAAACAAGGATAATAACACTACAGTTGCACTGCTAGGGCATTTAGTGCATGTCTTATTAAATAGCACAAGCAAAATACAGGCATGGTTGCTCCATACGTGCTAAGTGTGTAGCTGAGTGGGGTATTTTGGGGGTTTGTGTGCTCTGAACAGAGGGCACACAAACCCACAGAAATACATCTGGGAGACAGACGGCACATGAGAATTTGGCAACAGAGTCACTCTTCGACAAGCACAAAAAGTATATGAAAATTCATATACTTTTAGTGCTGGTCAAATTGGCAACAGTGACTGGCCTGTAATGGGTGGTTTAAGCGTTCCTCTATTCAGTATGGCCAGCCCAGTCTGTGCACAAACAGATTGAGCAGAGAACTCAGTGCTCTAGCAGTAACGTGGTCCGTATTCTAATGCAGTCCTTTAGGAAACAAAAGTGCAGACTGCATTAGAAGACGTGCTGTGCTACAGCTCTGAGAGCTCTACTTAATCTGTAGCTCTAACAAAGGTTTTATTTTTTAGGGTATAGGAGGTTAAGAAATAAATAAAAGGAAACATTTTATTATACATGCTACTGTGTATAACATCTTGCAGACAGAAATTTGTAAGAGATTTTTATTTTTAGACATGTACCAGCACGGATTACTTATTACTATAAGACCTACTTCTTCATTATCAGTTAATTTTAAATGTGGTCACGGGTTTAGACTTTGTCATGTTAAAGGGACTCCTAAACATTGCTTATCCTATAACTATAGAGAATGAAGCTATATATAGATCTATATATAGCAGAATTACAAGCAACTGCATAAATTAAGATATGTATACGTGAGTTTAATATTTCAGCAGTGTCTCCTGGTTATGAAATCACCTTGTAGCGAGATATAGAAACTACACATTTTCCATTGAAACAGGTAAAACCCCTTTTTAACACGATCTGTTAGGAAGAATTGCTGGTTACAATGTGGTGCAGCCATTACTCCAAGGGAGCCATCGAGACAACGGATCTCATTAAAGCGGACGTTCGCAAGCATTGTGATCCCGCAAAGACTGCGAAGCCCGTAGATCCTGACCCCGTGTTATAGAGGGGCTCACCTGTAGTTCATTTACAAGCCACAAGGTGATGGGGCAGAGACGGCACACAATGTAAAACCCAAAGATTGGCTTGCTGCTAACACAACATAGAGAAAAATTGTAATTCTCTACAGTTTTAGCACAAGCAAGCCCCTTTAATGTCTGTAAACGTTCCATTTCACCTTTATGTAACTGCAACTTGTTTAATTACTGTATTCTACCTTCACGCGTGCAGATAAAATAACATTGACCATAAATCACATACCTTTCCTTTTTGAAGAATACAATGAACATCAAAATAACCAGCAGTGCGCACAACCCAATGACTACAAACAGGAGCCAAGGAAACTCTGGTTCTGCAGTGAAAGGAAGTGAAATCCCTGTTATCATAATTAATCATGTTAGTTCAATGCAGAGCTAAGGAACAAGCCATTAAAGGAGAACTGTAGCAAAAATTTAAGTGTAGGTATTTTATATAGAAATGCTTTAATGAAAGAATACAAATAAAGTATCTTACTTAGCCATCTTTACCTCCTCTATAGCTCCACCAGGAGGCAGACATTTTGTTTAGAATCTTTGGTCAGATGGGTCAGAGCTTTCTTCATCTGAACCAATGTTCTAAACAAGATGTCCGCCCCTGAGAGAATGATATGAATTAAAGAAAGCTCAATAAGGCACTACATTTGTATTCTTTCATTATTTTCATTTTCAGATTTTCTTTAGAAATCATTTACATCTGATACAATCTTTCAGTTAAACATAAGTGCATTTTTGTAAGAAGTTGTCCTTTAAACAGATTTAACTAAAAAATATTTCACAATACCCAATAGAGCACAATATCTACATATTAAAACAGTCAATAAAGTTGTCATAATCTTCTGATTTGATCACTTTTTGAATTATCTTTTTCCCCTATTTTATTTAGAAGTTATCACTGGTTATGTAGAAGAGAAACCAAGAGGTGTTTTTGACTTCTCGGGATTTGTCCAGGTGGGTGTGGTCACTGATGGCCACACCTCCTTATTATTAGCTGTCCCCAAATACAGACTCTGAAGAAAGTTGGTGTCCTAGTACATGGTTGTTCGCACACTATACTGGTGCGGAAAAAAAAAAAGAAATCAATGCGACCAGATGTGACGTTACATCAGGAGGGAAGACTGCACGGAGGAGATGGCCGGAGCATAGACAGAGCAGCAAATAAGGTAAGTACTGGGGAAAGGGGGGGATATTGAGTGGTTAAATCCTGGCATTTTGAGGGGTTAAATCCTGGCATTTTGAGGGGTTAAATCCTGGCATATTGAGGGGTTAAATTCTGGCATATTGAGTGACAAATCCTGGCATATTTAGGGGTTAAATCCTGGCATATTGGGGGTTTAAATCTTGGCATATTGAGAGGTTAAATCCTGGCATATTGAGAGGTTAAATCCTGGCATATTGAGAGGTTAAATCCTGGCATTTTGAGGGGTTAAATCCTGGCATATTGAGGGGTTAAATCCTGGCATATTGAGTGACAAATCCTGGCATATTGAGTGACAAATCCTGGCATATTGAGGGGTTAAATCCTGGCATATTGAGTGACAAATACTAGAATATTGAGGGGTTAAATCCTGGCATTTTGAGTGACAAATCCTGGTATATTGAGTGACAAAATACTGGGATATTGAGGGGTTAAATGCTGGCATATTGAGTGACAAAATACTGGCATATTGAGGGGTTAAATACTGGAATATTCAATGGCACAATTCTGGTATATTGAGGGGTTAAATACAGGCATATTGAGGGGTTAAATGCTTGCATATTGAATGGCAAAATTCTGGCATATTGAATGGTTAAATACTGGCATATTGAATGGCAAAATTCTGGCATATTCAGGGGTTAAATGCTTGCATATTGAATGGCAAAATTCTGCCATATTGAGGAGTTAAATGCTTGCATATTGAATGTCATCATTCTGGCATACTGAGGGGTTAAGTGCTTTAATATTGAATGGTAAAAATCTGCCATATTGAGGGGTTAAATACTGGCATATTGAATGGCAAAATTCTGGCATATTGAGGGGTTAAATGCTGCCATATTGAATGGCAAAATTCTGCCATATTAAGGGGTTAAATGCTGGCATATTGAATGGAAAAATAATACTGGCATATTGATTGTCAAAATACTGGCATATTTAATGGCAAAAGGATAACATTTAATGGCAAAATACTGAAATATTGAGTGGCAAAATACTGGCATATTGAGTGACAAAATACTGGCATATATTAACTGGCAGAATAATATTGGTATATTATTGGGAACATTGGATGTGACTTTTTACTGACAAAATAATACTGGCATATTATGCGATAAATTGGCTGTGGCATATTAATGGCAAAATAATACTGGCATATAATTGGGCAAATTGGCTGGGGCATATTAAATGGCAAAATAATACTGGCATATTATTAGGCAAATTGGCTGGCTTATTAACAGCAAAATAATACTGGCATATTATTGGGAAAATTGTGGTTTATTAATGACAAAATAATACTGGCATATTATTGGGCAAATTGGCTGTGCCATATTTATGGGCAAACACTGGCATATTAATAGGAAAACTGGTTCAATTGTCACATCGTGGGGCTCCTGTGTGTCGCATAATTAATGGCAGTCCCATGTGTGGCATATTTATTGGGCCCCATGTGTGGCATAATTAAGGGGCTCTTTTGTGTGGCATAATTATGGGGCGCTTGTGTGTGGCATAATTAAGGGGCGCCTGTGTGTGTGTGGCATAAATAATGGGGCTCTGGTGTGGCATAGTTTATGGGGCTCTGGTGTGGCATAAATTATGGGGCTCTTGTGTGTGTCATAGTTATGGGGCTCCTGTGTGTGTTATAGTTAATGGGCTCCTGTGTGTGACATAATTTTTGGGGCTCCTATATGTGGCATATTTAATAGGCCATCTGACTGGCATTACTAAGGAATCTGTTTGGCATGGTATTGGAGGAAATCCAGGGGGGTGACACCATGAGTTACAGCACCGGGTGACACCAACCCTAGTGACGCCTCTGCTAGTGATATCTTCTAAACAAAACACTATTAAACAATAAATTAAAAAAGGGCTAGTAAAGTAAAACAAAGGCAGTTCATTAATAGATTTAAACGGTTGTCATTACTCCCTCCCAAACTTTAATAATTTGCTGCAATTAATAAATGTTGAAGCAACTGACCTACATATCATCTTACTTACATTGCATCTTCTATTTCAACTGCGGCACTCCAGCTGCTGCAGAACTACAAACCCCTTAATTCCCCACCAGCTTTCTAGAATGGCAGGGAATTATGGTATTTGTAGTACAGAAATAGCTAGAGGGCCGCAGTTGGACACCTAGGCCATAAAGCAAAACCACGGACAATGTTAGAATCTGTTTACAGTATGATCTAATGGAGAGATTAATTTGGACCACAAAGTCCCCATTTAGATTTCTCAGTAAACTGTTGAGTTCCTTTAGATTTTTTTTTTTTTTTTTGTAAATTCAGGACAATACATATTAACTGCTGCCAGGGAAATACTAATCAACATCCTTAAATTCAGACCTGAAACACCCACGTGATATTTTGGAGTAAGTAGTCTTTTAGATCCATGGAAATTAAATTTGCGAATTTTTTTTGTGTGCATTTTTTTTAACTTTTGATAAAAGCTATTTAATTAGGAAAACCATTTAACTAAAATTGCAGAATAATAATCCCACAGATATAGGCAGTGGGTTTTCAAGTGTAATGGTACAAAAACATAATTTAAGAACGGCATCCAGCATTACTAATGACCCTCAGACTGGGTCATAGTTAACTTGTTTGTGCCAATAGTTATTTGCTTCTCTTCCCATGAGGAAATTAGGTAACTTTTCACATTTGCTCAGCACGCTTTTATAAAAAAATGCTTAAATAATTTGTATTTTTGTTTGTTTAAGATCCATTTTGTTGCGGTTAAAAAAAAAAAAGAGATTAGGGTGATTTGTGACAATGTATATAAATTCCTGCATATTAAACTGCAGCAAAGTTTAGACGTGCAATCGCTGACAATATCTGGGGACATTGCAGTCGCTGACACTGTTTGGGGACACTGCAATCGCTGACACTGTTTGGGGACATTTCAATCTTTGACACTGTTTGGGGATATTGCAATCGCTGACATTGTTTGGGGACATTACAATCTCTGACATTGTTTGGGGACATTACAATCTCTGACACTGTTTGGGGACATTGCAATATCTGACACTGTTTGGGGACATTGCAATATCTGACACTGTTTGGGAACATTGCAATCGCTGACATTGTTTGGGGACATTACAATTGCTGACACTGTTTGGGGACATTATCTCACACTTTTCAGGAGCTAAAAATCACCCCAACATTCATTTACTAGCAACCCAGATGAGCATTACAGTCACATATAGTGCAAATTCTTGTTGCAAATGGCATAACAGATTTCTGATAAAACCACTATTTAGGTGCTATCAACGAGCGCACTCCTTTTATACACCCCCCTATATCTGTTATAACACCATGCGTTATGTTATACTGTACATTTTATCCCTAAACAGTTTTTTTTACGGTACTTAGGTTTTAAGAGTTAAATTGCACATAAGGGATTTATTAATCATTATTTTTACAGTTAGTTGAAACAAATTATATCAGCACTTGTAGCACTTTTGCTTCTAGTAATGCATTCTATTGACCCTTACTGGGATTGCTCATAGATGGGATTTTCAGTGTGCTTTTGACCCGATTCCCAGGTGGCTCTCCTCCCACATCTCTGATTGGCTAGAGCTTTTCAGCTTATTATGAAAACTAGAGAGGGAGTATGTCTGGCTGGAATGCATGACAAAGAGCTTATGTTAAAACAAGGATTAATGTGAGTATCTGAAAAAATATATGCTACACAAGTCCCAGTAGCTGATAGAGCTATCCAAGCTAAGCCGGACTCAATAAGGTACTTTATTTGTATTCGTTCATTAAAAGGTCTACTCAATAAAAAAAGGATTGAGACGGGAATAAAAAAAAAAACCTAAGGCCAAAGTAGCGGACTTGGAAAAAATCTCCCATTCAGCTGCATTGGAGAATTTTTCCAACTTGGCTACTTTGGTCTAACGTTTGAAATTCCCGTCTCAATGCCTCGTCCTTATTTAAAATGTCTGCACTTGACGCAGTCTTCCAATAAAAGACAAAACTTTGACATGACTTACCGGGCAAGGTGTAAGCTGGTATATGTAACACCTCGCTAAATTCTCCAAATAGTTTCCCTGCACGCTGACCCGCTCGAACCTTCACCGAATGTTCTTTGTCTATTTTCAGTGCATACAGCGGTAAACGTGGATTGAACACTAAATCCATCTACAAAACACCAAGAACCAAAAAAAACAAAACAAAAACATAATTATGTAAAGCTAGCAGATAATGCCACAGCCACTGCTCACTTGGTTACTGAAGGACAGAACTGTGGGGGGGCTTATATTCAGGATTCTGCAGATAATTGTTCTGTTATTCTGTTTCCTGTTCAAATGATTAAATAAATTCAATATACTATTTGTTAGAACACCTTGAGGGTTAATGACTTAACTGCCAGCTGCGGTAAACTGACAAAGGGACTGCAAAAATCAGGTATTGATAATTGAGTTGGAGAAAATTCCCTAGCTTGCCTATTTTTCTGGCTCAACTACTAATACGGGTTTCCTTTGTTTGTTTGCCACAGTTCATTGGTTAGTGAATAGACCCCAGATGTTTTCTAGAGTTACCCAACAAGTTAGGTTATAGGGTTTAGTAGATATAAAAAAAAAAAAAACTGTCTGCAAAATCTCACCCTAATAAAGTTGACAACAAATATTTAAACATAATATAAATGAGAGGTTATGGTTATATTAATTGCCCAAAGCATAATTAAGCTCACCCACCAGGGTGGGTTTTTTGTATACGTTGTACGGCCGCCTCCAACACATTAAAAAAGTTTTGGTAGCAGTTTAAACTGCTTTGTGAGCCCACTAGATAGGAGGAGAGGTTAGGTTCTCACCCTATTGAGAGTGTGCCTTGACGTGGCGGGTGAGCTTAATTATGCTTTTGCCAATTCATATAACCAAAACCTCTTATTTATATTATGTTTATAAATGTGTTGCCATCTTTATTGGCTGAGAAGAGCAGACAGTTATGTTCTTTTTGTATACATTGTACAGCCAATCACACTGTATTTGCAGCTTGCTCACACCTGTTTGGTAGACTCTTGATAACAGCCTTGTAAGCAGGACCCTCTGTACCTTGGTTTATTTCTGTCTACAAACCCTTAAACTCGATACCCAGCTCCGTGTAGAAGGTTTGAGCTGTGTAGTAAATGCTAATGTAATAATGAAGATTTTGCACACACAAAAAAGCACAAGATGGAGCCATACACTGTTAAAATAGAGCGTAAGTTGCATTCCCAATATCTTAAAAACAAAAGCACAAAGTATAATCAGTATTTGGAGGTGGATATAATTTACTAGAAGTTCAGACGAGCACAAATAAACCTGACAAGTTATTAAATGAAAAGGGTAAAAATTAAAGTCGTAATTGGAACAAAAACAATCTTTTCCAGAACATCAGCTGTAACAGAATTAGCATGTGTATTCTCACACATCCCTGCAAATAATGCACAAAGATTCGTGCATGTTGGCACCTAATTAAATAGTATACAAGCATTCAGACTGTATACCAAGAGAGACATGCTTTAATGTGTTGAAACTAGAATATGTCCTCCAAACGAAAGAACCTTTTTATTAAATGTATTTATTAATTTAACTTGTGTTAGATCAAACACTGCTATACTGGAAATTGTTTATAGAGTGACCATATTTTATTTCTACCATTGAGGGACACAGTATGGAGCAGATGAGAATACACACAGAGGTGTCATTTATATACACACTGCTTCACATATACCTAAAATACATTTTATATTATAAAAATTAGCAGGAAGCCTGAGATTTCAGATTTGGTAATATATTTATAATATACATATAGTCATAAATGGATAGGATCAGTTTCATAAATTAACCCCCCTATCAGCAGACCTGAGCTGTTTCAGAGACTCAACCCATCAAGTAGCAGACCTGAGCAGTTTCAAAGAACTGACCCCCCCCTATTACCATCCATGACACACACAGTCACATATAAACACAGATGTACAATGGGTTTCTTACCCAATGCAGGCTGCTGCAGTTTACATTGAGCTCACTGGAGGAGAGACCAATTTGCAGAGTTGAGAAGTTTCTCCTGATTGGCGGAGATCTCTTTCACTCAGAGCTCTCAATCCTGGCCAATGCATTGGCAGGAGAAACCCACCAGGTTAAATTGGTGAGATGGAATGTTCACTGCACCACCCTTCCATTCACTCATAGTTGTAGCCCAGCCTGCTGTCAATGCGTTTATATGGACGGTTTGAGGTGCGAGAGCCTCTGCTGCCATGACATGTACAGGTTTACTGTGCATGCCCAGGGTCAATCTCCCTTTGGTGAGATAAGTTAAAAGACAGCTCACTTCCGGCAGCACAAGGTATATGGAAATAAATATATATTTTGAACTTTTAAAAAACAAATTCATTTAATGAAAATACTTATTTGTATGTGACATGTATCATATTTATAATAATAGTTGTCCTTTGACATAGCAGATGTGGTTTTGATTTCCTAATAATAATAAAAAAATAGACTAGTTTGTGTTTGATAATAACATCTTAAACCAATAGACAAAGTAAACATAACACATGAAATAAAGACTTGAATTAGTAAAACATAAAAATATGCTAAATCATTAACATAAGCAAAACAAATATGGGTTCTCCAGAACCCCTTAAAAAGGGGGAGCCCTCACAGATTTCCCATTTGCTTGGAGGTTGTGTGAGGGACCCGTTTATATTTCTAACCCATGTGCTGGGAGTTTGGGGTTCACAAACAGGTCTGATAAAAAGCTGGCTTACCACTTTCCATGTTGTACTGGTGACTTCCTTGTAGTGAACCTGGTATTGAAGAATTATCCAGCCACTTTTAATATCGGCCGAGGGCGGGGGCTCCCAGGTTATCTCAATGTCCATAAGAAGAAGAGTTGCACTGACGCTGAGAATAGTCCAATTCAGAGAGACAGGAGGGTCAGGTATCACTGTGGGGAAAAATCCAAGTATTACTATTTGGTTCCCTAAAACACCATTTACTTTACTTTGACTATAGAAATGGAAGCTTCCTGTCCTCCAGGGATCACTACTAAGTAACGGAAAACTGTCAGAGATCCACAAAGACAACCCAGGGAGCAACATCAGCAACAATAATATTTATTCCGAGATTTTATAGGTTTATAAAGTAAGATGTACTTTACGGGGCTGATTTAGACAATTTAGATGGCAGCACAGTGTTTAGATGGCTTTTTACACTTTTTGTTTCTTTCCCCACTTTGTTACTGTGTTGTTTTGCTGGTAACGTCATAGAATAGAATAAAAAATACATTACAGAAAGAGACAAGAGTTATTCGTGCAGCATTTCTCCAATTAGTCTTGTCTTGTTTTTTTAGCTGAATTGGAGAATTTTTCCGACTCGCATACTTTGGTCTTGTTCGTGAAATTCCCTTCCCAATCTGCCATATTTTTATTTTCTTTTGTCGTGTCTTTATAGATTTGTTTTTCTTTTCGGGGACTATGACATCCAGGCTAACTAGTGCTTCCCAATATGATTCGGATAAAAACATATTCATTACAAATGACTGTGAATTAGACAAGAAGGAGGATCTTACCAATGTCATCTACTGAGAAGTAGCGCGTGTCATAAACTTCATCTTCACTTATGAGTTGCAAGCCGTAAGTCTCCCAAACAGCAGTGTACGTTCTATTAAAATAACAGCTGTTCTCTCCGGCAGACACATTGTCCGGACAGTCCGACCAGTTGAAATCATTCCTGGAAAAAAAAAGGATTATTACATTCCAACTAAGACCAAGAGACAGGTGGGCGTGGCTTCGACTTTTCCCATTCTGTAAAGTCCTGCCCTGTCCCACTGATTATTTCCTTTTTATTATTATTATTATTATCTAATCTTCATGTGAGACTGTAATGGATGAAAAGTGATAAAGTCCATGGGCACAATCGGGCATTTATGTATATTTTAATAGCATAATCTAACCATCCAATACAAATAGCACTCCGGATGTAAATGAAGTTCAGAGAACATACAGAGAATTCATGCCATAGAACCTCTGAGAAGGAGATATGGGACTGTATGGGAGAAAGGGGAGGGTTCACTGGATGGGAGAAAGGGGAGGGTTCAACCGTATGGGGAAAAGTGGAGGGTTCAACCGTATGGGGAAAAGTGGAGGGTTCAACCGTCTGGGAAAAAGCGGAGGGTTCAACCGTATTGGAGAAAGGGGAGGGTTCACTGGATGGAAGAAAGGGTAGGGTTCATTGTATGGGCAAAGGGGGAGGGTTCCCTGGATGGAAGAAAGGGGAGGATTCACCATTTGGGAGAAAGGGGAGGGTTCACTGTATGGGAGGAAGGGTTCACCGGATGGGAGAAAGGGGAGGGTTCAACCATATGGGAAAAAGTGGAGGGTTCATTATATGGGAGAAAGGGGAGGGTTCACTGGATGGGCGAAAGGGAAGGGGTTCGCTGTAAGTGGAGTGCACAGACAGTAAAAGAGCTATTGGCTAAAAGTGAGTTGAACATTTGATCTCGCTGACTTAACTGTACAGTCTGCAGGGGCTAGAGGAGTGCAGCAGGCCACGGATAATGCATATTTAAATCTCTGAAGAACTCTCACTATCTGAATAAAAAAAAACTCTGTTCTTCTTGCAGGAGAAATGAGCCAGTGTTGGCCCTCTATAACATATAGTAAATCAGCGAGAGGAAATGCTCATCACACCTCACCTGCAACTGATTTATAGTAAATAGCTCCCTCAAAGATACGTTAAACATTACAATACAGTCAAGTTACAAAAGGATTGAAGGACATGGAGTAGTAATAAGGCCGTACTTTTTCATATACTGCAGCTTCACCAAGCTTGGTGATGTAAGATTCCCATAGGTCCAGTAACAGGTGAAGGTCTCCAGTTCTGGTGATCGGCATTCAGTAATGCTGGGTTTCCCCGACGTAGCTGGAATCAGAAAAATGATATATAAGTGAATAATATTCAACAAACTGAATCCTCTCAAATTATTTACCCAGCACCCCAGTTTATTCCCCCGCCCCTTCCTAATTTTATTTAAATCCATCCCACTGATATCTAGAGTTCACATTGTGTTAACATGTATTTATATAGTGCCGACAATTTACACATAATTGCTACATCAAGGGGAGTTACAGACTATGGTAGATGAACAGAGACTGATCGATACATGATAGAGAGAGAACCACCAGCTATCAATACTTTAAACACTCAGTGAATGAGCCCAGGTTACTCATTGGATAGAAAAGGCCCATAGGCCTAAAAAATTATAGAACAAAGTAACTCAAGAGGAAGGGGTGGGTGCCCATAGGCCTAAAAAAGGATAGAACAAAGTAACTCAAGAGGAAGGGGTGGGTGCCCATAGGCCTATAAAGGATAGAACAAAGTAACTCAAGTGAAAGAGGTGGGTGCCCATAGGCCTAAAAAGGATGGAACAGAGTAACTCAAGCGGAAGGAACGGGTGCCCCTAGGCCCAAAAAGGATAGAACTCATTGTACTTTGCAATGATTAGCCAAGTTCAGTCAATTATAGCGTGGTCACCTGAGAATGTCCACATCCTTGGTGGCCAAGAGCCAGTGTGGCTCTTTGTGAATAGTCCTCCAAGTCAACCCTATTTTTTTCCTCTGAAGGGCTGAATGAAAAAGAGATTAGAGTCATGCTGGGGTACGAGGTGGCTTTTCTGAGAAAAGAAACCGCCAGAAAGCTCCGAATTCCCCTATGACATCAGCCCCCATTCCCATCTAACAAGGTAACCCACGGAGGTTAGAAACAGAGATCAGCACCATCATTGCTCAGAGTGGACATTTATTGAGGTCTGTGGCAGACAATTTAACGATATCCTATGGATCTTACCACAGTCACTGGTACCCTTGTACGGACACTTTGCCTATCCCTGGTTATATTCTAATCCACTCTTCTTAAATGATATAATCAGGTATGCCCTGCAGTATACCACCGCCACTGGTGCACAACAACAAAAAACAAGTACAATTTGAAAAACAATATAACAAAAACAGAGAATCTCTTAACTTCTCACAAACAATCAATTATAAGCTCCGTGAACAGTCAGTTGTAGAATGTGCCAAAAGAACAGAACAGCTGAGGTAAAACTTCTTAATGCACAAAGCCTGCAGGTCGCCATTACCGAAACCAAAGGTTACACACATTAATCCATTGAACACTTAAATGACTAAAACTCGCTCTCCGGCTGTGCGACTGCTTCATGACATGTTTCAGGTTTTTTTTTTTTTAAAAGAAACAAAACTCCATTGTAATTATTACTAATTGAATATGTACTGTACTGTGAAGTGTTTCCAGCAGAGAGGAAATCATCTTTGTAAAATGTAATTTAGCAGCAGGTGTTTAATTCAGCAGACGCAAGGGGTTGGTATACTTCATTTTTATTTATTTTTAGTTTAGCAACAAGCAGATGGATGAAAAAAAAAAAGTATGTGTACACACACATTATATATATATAAAAAAATATACACAATCCCACCTCCCAACGCTGGGGGGCATGTAAATAATGCTACGCGGTATGCATTACATTCACTGTTCCATTTAACCAGACCATCGGAGAGGGGCGGTGAATCAGGATTGTCTTGTGCAGGGTGTTGTAAACATAAAAGTCATTATTATTATCAGTCTACAAGACCTTAAGTCCTCCTTTTTCCATATTGTGTAGGCATGAGCATCCATTTTTCATTGGCTTGGATTGCATAGAGCAATATATATATATATGGCCTAATCTTTGTAGTATCTCCATGACATGGAAGCCTGGACATCTCAGTGAGTAAGCTGAATTGCTTTTAAATATTGTTCCCTAGTCACCCCTAATCATATTTGAATGGTGCTCCCTAGCTTACCCCGTGCATGTTCGTACCACCTCCGATATTTGGTATTATTTGCTTGTCAATTCACTCTTTCGTTAACAGACTAGGATTTAAGACATATAGTACTATACTATATGGTATAGTTCAGAAAAAAAGTGGCGGCCCTACACCTGCCTCCAACCAGGCCCACACCTGCCCCGTTTGGAGTACGGCCTTGTTGGGAGGTATATGAGTGCCTGTAGTTTATCTCAGACAACGTTAGGATGCAGATCACAGAATGCTGGGTGTAGGATTGCCACCTTTTCCAGTAGAATACCGGCTAGATGGCAATGCGACTCTGTATTCTGGGACTGTGCGCTAAGCATCGTGGGATTGTGTCTGGGAATCCAGGCGGCATACAGGAAGCAGCTGAACTTTCTTTAGATAATTGCTGGCAACCCAGTGTATTAACGAAAATGTCTAATTAGTTTTTTTGTGGGACAGGTGATCTTTAACTTCAGTTAAACCCCATGGCCCCTCTATATTCTGCAGGTGAACATGGAATCTCCCATATAAGCAACATACCTATACCTTCTCCTAAAATGGTTCTCACTAACAAGTAATACCATTAGAAGTAATACTTATGGTGGAGAAGATACCATTAATGTATCCCAACCTTAGCGCCACCTCCTGGCCAGCTGTATGATCAGGATTGTGAATACCGAACAATTTCCCCACTGAGATATAAGGGCACATACATTCATCGTTGATGTGTGCCATCACTTCTATGACGGGCCCGGTGATTGGTTCTGAACATTACCAAGACAATTGTAATGGTAATTGTAAAATTATATATATATAACATGTATAAGCATGCGTGGGATAGACACAAGGCTATCCTAGCTATAAGACCGGGAACGGGGGACTAATAAAAGTACTCCAAAAAAAATTGGGAAGACTAGATGGACCGAATGGTTCTTATCTGCCGACACATTCTATGTTTCTATGTATTTAATATATCATGGGACACTTCGGAGATAGGTCTCTGCACCAAAGAAAAGGGTATGGCTTGGAAATGCGCAAGGGTATAACTGCATAAAGACAGTGACCCAGGAGAATGAAGTCAGGACCACAGTATATTGATATGAGGGTTTGCAACTAGAGGCTCAGAAGTGACTTTCAAGGCTTTTATGTGACCCGCCATGATGGCTAAAAAGCCCATCGGTTCTATTGTATTGCTTCAGAAAATGATTCTAAAATATGTATTTTTTAAAATAAAACTGATCTTCAAAAATGTGATTTTCATTACCTATTACTTGCGTTTAGATCTCTGTAAAATCCGGGCTACTTGCTTATGATCTGTCACTTGAATGACTCAGAATCTGTTTTAAAACCCCTGCAGGATGGAAGCCATAACATATGATCTTGCTTTGGAGCGAGAGTGAAAACAAGAAATAGATGAAAACACAAGCAACCTGAAACTCCATTTATGACGTGTTCTTTATACTATATTTATAATAGTCTGAAACCTGACATTTATACTAATGGAAAAAAACAAACATTTTGAAGTTAATTTAGACGTAAAGTTAAATAACAAAATAAACACTTCTTTCCCCAATAGCAATGCCTGAGGTCTGGTATTGGAATTCCGATGGTTAGAAGGGAATGTTGGAGAGAATGGAACATTTATAGGTTCAGCTGCTAAGGGTTTTCTGTAACAAATCCTGACAGCTGAGAGTTCCATATAATTCTCTTTAACATCCTGTAGTGCATTTTAGCATATTTTTTTTTGTCATTTCCCCCATGTGCCTGAAGCTTAACAGCAACTTTTATACTTTGTAAAAATGATTTGATTTCCCCTTGTGTATCACTGTTCTCACCAAGGCAATAAACGTGAAGGTAGATAACCTGTCCAAGGTTAGAAGAAGAAATGTATGTAAATGCATTGCAGCAGACCCTTAATATATGACAACTGGTGCTTAGCATTTTGTGGCAGACAAACATGGATAAAAGTGTGCACTTCGGTGACCAGGCCCCAACTCTCAAGGAATTGCATCGCATGCGCTCCTCTTGCTAGTGTCGGGTTGGCCAGTGCGGAGAGAGACCCTTATATTTACATGGGGCCAGCAGAGGGGAATATGTCTGCACTGACAGAGGTTTCCACTACAGTCAGACCCCCCCCCCCCCTCCCCCAATCAGACGAGCAGGGAAAGCCCCCATCCTGGTTTGCTTTGCGAGGGCGCCAGCCTCCCCACTGGCTCTGCTTCACAGCTGAGGCAGAGCCAAAAAGAACCTGCGTGTATCTCTAAAAACACACATCGGACAACTTTTTTTTAACCCTTGCTTCCTCATAGGAACAATTAAATGAAAGTTAATTGTCCTTTAAAACTCTTCCAACCAATAATCAGTCTTATATGGAATGAAAAAATGTAAATAACTATGAATGGGTTAAATATTCTCTTTACAACCGAACTATAAGTAGCAAGTTACATTATAGCAGATTCGCATATTCTAACAATGGACACACATATATATATATATCCCACACACTATAAGCAGACACAGTTCAGGAGGTAGGTCATTTTAACATTGAGCGTGTATGGCTTTGGGTGATGAGGCCTGTCCGATACTTTGAGGTAACAATGGTTAAGAACATGAGAGATGACATCTTCTCATTTATAATTACATTATATAAAAAGACCCACAGATATTACACTGACTCCAAGCTAAGCGTTCTTTAATGAAAATGATTATTTTGCAGATCAGTTGTAAGTTTTCTCTGTCAGTCACCAACATACATCACTTTGATATTCGATGTCGGTTACAGGAAATTATCTTCGTTTTATTTTTTGCAGTATCTGAACGCACCTCATATTTCTGACTGACAGATTGATATTATTCGCATAAACACTGCAGAGCCAGACTTATCATTACAGATTCTGGTTATATTAGATTCCTTTCAACACAGACAGATTGTTCTATCTGTACATTCACAGTAGAAATATTTAGGTGAAATTTAGTACATTTAGAGTACTAATTACTGACCTATTATGTTATGCATGTGCCTTTGGATGGCAGTGTTCAGTTTTGTTACATTTTTTTAAAATAAGTTACATTAATCAATGTTTCTAAACCAGCATCACCCAAACATTCCACTTATAACATTGTATACAGGATGTAGAGCCCCAAAAACATAATAGAGGACTTGTTTGACCCCATTGACGACCAAAACCTATTTTTCCTTAATTGTCGCTTGAAGACCAGAAAAACATGTCTTACATTTGTCTGCAGTGTCTACTGCTAATGACAAATCAACTGACTTGATATAAAAATAAACTACTTTTCATGTAATTTACATATCTGACCACAAGTTATGTCACCAGCAAATTTAAAACACATTTTTCTCTGTAGTATGTAACACTAAAGAATGGTCTTGACTCACAATAACCTGTTAACACTCACATGGACTTACTTCACTTTTGAATACTCGATAATGGAATACACATCTCTGGAACAATGCTACAGAATGCTCTCCAAAGAATATCTTAAAACAGAGCGGGAACCAACCTGAATCAGTGTAAACCTGCTCTCAGAATAGTGCATATCGTTGTAATTACACGGCTCTCTGGCTGGAACGCCACCCACACCGTCATCCACGGGGATCAAACACAATAGAAGAAGTGGTGGTCCAACACAGAGAGCCTTGTAAACTCTTATAACATCATTGGAGACTGGGCCAAAATATTCGTGAAAACTAGTAATCCTTCAATAAGTAAAGACTTCAATCCATAAACGCTAAGTAGCAATTCCGGACATGTTTGTTACTAAAATGGAGTTCCCCTGCTCCCCCTTCCTTCCCTTAAAACTACCGTATTTGCTCGATTATAAGACAAGGTTTTTAATCGTCTTATCGTCTTATAATTGAGGTCTTCTTATAATCTGACCTCAAATTGAGGTCAGATTATAAAACATGGATCCAGGTCCCCAGCAGAGCTGCAGGGGACCTGGATCCCCCTCTCTAACAGCAGGGGATGTCTGCGCGATGAGCGCAGACTCCCCTGCTTCCGCCCGGCACGACCGCCGGGGCTTCTGTGAAGAAGCCGGGTACTTCCGCTTTCGTCACAGAAGTCCCGGCGAGCGTGCCGTGCGGCAGCAGGGGGGGTCTGCGCTCATCGCGCAGACATCCTCTGCTGCCCCACTAGCCACCAGGGTAAATCGGGCAGCTGGGGGATGTCTGCACGATACGTGCAGACATCCTCCATGCTGCCCAACACGGCAGACTATTATGACGGACCAGCTGTCCGTCATAATAGACTGCCGTGTCGGGCAGCATGGAGGATGTCTGCAAGTATCGTGCAGACATCCCCCGGCTGCCCCCACTAGCCACCAAAGATCGAGGTAAGGGGAAGGGAGGGTGGCAGAAAGACAGGGGGAGGGAGGGAGGGGGGCAGAGAGACAGGGGGAGGGAGGGAGGGGGCAGAGAGACAGGGGGGACAGAGCAGGAAGGGGGGGGGAGAGACAGAGGAAGGGGGGACAGAGCAACAAAGGGAGGGAGGGGGGCAGAGAGAAACATGTGGGGGGGGAAGAGACAGGCGAGGGGGGAGTGGGGAGTGAGACAAAGCTGGGGGCAAGTGAAAGAGAGAGGCAGCATTGGCACATAAAAGGAAATAAACACAAGAAATGCATTTTTTTTATATAATATTTTATTAAAAAAGCAATTTACATGTGAATATATACAAGTTTAACTTTTTTTCCTATAGGGTAGTCTTATATTCAGGCTTTTAGTTTTTTTCCTAAAGGAATATCGAAAGTTTGGGGGGTCGTCTTATAATCAGGGTCGTCTTATAATCGAGCAAATACGGTACTTAAAAAGGGTGGAGGAGGGGTTGCAAAACACCCAGTTACCAATTAAAACACATTTAGTCGATTAAAATATCCTGATAAATCATGGAAACTTCAGTTTCAATAACACATCCAGCAAATACACATCATACATTAGGTTTTTTTTGTACTTATTTAAAACATTTGTTGTATGTTTGTATTTGAATTTCAATATTTGTATTTCAATTCACGATACAATATTAGTAGTGTTTCAGTTTAATACATATTACAACGTTTATCCTGTCAGGGCCTTTACCATGTCACGTAGGAGTTTCAGTGCAGGGATGGATGAGGTGTCTGGTTGCATGTTGTTATTATTGTGCAGAGTGAGAACAGATATAGAAACTAAGAAATAAGGATTGGAATAAGGACTGAAGTAGCGACAAAAGGGGACTTTAGCAAAGGACTGCAGAATGAGGTGAGGGTTTGACTAGGGACTGCAGTATAAACAATGAGGTTTAGCAGGGACTGTAGACAAAGCAGAGGTAGGGGTAGAGAGCTAAACAAGGGGTGAGGTCACCCCTTGTTTATCTCTCTAGGCAATGGTAACTAAGTAGGAACACCCTAGAGAGGGTGACTGAACACCCTAGAGAGGGTGACTGAAGCAGAAACACCCTAGAGAGAGTGACTGAACACCCTAGAGAGGGTGACTGAAGCAGGAACAACCTAGAGAGGGTGACTGAAGCAGGAACACCCTAGAGAGGGTGACTGAAGCAGGAACACCCTAGAGAGGGTGACTGAAGCAGGAACACCCTAGAGAGGGTGACTGAAGCAGGAACACCCTAGAGAGGGTAACTGAAGCAGGAACACCCTAGAGAGGGTAACTGAAGCAGGCACATCCTAAAGAGGGTGACTAACCTTTGGTCTCCATAATGACTTAGTGTAGCCCTGAGTGTTATTATTTTTTCCCTTCGTGTTCTTTATGTAGCGTTTGCATCAAGCCAGTCCGTGCAAACTATATGGAGCAATGTATTCTTAATTAGACAGAAGCCCACTGTGTAAAGCACTGAGATTGCCTAGAAGTGCCATTTACATGAGAATAGAGTTCGCCTTCATGTAACTTAATCTCATTTGCTGCATTTTCCAAACAGAATTGGATAACCAGTTGATGTACTGGAGCTTTGTATACTGTCATGGTAACTTATTAAGGATGACAAGGGTAGCGGAATATTCTTTTTATGCTGCATGATATTTAATCCTTAACCCCTTAGTGGCATAGCCCGTTTTTACACCTCTGCGGTGTTTGTGTTTTGATTTAATTTTCCTCTTTCACGTTTAATGTACCCACACATATAATATTCTGTTTTTTATCGCCATAAGGAGGGCTTTATTAAGATACCATTATTTTTAATCATCTCTCATAATTTACTTTAACAAAAATATGAAGAAAAATTAAAAAAAAACTTTTTCCAACTTTGGCCTGAAAAATGGTCCAAATGGTAAAAAAAGATCCTGTTTAAATAGCCCTAGTTTATTTAAGTTGAAATTTTGCCGACTGTCACTATGGGCAGTCTAACAACTACAACAGAGCGACGGAAGTGGTGACCTTTTCCTAGGTGCCATTGTATATGCGTTGGAGGGGCATCTTCAGAGTTTCCTGGTGAAACTTTTGGCGATCAGACAGTGTTGCCTTGATGCCTCCATGGCATCGCCAAAAGCGATTATGGATTAGGAATACATATATGTCATGTGTAGTTAAGGACAAAAGCACCAAAATTGTGTTTTTGTGAACCTGGCCCTTATCACAAAGTGATCAGGAGCCAGGGCCACAGTGAAAGATATCTTAACAGACCGTGTGGGTCCCTGCCAAAACTGCACGATATCTCACAACCTCAGTCATGATGCTGGAGAGGCGTGCTTGAACACGAAAGTTCAGGCACAGCACGATATTCTTAAATGTAACAAGAGTTCACTTTGAGCGTCTGTTACATTTTCCCTGTCAGATCCAGAGCACTCATTGTGGCCTGACAGAGGGGATCCTGCTGCAGGGGAAGTCGCAATGAGCTACAGACATATGAGGAACAGAATCCTGTGTTATCCCTGATATGTCCTTCATCAGGAGGGGTGAAACTACAGTAGGTTATTTAGATTTCTCGCCTCCCTTACTTTAAAATTGGTGCGTAAGTCGTCTACAACTGGGAAATGCCTTCGAAAACATCTGGTGTCTAAAAGGCAACGTCAGTAGAAGGACAAAAGTGGAACAAAATACCACACTATTACATAAGGGGAACAAAGGAAATGATTCTTTACAGTGAGGACAGTAAAGCTACCTGCAGAGAATGGTGACTGCAGATATAGCAGATCTCTTTAAGAAAGGGTTGGATACTTAAGGATTTTGTTTGAGAGTAACCTAGATACAGATCAAGGATAAGGAATTTTGTAAGGTTCGGGGATGAAGATTTAGAACATATTAAGCACCTTATTCGGAGAAACGCGGTAATGGTTAATGGTGTTAATAATAACGTCTGTTTGAAGGCCATACCTAAGATAGGGACAAAGGAGAGAGTAACAAAACAAGCACGACAAGCTGTCCCACTAAGGGTTAAGAAAGATATACTGGCCTTGAATAAGTGTAGAGACCATTAGGGAAATATTGCACTGATAGTTTTTATGTGTTTATCCCATAAGAATGCTACTTATGAAACTGAATATTCGATAGATTTGTATCATAAATGTAGTAATTTTTTGTAGTTTTTCAATGGAAAAAAAAAAGAAAGGGTTGGATACCGTTTTTGTAAAGACAATGAATTCAAGGACAAGTATAAAATCAACAGACGATGATTCAGAAATTAATCTGTTTTTGAAATAAATAAATACCTTTATTTTTGGCTTGTTTTTCTAACAGTGGAAGTACCGCAGTCTAAACTTAATGGACCTGTAACATTGTGTCATTCATAGCTTGTTCTATATTGCTTGTTTTAGGTCTATCTTATATTATTGTGTCATTGATCCAAACACCACCAGTTAGTCTTTCATTTACAAATCAGTCTGTAAATTCCGTCTTGTATGTGTTTCAAAGAGGGAGGTAAAGTTCGAAGGCAAACTAACAAACAAGCTCACAGGAGTTTTATATTTTTTTTTTTTGTTGTTGCCAAAAAACAGCAGAGCAGTGAAAGAAAATCGATATCCGCTGTGTATCCAGCATACGAGAGGAAGGTGGGAAGATTTGGAGGAGCCAGACAATCGCTGCCAAGAAAGTGCTAACTTGGAGACATTCATAAGGGAAAGAATGCTGAGGCTTTTTCACTTAACGGGAGAGTTCAAGATTTACCCACTGTGTAAACAATGAGTTATTGACCTTCATACAAAAATCCCTTTTCTCCAAATACAAGGAAGGGGGGGGGGGGGGGATGGGGGGGGCGATGGCAGTGAAAGACAGCACTATATTTCAATACTATCAAGTGAAAATGTAAAATTGGCCAGGATTTCTAAACCACATACTAAACTAGAATATGATAGGTGGAAACAATTCGCTAGTTTCATTTCATATGTGCTCCACTGAAGGGTTCTGGGACTTAGAACTCTCCTGCTGAGTTTGTACAACAGAGGCATTAACAGGGTTAAAATACAAGTGATTGGATTTCTACTGGGGGATTGGAAACATATTCGAAGCTGTGTGAGATCTGCTCCACAGTGTTCTCTGTGTCTTATGTTCCTTGTAAAATGTGTAGGAAGAGGATGTCCTGTAACCAGTTAGTGACCCAAAAAATGAAGTACCTAATTTTTTTAGTTAACACTTGGGATACAATATTATCACCATTAGTTTATCAATTAACAGCAAAAGCTGCAATGCCATACAATTTACCACAGATTTTCTTCATGAATTGACATCATGAGCAATGAATAATATAACACAGACAAACAGTGCTCCTAAAAGCCAGAGTCAACCTTAAAAACAAACATTTTCAAAATTAAAGAGTTCAGCTGATACAGACCTACAGGATTTAACAAGTTACCTATGAATCTTCAGCATGTTCTGTGCTCTCTCTTCTAATCAAGTGCTGACATCTTGTATAACTCCTCTGAGGTTCTTGCTCCACTCCTCTTCTCACATACTTCCCACTCCCTCATATGTCACTGTATTTTATTTCCTAATTATTCACATTTGGAATCTCACAGTCTGAGGATGGGACCTAGCAACTTAGTCTTGAAAGCTTGCAACCAAACTCTTAGTTAGCCAATAAATGGTATCATTTCAACCCTACTTGTTTCCTGTTTTTCCAGGGCTAACACAGCTACCTATAATCTATTCTACTTCACTGCCATCCTTCCAAGCATGTTTTTGCCTGATCTTATCTGATGTCATGCTAGAGCATTTAGATGAGAACTAAAGATTTCAAAGGACGTTTTCTATGCATTTGAGTAACTGGCACAGAGGTACTGCTTAGCTTTTGAAAAAAAAGACAGATTTATATCCTGTCAGTTTGCCCTTTAGACGCTTTTAACCCTATAGGTTAGAACTAGTCCGTATAATTCATATTTTAGCTTAGGCTCTGTAGTGTACATCGAATGACAGATACTTCAAATGGTGCTTCTCTGTGTTGGTTGTAAGGGTTTTGTAAGACTGACAGGAGTATTGATATATCAACAAAAGTCATTCAACATTGTACGTAGTTTTTTTAAGACCAGGACAAAACAAAATACTGTGTGTCTCTTATTTTTGTTTTAGCCATAGTTATTATCTAGGCAGGGGTAATGGTAGGACTTGCCATATTGTGAGATGCCTTGATGTGGTTGGCAAGCGTTTCATCACATGGCCATTTGGTGTAACCAAACTCTCACCATTTACAACTTGGTGTCTTAGGATAGTCCAGTGTTTATGTCTGGTTTTGTTTCATTTAGTTTCGTTTCCATGTCCTTTATTTGTGCCCTGTCTATCTTTGCCCTATAGCCTTGTGCTAGTGTTGTCTGGTTCTTGCCTTGTCCTTGTTTAAGCTTTGCATCTGATGTGTCATCTCTCAAGCATACTCATGGTTGTCTGAAGAGTATTGCCAGTTCCTGTTCCCTGTACTGATTAACAGCCAGACCACCTCAGGGTTCTGGTATGTGACTGTTCATATGGGGGGGGGGGGGGGGGGGGGAGATAAGCAATCAGGGGAGTGGCCCTGTGACTCTTCAACTCTGCAAAGTGACTCCTGAATTCCATCCATGGAAGCTCTGGTTACCATATCATCTGGACCCTGTTGTAATAATGTGTCATTGGGCATGCCGGCTATAAGCGAGAATTTGAAAACCCTCTGCTCAATCCACAAACCATATGATGTTAACTTTGATGTTTTATTCCTTGCCATTCTTTTAAAATATATAGTTATCTTATGTGAATTATCATTGAGACCTTTAACATAGTGTTTCAGTTGAATAGTTTTTGTTTTTTTTAGTTACTGCAATACTCCAGTTAAAAACATGCAAGGTTTCCCCTGGGGTTTAATCCAGCTCAGCATGACATCTGTAGCTCAAGCAAGAAATGTGAGTCCCAACATCTCCTAGATGCCAATCAGTGGTATGCTATAGAGAGGCTTGGGGATGCTCACGCAACACAACTGTTCTACCCCTCAAGTTACTGCTGCCAAAATCAAATAAGTTACAAACTTATGCTGTAGTTCAGATCCTCTTGCAAATAAGTAAACGCAGAACGGCCTAGAACAAGAACTTGTGAAGAAACAGGAGGAGCAATTGGTGACAGCTTGGATGGAGAAAATAACGGATTCCAGCGTCGAGTTTTGGCGCAAAACGTGTAGGCGTTCAGATTCACCGGGTTGGGAGAGCACTTTTTTGCATTTGCGGCTGTATACTGGATCGGAATAAACCGACTTTCTCAGCCAACACAGCGTCTTTATTCTATTATTTTCTCCATCCAAGCTGCCACCAATTTCTCCTCCTGTTTATTCATAAGTTTCCCGACGGAAGCGTTGGGAAGGTGCATCAGCTGATCTGGAGGAGTGGGAGGTTACATCCACCAAGTCGACTGATGTGTCTCTTGCTTTCACATATTGGCTAGAACAAGAACCCTTGTAAGAGATTTCTAAGGAATGCCTGCATGCATTTGTATACAAAAAAACCTCTATCCAATGGACAGGTTTAGTGAAGGATGCTGGGAGGGAGGGGGCGTTACTTGGGCGTGTGAACTCAATGTGACAATGCTACTGGTCATGCATAAACTTCTGAACCAAAGTTAGTTCAATGCCTCGAAAGTTCCCTTTAAAAAAGGTCCATCTTTTCGAATACAAAACAATTCCCAAAACTGCAGAAAAGAAAATAAAAAACAAAAAACCCCCAAACCCATTGATAAAAAAAAAAAAAAAAAATAGCATCGGTAATAAAATTCCAACGTTCCCAAGAAAGACTTAAACATACAGGGCAATAACTGAATGTACTTTAAATACATCAAGGCTGGAGCCTTGAAAATAAGTGAATTTGGCAGCCTGAGATTAGGAAATGAAAACATGGACCAGAGACACTAGAACATCTATTCTGCACAAAATCAAGTACATAACCGTAAGCTGCATTTTAGCGTTAACAAAACTCTGACATCCGTCGGAAAAGTAATCTGGTTTGCTAAGCGAAAGGCCACTTGACATCCCATGCAGGTGACCCTGCTCCCATGTAGGGTAATAATGATATGTCAATGAGACGTAAAGACTTAAGGATGAAAGTAAAAAAAGACAGCGAAGGCTTTTAGATTGCAGAACGTTGCAGTGTTTGGATCAGCCTTTTGACTGCCAGGGATTGAATGAAGGCTGGAGAGATTCAAACATTGTACAGCAAGAAGTTTCCATTTCTTTTTCCAGTACTCGAAAAGGCTTAAAGAGCAGAGGGTATAGCTGTTTAGTGAAAGTAATTATAACTACATGACTCAAGCCCACAAACTGACAAGTATATAAAGGCAATACATTCACTAGGAGAAGACAGAATAAAACACCTACACTCTGCAAGATTAATAAGCAAAGCTGAATTACATAGACTGCAGATCCCAGTAGGAGGAATGTGATGGGAATTGCAGTTAAAGAAGCAATAAGGCCTGAATTTGGGGGGAGGGAGGTATTTTTTTTCAATTTAAAAAGCCAAAAAATACTGAGCTGCAGTCAATATTTTGTATCCGATTGGCACAACTGGTTCCTTCTTTGTTCCACTATTCATTAGATCTTTGATGCCGATCCATTGGTTTCACTATTTTTTTCAATTTGGATCATGTACCATTTTCCAACCACACAAGTAAATGCTTTTGCATAGTGTCTAATATAATCTATGAAACGAAGCCTCTCTCCTGTAGGGTTGCCACATTTTGTTAAAAAAAAAAACAAACAAAAAGAAAATGACTGGCCATGTTATTGCCTCTAGCAATGTAACACTGGCCTGTAGCCAACCTTTTTACTGGCAACTCTTTTGGCTTCCAATACCACCCATATGTGGATGACTCAGATCTACCTCTCCTTCCCTGATCTCACTCCCTCTACCATGTCGCATGTCAGGGACTGTCTGTTAGCCATCTCTACCTGGATGGCCGATTGATACTTAAAATGTAATATCTTTAAAACAGAGCTGATAATCTTCCCTCCCTCAAACTCTGTCTGTTTACCAGATTGTACTGAGCCCGAAGTCTTTGTGTCGTCTTTGACCGTCTCTTTCGTCCCCATGTTCAGCCCCCTGGCCAAACCCTGTGGTTTGTGCATTAAAATCATTGCACGCATCCGCCTGTTCCTCAGTGAAGAGGCGGTCAAAATCCTATTGCATTCGCTTGTGATCTCTTGTCTTGACTACTGTAATACTCTCTTAACAGGTCTACCTTTGGTTCATCATTCTCCCCCGGAATCTATTAAAAATGCAGCGGTCATGTTCATCTTTCTCGCTCGTCTCTCTTTGTCGGCTGAACCTACAAAGCCCTCTACACCTCAACCAGCCCCTACATTGCCTCAGTAATTAACCAATATTATCCTGCATGACCACTATGTTCCTCAAGTGGACTATGGCTCTACTCTAACCTCGGCACCTCTTCACATTCGCATCCTGCGAGACTTTACCCCAGCTGCCTCTTTTCTCTGGAACTAATTTCTTCATCCAGCTCTTTTCCTCATTCACAATATTCAAACATTCCCTCAAAACTCATCACTGTCAGGAAGCTTACTACTGATTGATTAATTAACCAAATCAACCTTGCTCTCACTGTCCCCAAATACTGTAAGATATAAGGAAGCTTACGGTACTACTGATCCAACTAGAACACCCATTAATTAGCCTCTGGCCAAACCCACCTAGCTCCCAGTGTCCCCAAATGCTGTAAGATATAAGGAAGCTTACAACTGATCCAACTAGAACACCCATTAATTAGCCTCTGGCCAAACCCACCTAGCTCCTAGTGTCCCCAAATGCTGTAAGATATAAGGAAGCTTACTACTGATCCAACTAGAACACCCATGAATTAGCCTCTGGCCAAACCCACCTAGCTCCTAGTGTCCCCAAATGCTGTAAGATATAAGGAAGCTTACTACTGATCCAACTAGAACACCCATGAATTAGCCTCTGGCCAAACCCACCTAGCTCCTAATTTCCCCAAATACTGTAAGATATAAGGAAGCTTACTATTGATCCAACTAGAACACCCACTAATTAGCCTCTGGCCAAACCCACCTAGCTCCTAGTGTCCCCAAATGCTGTAAGATATAAGGAAGCTTACTACTGATCCAACTAGAACACCCATTAATTAGCCTCTGGCCAAACCCACCTAGCTCCTAATGTCCCCAAATACTGTAAGATATTAGGCAGCTTACTATTGATCCAACTAGAACACCCATTAATTAAGCTCTGGCCAAACCCACCTAGCTCCTAATGTCCCCAAATACTGTAAGATATAAGGAAGCTTACTATTGATCCAACTAGAACACCCAATAATTAGCCTCTGGCCAAACCCACCTAGCTCCTAGTGTCCCCAAATACTGTAGATTGCAGGGATGTATTGGTGAACTCTGCCACAGACAATGTGATGGGAGAACATTCATATATCAATGAGGCTAACATGACATGTGTGTGCTCAATACCCTGCTCTCCTACATGAATTGCAACTGTGTCATAGATCACAATCAGCCTTACAGCCTCTGACTAAGAGCCTAGGTTCGAAGAACACCATACAGCTATTTGTTGGCTTCCCAGGTTATTTGTATGCCTTGTACATTGTAAAATGATACAATAAATCAATTTGGATGTAAGGAAATAAGTCCAGTGTCTTGTTACATCAAACGCTCCAGCCCCAGGGAGACATGGCCTCCAGAGTCTGTCTGAGCGGATGTTATAGTGGTTGGGATGCTGTTCTGTTTGCAGAATTAGAATTGTGCCTGGTTCGGGTTCCATTCAAGAAGATGTCAGGCGCACATATTGTCAGTGAAACAGGCATAAGAGATATGAAGAATTCTGGCAGGACTTTCTGATATTTACAGATGATTAGAAAACAAAAATTCCATGAAGTGGGATTACTTAAAGGGGCAGTATCACCTGAATATTGTTTTTACTGTGCATGTAGAAAATACAAAATAAATATTGAAAATCAGCTATAACTGTGGCGTGGCCATTTCCCATTGAAAAGCATTTCATTTAGAACACATTTTTCTCCTAATTTAGCCATTTGCTTGCAGTTTTGCTGACACAATCTATAGATCATTTTCAATCATTTGTTATGCTCTACATGCACAGTAAAAATAATGTTCAAGTGATACAGTCCCTTAAATGCTTTATGTGATGCTATAGTATGAAATATCTGAGTATATACATCGCAGAGCTTGCACGGTTAAATGTACTTAACAGTTATCTCTTTGATGAGACTGTGGTGCCCTATTCAGTCATCTTTTATTGAAAGGGTTAAATTAGTACTAACCAACGAAAAATCATGCTTCTTCAATAAAATCTGCGGTTTGGCTAGCGCCATGTCACCATTTGTAACTGCAGTTATTATACCTTTGTGTTTTAAAACAATCATTTTATTTTTGTAATTCATCCTGGTGTGAATGAAAAAAAAAGTTTAATTGTGCTTTAATGTTATTGGAACTGTAGCATATAGACCAGCAATATGCTCTAGTAATACGGCAGTCACTTGCCACAAGGGGAACCTCTATTCTCATTGCTCTCAGCTGGCCTTTCATGAGACTGGGAGTTATCATTATTCTACAAGTCACTTGGGAAGCAATTGGGAAGTTGGATCAGGTTCCCCAAACTGAGTAGACCAGTAAAGAAACAATTAAAAACAAATAAAAAAAGGTAAACCGTCAGTGCCACTATAAATGTCCTTTTCACATCTGGTTATTGTAGAGATGCAACAATTTTTTTTCGGGTTCCCTGCAGGGCCTCAGGATGTAACTAAACCCAGAACCAACTGGCTGATTGTATTCTAAATTTATCCTCCAAGGAGAGCCAACATACATAATACACTGGCCTGTGCCAAATCCAGCAGCTACTTGCAGCCCTCTCCAGTTTGTGCCTTGTTCTGTAAGTGCCACTTATGTTACTTGAACATATCTGGGGTAAAGTGTTTGGCTGTAACAGAGGTCAACCTTGTTGGACGTGTGAACGTAATTGAGAGGTGATGGCAAATCTATGGCACTGGTGCCACGTCTGGCACACAGGCCACTCTGAGGTGGCGTGCAAAGTAAACACCAATTACATTTAACTAAAGCTCTCCGTGTCTGAACCCAGAAGTATCACGAATTATATAGTTTCGGCAGAGTCTCTGGTACTGTTTGATTGGCTGCCGATCACTTTGTGATTGGGGTCAGGAACACAAAAACTCTGTTTTGGTGCTTTTGCCGCTAAGGGGGGAAAGTGCCACATGGGACTAAGGGGTTATTATGTTAAAACAAGGACTTCTCACCGCATGGGCACCGCATCACCATCAGTAACCGGATCAGTCTGATAGAAGTGGCTTTTTCCTGCCTGAATCGTGCAGTCCACTTCTCAGTTTACTTTTTAATGCATAAACCTCCTAGAGGTCAGGATCAAAGATCAAAATGTGGAAAACAAAAGAATAAAGGGGAGAGAAGAGTCATTGGACAAGGAAGACTGGTGACCTGAACTTCCCGATGGAAAAAGTAGGGGAAGACAAGGCTTTGGGGGAAGTAAAAGGAAGACAGTGACTGTGGGGTAGAATAATGGGGAAACTCATCCCTGCATTGTGAAAAAAATATGCTAAATCCTGTTCAAAATCAGATTCGATTTAAACCTTGCTGCAAACAAATCCATGCAGTGAGTATGTTATTAGATGACACATATCTCTATTGATACAGTTTCCTTTCTATAGCTCGGGTTAATCCAACAGTAACTGCACTGAACATCTCTGGTTGAAATGTATAGCATAATAATAATCAATATCTGCTTTATGTTGTTCTTGAATTATTCTCTGTTCTAAATATTCCATAAACCATTAAATCCTAGACACCTGGACCTCGGATTCTATTTAACACCCTTTCTGCTATTATCTTTATACAATTACACATCTTTACTTGTCTGAAGTATGTGGCACACAATGAGCATTTGGTACAATTGATAGGTTTATTATGTGCATGCTTTCAGTAAGAAAAGTATCTTTTGTTCATCTTTGCTTTATAAAAGCTGTGAGCCTCTTCCAGCTTTCTGTAAAGATTTTAAAGGGACAGTAGTTCTATCTACAGTGTGTACAGGCAAATGAAGTGTAATAGTGTTATTGCTGTGGTCATCTTTCCAAAGCCTCCTATTTGGATGGCAGTGAATATAGAAGCCCCAGTGAAATTATTTTCAGTGTAAAAATACAGGAGAAATTGTGAACTGTTTTAAAAGTCAAAATAATGTACATACATTATAAACCTGTACAACATACAGAAAATGAACTAAGCTGAACAATGCCCTTAAAGGACAACTGTTGATAAAAATTCAGTTTAATTGAAAGATTTGATAGGCAACAGAGGGTTGTAGTCAATGGCGTTTATTCAATGCAAGGTCTTGTTACTAGTGGGGTACCTCAGGGATCTGTACTTGGACCCATTCTCTTTAATATTTTTATTAGCGATATTGCAGAAGGTCTTGTTGGTAAAGTATGTCTTTTTGCTGATGATACAAAGATTTGCAGCAGGGTTGATGTTCATGGAGGGATAAGCCAAATGGAGAATGGTTTAGCTAAACTAGAAAAATGGCTAGAGACATGGCAACTGACATTTAATGTGGATAAAGGCAAGATTATGCACCTTGGGCGTAGGGTTGCCACCAGGCCGGAACAAAATTGGCATTGGGCCAATGTTAAGTCTATGGAGACAGTACCAAGGTCGGTATTTTTTGGAAGAAAGGGTGGCAACCCTACTTGGGCATAAAAACCCAAAAGCAGAATATAGAATATTTAATACAGTCCTAACCTCAACATCTGAGGAAAGGGATTTAGGAGTTATAATTTCAGAGGATTTAAAGGTCAGTAGGCAATCTAATAGAGTAGCCGGAAATGCTAGCAGAATGCTTGGTTGCATAGGGAGAGGTATTAGCAGAAGGAAGAGGGAAGTGCTCATGCCATTGTACAGAGCACTGGTGAGACCTCACTTGGAGTATTGTATACAGTACTGGAGACCGTATCTCCAGAAGGATATTGATACTTTGGAGAGAGTTCAGAGAAGGGCTACTAAACTGGTTCATGGGTTGAAGGATAAAACTTACCAGGAAAGGTTAAAGCATCTTAACATGTATGGCTTGGAGGAAAGACGTAACAGGGGGGATATGATAGAAACATTTAAATACATAAAGGGAATCAACACAGTAAAGGAAGAGAGTATATTTAAAATAAGAAAAACTACCACAACTAGAGGACATAGTCTTAAATTAGAGGGGCAACGATTTAAAAGTAATATCAGGAAGTATTAATGTACTGAGAGGGTAGTGGATGTATGGAATGGCCTTCCAGTGGAAGTGGTAGAGGTAAGCACAATGAAGGAGTTTAAGCATGCGTGGGATAGGCACAAGGCACAAGGCTATCCTAGATATAACATAGGGACATGGGGGACACATAAAAGTATCTAGAAAATTGGGCAGACTAGATGGACCGATTGGTTCTTATCTGCCGACACATTCTAAATAACTATGTTTTAAACAGAAATGCTTGAATATCTCTCTCTGCTTGTATAGCTCTATCAGGGGGCAGACATGTTATTTAGAATCTTGGGTCAGATGAAGAAAGACCTGAGCCATGGAGATAGACTTTAGAAGTTGACCCCCTCACACACTATTCAACGTCCATCTCGAACTCACGCCAATGAAAAGCAATAAACATTGCCAATCCCTAAAATTCAAATGGAGATTGAATTAAGGTGTGAGTTGGACTTTGCCATCCAACCCCCCTCCCTAACTCACAATGTTTAAAAAACAAATCCCCCCCCCCCCCCTGTCAAAAATGGGCCTTGGGGGCTCTGCAATGTGGCTTCTGGGACTTCCAGCATATATGGGGGCCAGGGCAAGTAGCTCCCGGCACTGATCAGAAATATTGAAGCCCAGAGCAAGTGAGACACTGTCACCTAAACATTGTTTATTCTGTGAATGTATAGAATACACAATGTTCTATACATTTTGTTAGCAGAATCACAAGCAAATGCATACATTAGGAGAACATATATTTTAAATGTGTTTACACTGTCTCCTGTTAATGACATCACCTTGTGGTGTGATATGCAAATGACACATTTCCTACTGAAAGTCGATTATTTGAATGTTGGCCCAGAGGTGATGTCATGAACTTGACACACCCCACACATAGTTACTCCTTCTCAATGTACGCATTTCCTTGCAATTCTGGTAACATAACATATAGATAATGTTTGTATTCTCTACAGTCACAGTAGAAGCAACGTTTTAGGTGATGGAATACCTTAAACACTAGGCTGTTGGCGAAATTAGTGTATGCCCATTGCCCAGGCACACCCAGTAATTTCACCTATGGGTTTTGATGCATTTCTTGAGTATTTTTTTTTCAATAAAATGATATATTTCGCTCTATAAGCCACAGCCCTGATGCTACAAATGGACATCGGCGTACATACATTTATATCTGAATCAGAGCAAGGTGCATGAGTCGCCAGAGAAAAACTTACAGGCACAGGAAATAAACCAGTGGAGCTCTGCTATTTATGTAGCTGTGTGATGCCTTCTGAAACAATGTGGCAGGTGCAGTAGGAGTAGCCATAAAAAGAACTGTTACACTGGATAAAGGTCACAATAAGACAGCATATGGGAAAGATACATCTATTGTTTTCAGTGTAATTCATTACGATTCTATGTTCCTGTTTACACAGATATTAGGGCCTATTAAAGAGGACGTTTAAAAACTGGTAATGAGCCAGGGAGGCTGCTATGAAGTTAAACATGAGATTTGGTACTGTGCTGGCAGTAGAAACACAGCAAAGTCCAGTTGATACCTTTATTAGGTTAGCCAAAGCCATGCCTGAAGAAGAGACCTAAGAGGTCTTGAAAGCTTGCACTCTGAATCTGCTCAGTTAGCCAATAATGATCTCAACTTGACTCTTGAAGTAAAACTGCTTATTTGTTCCATTAGATGAAAAATAAGTATTCATCAGAAATGAATAACTTTCATAGGAGATATAGAAGTCTAATATATCACTGTTTAGTGAATAACCCCTTGTACGTCTGGGGTTCTAGGCACTGTATTCATTCCTACAATATTGCAATATACTCCTCAAATACCCCACACTGAGCTCTGATCATACAGTAACGGGGGGAATTAAACAGGAGATTTTGCAAATGAGTATTTCTACCCTACAGGTCAAACACTAATATGAAAGTAAATCCTCTTTGCACAAGCACATTAAGGTACAACTCAGGAAAAGAAACAGCAATGAATCATAGTCTGAATAGTTAACATGATATCCCCTGCAGTACATATTTACAGTGCCAGCAAGTACAGTGCAAATATAGACTGAACACGAAATTAACACCACAGAGCAGCCAGGGTTCTGTCCGTTATAATCTACATCGTGCACTTTGCCGCTGGGATCAGCTTTTTTCACCTCAGCGCAAGGGGGTAGTCTGCTCTGCTCACTCATGCACCATGCTCTCATGCCCCCTTCTCCAGCAATGAGGCAATGCAGCAGGGAGGGGGAGATTAACTTTTTTTTCTCTTTAAACTCCCCCACCTAAAAACTTCTGGCTTGCGTGTGTGTGACATGTGTGTGACACTGCCTCTGTGTGTGCGTCTCTGTTACTGTTCTTACATGAATAATGTGAATACATGTGAATTTAAAAGACAATTGTCAGCAAGAAAGAAGATATGTTTAATTGAAGGTCACATCAAATATAGGGATTTTAAATATAAATGCTTGAATGAAAGAGCATAAATAAAGCACCTTATTGAGCCCTCTCTGCTTGTATAGCTCTATCAGGGAGCAGACATATTGTTTAGAATCTTGGTAGTTGAGATCCAAGATGTCTGACCCCTGATAGTGATATACAATCAGAGAGAGCTCAATAAGGTGCTTTATTTTTATCCTTCCATTAAAGCACTTTTCTATTTAAAATTCCTACATTTGATATAATATTTCTATTAAACATAACTCTTCATTTTTTCCAAACAGTTGTCCTTTAAGGTTTAAGTAATTGATATTGATTTATTATTATCTAATGGCTTTCTGACTAGTTGGTATATTATTTCTAATTATAACAGTGCCACATCCAGCCTGGTTCTTGTATTCTTTTACAAATTATCCAGAAATGCCACCATATTTTTAATCAAAGCCATTTTAAAAACTATAAACAATAGTACAGTGTTGCATTTATTTGGCTTACAATTTATATAGTTTTTTTTACAGATCTAAAAAGCCACATTTGGTTTTAATGAATATCTCCCATTCGATATCTGGGCAAATGCCAGGAAATCCCCCACAATGCACCTGTCCATAACTGATCTCTGAGTTTATCAGGCCCTCGGGAGAAATAACAGATCAGAGATACAATGATGCCATTTAAAATGATGATGCCACCATACACACCGCAGCAGTTATGTAGAGTTCCCTCAGTGAATTAATATTATTCTCAGCATATTTATTCGGATACATGTTTTTGTTATAGCTGAGACAATCAGATGCTATCTATGGTTTGATACTTATCTAGAGAGTTCTGTCAGCAGGAAATGATAGAATATAAGGTGTGCAGGATATTCAATGTAGCTCTTCTAGTTAAATACTTTTGTGGGAAGTGGAATAAAAACAGGGATGGGTTTTCTTGCCACCATAGCAAGATGAACTGACCTATGACCAGTCATTTAGTTGCAGAGTAGTCATTGAGTTGTGACCAAGTAATATCTACCGGTGTTATTGTACAGGGATTAAACAAAAGAAAACATGTTTTCATCAGACAGAAGGCCTTTTCAATCGTGCTTCTAGCTGTATTCAAAATACATCTTCTTGGTTGCTGGGCCCAACCACTGATGTCACCCTTATGAATGAAAAACCAATCACAGGTCACAGATCAGGATACAAATGGATTCTTAACTCTCCAAGAACTCCTGCTTCAAAGTGGAAGCACAAGGCAAATTGTGTGATACACTCTATCTGGAACCACATTATAACACAAAGAGTTATCCTGGGGTTCACCTGTACATAACTGACCCACCCACAGACCAATGCCAGAGAACCCTAGGGGTTTTCAAAGTTGCTCAAGGAGCTGAGCTCCACAAAAATGGCAGCCTCCTAGTTTTTGTGCTTTTTGCGACAAAAAAAATCAATATCTTGCAAATGCTACAGCCAATTGCAGCCTTCAAAAGAGGGTCAGGTTTCAAAGGGCATTTTAATGAGGCAGGAGCTGCCAATTAAACCTTCCTTTTTGGTTTGGTCTCTTGTTAACATTGCATACAGTTTATTTTTTTAAAAATTCCCACTTAGGTGAGATATTGTCTTCTCCATCCATGAAACACAAGGAGGAAAGAAAAGATATTGCGGAAACATTTCATACATGCTCACTCGCGAATACTGGTAAAATGTGGCAAATATTGGAGATAAACGTGCCAAATATTTACAGAGAATAATGTAATGTGATCCTGAAATTAAGAGAAATATCATATGGATGAATGTTAATATCCTATCTCCAGCTTGGTGTGGTTTGTTCTAGAGCAACTGCTTTTATTGATTTTTACACATGTGGATGTGAGATACACAGGTAAAAAGCTCATTAAATGGCAGTCCTGCTGCACAGCGTGGGATCCCTTGTATAGCAGCAGCCATGTTGCCAAAAGTTGGCTGTAACTGGCTTAGTGGATTGGGGTTATGGTCATCTGACCAAAGGGTAAATAAAATCGCTGCCACCACCTAGGGCAGACAATCCTGCTGGTTACGTTATATTATAACAAATAAAACAAATAAGGACTTTTATTGCATTTACAGAAAAACTGTGAATTTTCTAAATACACTTTACACAACCCATCTGGCCCCTTTTCTGTGCTTGCATTTTTTTTTTATTATTTAACTATACTGTTGTTTACAGTCCTGACATATATTAACATTTTATCCTATACATTAACCTTCGGAGAACACAATGTACTCAGATTAATGGGTTATTCTGTATATATAGCTTCTACACAGTTAATTATTAACAGTTATGTCAAGGTGACGAGATCCACGCAACTATCAACATGTACATGTGAAAGATAATTGGATAAAGTGCCTTTGACATGTCACTGGTTCACTGCTATTTATTAGTCAAGATTTGCCTTGTTTTTCTTTCAGGTAAGACTTAACACTGTTAGGTCAGTTCACTGAACGGTGAACTATGGTGAACCGAGCACAAGAAATCAGGGTTTAAAAACCGAGTTGGGAAAGAAATTCTGTTATTTTCAAGTTATGTTTGCTTAATTGAAAGATTGGAGCAAGTATTGACTACTATTTTAAATAAAAAATCTTTAATGAGAGATTACAAAAAAAAAACATATTGAGCTTGCTGGGCTAAATATAGCTCCACGAGGGCGGACATGTTGTTTAAAATATGGTCAGATGGGTCATGTCAACCTCACTGATCGAGTTATGTGGTGCATAGAGAGCTCAACAAGGTATTTTATGTGTATTCTGTCATTAAAGCGTTTCTATTTTAATTATCTACACTTGATGCAATCTTTCAATTAAACATAGGTTAATTTTTTGCTGACAATTGTCCTTTGATGTAGATTCCCCATCGCCCCCCCCCCCCCCCCCCCCTTGCTAGTTCATCACAGGTCATGGTTTAATTAACTCCTGTTTTTTGGAGGCAAGTACATGGACCACGACGGGCAGCAAAAGAAGTGAAATCTGGATGTAACGGCAGCGTTACTAAGATTCCTAAATACATTAAAAGGGACATCCTCTAAAGGGACATGAGCTAAAGCAGTGCTTCTCAAACCTGTCCTCAGGACCCCCCAATGGTCCAGAATTTAGGGATTACCCAGTTGTATTTAATTAAGAATATGTACACCTGGTGTGGTTCCCTAACCATTAAGAAACCACACCAGGTGTTCTACATATTCTTATTTAAATACAACTGGGTAATCCCTAAATCCTAGACCGTTGGGGGGTCCTGAGGACAGGTTTGAGAAACACTGCTCTAAAGGGACATACGCTATTTTGACATTAGTGCATACTGAAGTCCTTTGTACATGTGCTCCAGAGCAATACACCGCATTATGATTGAAGATACAATGAAAAGTATCTAGTTTGGGTAAGGAAAAAGTTAAGCTGCAATTTATCTAAAAAGATGGTTCCCAGCCCACCTTTAATACAATCTTAGTAATAGAGAGATGGTTAATGTGCTGGGAATAAAGGGAAGTAAGAAAAAGAAATTAGGATTGAGGCATTGACATTGGATATATAAAGAATCCCCCACATGAAACGTCAGGAAGTTGAGGTACAATCAACGTTTCATATGTATAATAACAATTACATGTTTTTCCCCCATCCTGACACTTTTCTTTGCGGGTTATTGTGCCCAACAAATTAGGGCAACCTAGAAAAATGGGACCAGCGCACAAATAGTGCAAACTCATGACATCTGTTGAGTGTACGTGCTATGTATTGGTGCACATGGCAGTAGTGCCATTATTAGGCGCCTTCATCATTTGCACTCCCATTGTCACATTTTCCACTTTGTAAACACATGCTGGGAGCCATTCAAGTTCCCATTGGTTGTGCAGCATGCATGCAGGATACTTGTTCACAGATGTAGATGGCTCAATCTCAAAAGAATGTTTACTAAAGTCAGTAACACACAAATTTGCTTGTACAGAGGAATAGGAAAAGTGTCCACAAATTCAGACCTCAGTCAGAGCTGCCTTGAACACTTAACGATGACTTAAAAGTGTGGTCTTCCGATGCTCTGAATCATCAATAAGTGTGCAAGAAACCAGAGGCAGCTATGACTAAGGTCTGTGTTTGTGAGCGAAAGGGAGCTAGAAGGGGGGAGGTGGGAGACAAAAAAGGGGATGGAGAGGGAAAACCACAAATGGGGCATGAAGGGGATGAGAGAGAAATGTGGGGATGGAAGACAGGCAGAGACTGGAGGGAGAAGAAAGAAAAGGGGGGCGGAGGGAGGAGAGAGAAAAGGGGGGCGGAGGGAGGAGAGAGAAAAGGGAGGTGGATGGAGGAGACAAGTGGGAATTGGAGGGAGAACATACACGAATGGTGGATGAAGGGTGAGAAAGGCAAGCGGAGCATGGAGGAAGGAGAGAGAAAAGGGTGATGGAGAAAGTAGAGAGAAAGGGGGATGGAGGGAGGAGAGAGAAAAGGGGAATGGGAAAAGTAAAGAGAAAAGGGGATGGAGGGAGGAGAGAGACAAAAGTGGTATGAAAGAAGGAGAGAGAAAGAATGAGTGGGTGGGGGGTGAAGAAAGACAACTGGTGAATATAGGGGGAAGAGAGACGAACAGGTGGATGGAGGTGGGAAAAGGGGGCAATGGAGGGAGAAGAGCAACAGACAAAAGGGGAATGAGGGAATAGTGAGACAGACATGAGGGAGAAAGACAGATAAGGGGAGAGTGACAATGTGCCAGCTGCTGTGGGGGCATAGTGACACTGTTCGGTGGTATTTGCCAATGAGACACTGTGACAGTTCTGTGTGGGCCATAGTGACACTGGCAGGTGCTGTAGAGAAATATGATACATTGCTGCAATGCCCCCACAACACTTGTTTAAATCAATGTGCACCAGGTTTAAATGCCTTTAGTCACATCAGCTGCAGCCACCCTCTGTTGAGTGACTAACCTGGATATCTGGTTCATGAATGAAGTAATGCAGCTAGCCAAAGGGTCTTATCTTCAGGCAGATCACATAAAGAGTGAGTGGCCATTATCCACAGCCCTTTGAATATAACTTATTGTGTGTGGGACTGGAGAGGATTATAGAAGACATGTTGTACCTTGTATGGGTTTTACAACCTCCACTTTGATTTTATTTATGTCTTAGCATTTTATCATTATAATCTATCACTTCGCATCGCCTTTTAATTTATTTAAAATATATTTTTTACACACATGTCTTTTTTCTCTCGATTTAAACAATGTGAAATTGATTAATTCCCTTCACCCAGTTATTTGAAGAAAAGAAGGGATTTCTGTTTGTTTGTTTAATTAGAAACACTTCAGGAATTCTAGAAGCATGCAGAAAGCAGCTGCCCCACAAAGCATCTTTATTATACATACAATATGCCGCTCATATACCACATTATTTGTTCACAAACAATATGGACAATATAATAAGACTGTAAAGCTTAGACCTACATTACATTATAAATATTTATTGCACTTTGTCTGAAGTCCCTGGCAGTATTGTAGAAAAAATTAGGTAAACTACAGGGACCAATCTCGGTGTCATGCTTCAATTCAACAACTATTTCAGAGTGCTCTATCTGTCCTTACCAGCCACAGGCTGGAAATAGCTGGTAGACAGTGGGTGGTAAAATACGAACATACATTGAATCATGTTAAATGGAACAGAGCTGATGCAGCTCTATAATTCAGATGCATGATTTAATTCTTCATATGAACCAAATATGTAAATGAATAGCTGGCAGGTCATCAGTGTTGATTCTGTTGTGATGCAAAATGAATAAATGGTGCTATTATCCCAGATCTCTTAAAATTCATACTGGTATGTCAATAGCCTAACACAATGTTTCACAGGGGTGAATATGTAATCTCTGTGTTTCTAAAGATTACCGTTTTAGCTCTTCTTATCTCCACTGCTAACATGGCATTATATGTTTACCTGATTTGAAGATAAAAGGTTCCACCACAGAAGTTGTAGACACAAGTGTGAATACCTAACAAAAAATGGTCACAACAGACATTAATAATTCGGCTATGTATACCCCATAGTTAGTGATAATCCAGCCAGCCTTCGATCTAAGACTATTCGTTGAGTAGCTGCTGTCAAGAGAGGCTAAAATATAGAAGGTCGATCATCCAATAAGTATTTTGGTGATCAAAACACAGGATAGTTCAGGGCTTGACTATTCCCAAGAGCTAGGGAGCCACAGCTCCTAAAAACCCTACTGCTTGCTGCTGATGCAATGCTTCACTGCCCTGCTGGAGAGAGGACTGGTGGGATGCACTGCTGGGGAAAGTGACAGTGGAATGCTCTGCTGCCCTTCTGGGGCAAGGGCCAGTGGGATGCTCTGTTGTCCTTCTGAGGAAAGGGCCAGTGGAATGCTCTTCAGCCCTGTTGGGAAAAGAGCCAGTGTTATGCTCTGCTGCCCTGCTGGGAAAAGGGCCAGTGTTATGTTCTGCTCCCCTGTTGGGGAAACAGCCAGTGTTATGCTCTGCTGCCCTGCTGGGAAAAGGGCCAGTGTTATGCTCTGCTCCCCTGTTGGGGAAACAGCCAGTGTTATGTTCTGCTCCCCTGTTGGGGAAACAGCCAGTGTTATGTTCTGCTCCCTTGTTGGGGAAACAGACAGTGTTATGCTTTGCTCCCCTGTTGGGGAAACGGCCAGTGTTATGTTCTGCTCCCCTGTTGGGGAAACGGCCAGTGCTATGTTCTACTCCCCTGTTGGGTAAACGGCCAGTGTTAATGCTATGCAGCCCTGCTGGGGAAAGGCCCAGTGGGATGCTCTGCTGGGGAAAGGCCCACTATGATGCCCTGCTGGGGAAAGGCCCAGTGGCATGCCCTGCTGGGGAAAGGCCCAGTGGGAAGCCCTGCTGGGGAAAGGCCCAGTGGGATGCCCTGCTGGGGAAAGGTCCAGTGGGATGCCCTGCTGGGTGCAATCTAGATGCTACGCAAGACCTGTGGGTGCAAGCTGGGTGCTCTGGCAAGACCTGTGTGTGCAATCTGGGTGCTCTGACTAGTTCTGCGGGTGCTCTGGGAAGACCTGCAGGTGCAATAAGTGTAATGGGTGTAATCAGGGTGCTGTGTAAAACCTATGCACTGAAACTGGGTGCTGCATCCAATATAAGTGTTTTGACAAGAACTTTGGGCGCAATGTAGGTGCTTTGGTAAGACCTGTGGGTGCAATATTGGTGCTGGGCAAGTTCTGTGTGAGATGTCTGGGTGCTCTGAATAGACCTGTCGGTGCATGATTTGTGAGTGCTGTGGCAAGTCCCATGGGTGCATGGTGGTGCTTTGGTAAGTTATGTGGGTGCAATCGGGTGCAATGTCAAGGGATGTGGGGGAAATAATGCAGTGAAAGGGACAGAGGAAAGGAAAAAAACCAAGGAATTCATTTTTTCAGAATCATTTTTACTATAAGTGTAACTGTAACTATACCTTACCGCCGCCTGTGACTGGCAGAGGGTGTTTCAATGGAGGGTATGCATAAAAAGCAAATATAAAATTCTAAATTATTTTATTTGTGTCCTAGTTATAAACCTTGTATTTCTCAAATGTGCTTGAAAAATGCAATTTCCCTATTCTAAACAACAAATAAATGGTGAGCGGGATCTGGCAGAATGATGATTTGTTCCTTAAAATAAGTCCTGGTTGGTGGGAATTGAGTGATATAATCTGCACCATATCAATTAGGCAGAGCTAAATTGTGCTAATTATGCAGGTTGCAGAAAGTGGGCGTAACTTTGGGGCAGTGGGTGTGGTACAAATTCATGGTGCAAAGTCTGCCTGGAATTTTTTTTTTCAAATGTTGGCAACTAAGATACAGAGACTTTACTAAACCCAGTGTGAAGCACGTAAAATGAGTAAAAATGAGTTAAATGGAAAGCATTGTGTATTGCTGAACATTCTGTGAACATGATACACATCTCCGAGATTCGGAATAATATTGCATTAAGTCAGCTTTAATGAAGTGTTTACCTGACCCAACACTGACCTTATTTATTATAGGTTTCAAAGGACTGAATGTACCATTAATCACTTTTCTTCAGGAACATAAATATCTCAGATTTCACCCTCGCCACCATGCTTCTTGTATCCTCTATTCTAATTTGGAGTGCTGCACACATTACATTGTAATACTGGAAAAGATCGAGAGGACTGATAGGGAAGCTACTGGGCTTATGTCATCATATAACATAAACTCTGATTTATATGAAACCAGTGTTCATTTCACTAAAGGAAATACAAGGTTGGCTGGACTAAAATATCTATTTTGTAAGTGTATACATAAGAAAAAGTAATATTTCTTTGGCTGAAAAAAGTAAATGTACAGTATAGGCAGACAGTGGATATAGGAAAGAAAAAGTGTCACCTTTCTGATACATATACAGAAGTGGAATGCGTCAGACTGTGAGGGAGAGGAGGACCACTTGTTGCACCTCTGATTTCTTGCTGCCCCTGGCTGGATCTGTAATGGTAAGTTATAGGGTGTCACGGTACCCACTGTGATTATTACCCCTGGTGGGCATAGGGGGGCAGACTCAATTATGTTTTCTTGTGTATTTCAGTTAAATTGTTTCAATCTATTTTTATCTGGTCTTGTAATGTATAAATACTGTATGTGTGTTACTAAATAAAGTGTGCTCATTTTGTTTAACAAGGCCGGTTTCGTCCGTTATGTTGGGGTAATACTGAGCGGGGCTGAGAGTGATTATAGCTCGTTTGAGAGACTTTGTGCTGACCGGAACCCGTGGAGGAATCTTGTGGAACCTACAACGGCCAAGAGACAACCTGAGGAGGAATCTTGTGGAACCTAGAGACAAGGCCAAGAGACATCATATCTCTTGGCGTCCCGTTACATAGGGGATGTGGAAAGAGGACATATGGGGCCTCATGTTGCATGGTGGGGAAGTGGCATTAGTGTATTCTAATGCTAGTTTTGCCCAATGGTAAACAGCCTGACACTCCATACATCCACTTTGCTTGGATCCTGTCAGAATTGTGGTCTTTATACTCATGTGTCTGAATTTTCCAGAACATCGGACGAGAATGAACACTGCCCATTAATAGAGTTAGGGTGCCAGGGTGACATCCCAATCCACACAACCAACCCGTGTCACCAGTAGGGCCTGTTTGGAGCTAAGTAAACCATTGTTTAAAAACGCCAACGTGGTCTAAACCTACGCTATTTTTCAACAGAATGTTCGCCTTTGATTTTAAAGCTACGTGACCTAGAGCACAACATCCCATTTTCACCTTATAAAAGCTTGTGTTTTTATGTAGCTGCAGTATAGAGCATTGGTCTTCATCATTATATGCTCTATATTCGTTATCCAGTTAGTACACTGTGCTCTAATTGGAGATTCCAAACCCCCAGCTAATAATCGCAATGTCCCTGGATGTATTCTCAGTAACCACGGATATAATGGCTTTTACCACTTCCACAGGAATCATTAACTTATTCATGTTACCAGATGCAGAGCCCCACTTACGGAGGCCTCTTCAAAGTCCCCCGCTGTGCTTGTAAACAAAAGATCAAGCCTACCAGAATGGCCTGCCAATTAAAGTGATTGAGCCCTACTTGATCTCTGGAAGGACTGCTTAGCATCATGCACATGGGATGATTTTCTCAGACTTTTAAAGAGCAGCAATCATGTTTATTTAGCTGAACTAAGACCTCATTATAGTTTTTTTTATTTTGCTGCAGAATATGATGGTTTTGTACAAACAAATAATAATAATAAAAATACCCAACATATTAATGTGTAGTGCAATTCAATTTAAAAGAAGGAGTATCCCGATTCTATTCTTTTAATGAGGCAAAAAGCAGCTTCTTGCTCATTAAAAGTGTCATTTGAATGCACGGATTGTTCACCATTCAAAATATATTCAACACTAGTCTTTGCAAAAGCCAAACAAGGACTAGAGTAGGAGACTTCCATTACACAGAGCATTGCTTCATTGCACCAGAGGCAGTCCAATGACCGTGTCTCTCCATCTTTGTTGACTGCATCTACAATAATATTCAGCCAGCCATATTGCTAGCTGAACTTCATGGGAAGTTATAGTTATAAACTATATATCATACCCTATACTACACACTAACTTTCTTGTTGTTGACTACAGCGCCCATGATATGTAGCCAGTCATTACTGGCTGAACACAATAGATTATAGACTAAGGTAGTCTATTGGTATTGTAAACTAATGTTCACCTGTTGCACAGGTGCATGCTAGTCAGTTAGCAGCTACTACCCCGGTCATACAATTTTCTCTATTAATGCGTAATTACTATTTGCCTCCCACTAGGAAACCTCTCTGTTGAAACCTCAACGGGGAGGAGGTGAGAAAGAACTGGTGTGGGAGAGGGGAAAAGTGAGAAGTATATTTTTTTGGAAAAAATCCTGGGGACCCCCCATGCAAAGAAGAACTATGATTATCTCCTGATGGAGGTGTAGTCAGTGTCATAGATTGCCAGGTCAAGGAGAACATGTGTCATAAAAGTGTGGAAGTATCCAAATCAAACGTGAATCTGCATAGGAGCATCATTCAGAAGCATTTTTAAAACAGACATAATTCATCCTTTTTATGATTAAACGATGACAAAGTATGCGAAAGATGGTATCTCCAACTTGATTTAAAAAAAATGTACCCCATTCTTTTGCTGTCAAGAAGAAGAAGGCACACATGCCTACATTTGGGGTGGATGGAGAGGTACCTTATTTTCAGGCGTATAAGATGACTTTTTAACCCAGGAAAATATTCCCAAAAGCCGGGTGTCGTTGCTGCTCTGCAGGTGCGCGCGGCTGTGAGGGAAGCGTTGTGCTCCCATCCAGCCGCGCGACTTTAATAAAGTTTGTATAAACGTTTTTTTTAAACAAACTTTATTGAAGCCGCGTGGCTGGAGGGGAGCGCACTACGCTTCCCTCACAGCCGCGCGCACCTGCTGAGCAGCAATGAGGTAAGTACTGGGAAGGGGGGGATAAGGGGGGCAAAATCCTGGCATATTGAGTGACAAAATACTGGCATATTGAGGGGCAAAAGTGTGTCTCAGGTTATGTGTCTATTGGTGTCACTGTGTGTGTGTAAGTGTGTCACTTTCTGTGTAAGGGTGTGTGTGTAAGTGTGTCACTGTGTCAGTGTAAGGGTGTGTGTGTGTGTGTGTGTGTGTGTGTGTGTGTGTGTGTGTGTGTGTGTGTGTAAATGTCACTGTAGGAGAAAATGCCTGTTGGAAGAGGATCATAGGAGATATCTGCAATGGATCATAGGCGATATCTGCAATGGATCATAGGAGATATCTGCAATGGATCATAGGAGATATCTGCAATGGATCATAGGCGATATCTGGAATGGATAATAGGAGATATCTGCAATGGATCATAGGCGATATCTGCAATGGATCATAGGAGATATCTGCAATGGATCATAGGAGATATCTGCAATGGATCATAGGCGATATCTGCAATGGATCATAGGCGATATCTGCAATGGATCATAGGCGATATCTGCAATGGATCATAGGCGATATCTGCAATGGATCATAGGCGATATCTGCAATGGATCATAGGAGATATCTGCAATGGATCATAGGAGATATCTGCAATGGATCATAGGAGATATCTGCAATGGATCATAGGAGATATCTGCAATGGATCATAGGCGATATCTGCAATGGATCATAGGCGATATCTGCAATGGATCATAGGAGATATCTGCAATGGATCATAAGCGATATCTGCAATGGATCATAGGAGATATCTGCAATGGATCATAAGCGATATCTGCAGTGCTCAAGTCAAATTCTAATTATATTTCAATTTAAAATGAAAAAGGCTCTAAGTTGGGCTCATCTCCACAACAGTATAATATTTTGGATACCTGCAAAAGTTAAAACTTTGATTTCAATGAGTTCAAGATTTGGTCTTGTGTTCACCCCTTGACCATTCAGCAAATAAGAATAAAGAATAGAATAGAAGTGAAATGTCAACGTATCTCGTAGTGATGTATGTATGTATGTATGTATGTGTAACTATAATGTTCTATATCTATGTCTTTTTTGATACTTTTGATCAAATTCATTAAACGATCCCTCTATAATTAGATGTGTTCCTTAATTTGACCTGCCACATGGATATGCAACCTCTTGCCATGGACTAAAACCCCATCACCCTCATCCATAAATCAGCATAAATTAACATAACCTACCACTTGCAATCTAATGACATTGCTGATGATTATCTGGATGGATGAGATATCATACACATTATAAGAAGTAAAAATAAGACATTGGAAAATGGACAGAAGCAGCAAAAACTCTTCCTAATCTAAACTTTATTTTTCCATTTTTGTGCAATTTGTTTTGATACCCAGCCAAGCATAATCACGTTAGATTGCCAGTAAATGCTACGGGAGAAAGTTTTGATTGAACAGGGAAGAGGGGCCCTCCTAAAATACTGGTGCAATGCAGATATATCAGTATTACTCACACAGGGAACCCAGCTCACATAAACAGATAAGCAAGCACCAGTTTCCAGGTATACGCCAGATCAAATCACAAATGTAATAAACTCTCATTTTTGGCAGAATCTGCTTTTTATTCAAGGTTGAAATCCCTGCATCGGCAATAAAACAGACTTCTGCTTCTGAGAACAATACATCCAAATAATAGGTTATAAGCGAGCCATTTAGAGAGCTCGGCATTCACAGGAGAAGAGCACGAATCAGGCCAAAAATGTAGAGTAGGCAATATTATCCAACTCGCCTATTATTTCGGCTATTAATTCCTGATTTTGGTGATTTACTTGAGTCGTGTATGGATGAGTGAATGGCCTTTACTAGCCAAGATCAATGGATTGACCTATCCAATAATCCAGATCATTATATTGAAATATACATTAACCTTAATCGCTATATATAATGAAATTGTGTACACAGCCAGTCACACATTTGTGTAAAGAGATGTAAAGACTGAAAGAACAGAAGGTAAAATTATATTACACTTTATTTGCAATTTTTAGGAGATTAAGTTAATGAAGGAATAACTGATAACACAGATTGGTTTCTCTTTTGTTACAATATTTATATACAATTTTCATTGGCCAATGTTCTGAGGATATTACACAACTCAATGGTAGTCATTTTACTGGCCTCAGAAGGTTGAAAGGCTGAGGACACAGTCTGCTTGTATCAAATAAACAAATGCTTGTGATTTTTATATTATATATCCTGTACGCTTTATTTTCCATTTTAGGAGATAAAATAATTGAGGAAAAAACTGATGAGACAGATCGGTTTCTCTTTTTTTCCCCGTAACATGATGCAATACTTATTTAAATAAATAAAAAATAAAAAAAATTCGAAACTGCGTCTTAGTTTTCATCAACAGCATGTATTCAGGGGTCTAGGACTGTTCTTCGCCGCAACTTCATCGCTGACAGTTCAGCGCGGCAGGTAGAACGCTGAACTGTCAGCAATGAAGAATAACGTGGCCGTTTCATCGCGGACGCGGCTATGTAAGAGCTGACAGTTCAGCGCTGAACTGTCAGCTGTTACAAATGTAAAAGTAAAAAGAAAATATCCCCCCTAATAAATGATTCCCCCCCAAACCCAATATTAAAATGAACCCCAAAACTAAAATTAACCCCCGAACTCTAATACTAACCCCCGACCCCTAATACTAACCCCTGAACCCTAATACTAACCCCCGAACCCTAATACTAACCCCCTAAACCCTAATACTAGCCCCTAAACCCTAATACTAACCCCCGAACCCTAATACTAACCCCCTAAACCCTAATACTAGCCCCTAAACCCTAATACTAACCCCCGAACCCTAATACTAAAATTAACCCCTTAACCCCTAATACTAAAATTAACCCCGAACCCTAAAAACTAATTCTAACCCCCTAAACCCTAATACTAACCCCGAACCCTAATACTAAAATTAACCCCTTAACCCCTAATACTAAAATTAACCCCGAACCCTAAAAACTAATTCTAACCCCCTAAACCCTAATTCTAACCCCCTAAACCCTCATTCTAACCACCCTTACTAAAATAAACTAAAATAGATAAAATACTAACATAAACTTACCTTTAGCGATTAAATGTCCTGCGACGAGCTGTCTTGTGGTGCAGAGACGGCAGTGAAGCGGCTGCGCCGATGCAGCCGCAATGAAGTGTCCCATCCCCTGTTTTCAGTGACTAAAACTAAACAGTAACTAAACAAAAATTAAATAATTAGAAATAAAACTATGACAAAAATCCATTGTATTTTTCAACTGATGGAAAATGTGACAAAAAAGTTAAAAAATCCTTTTCTTTCAAAACAAATGTCTCATGTGAATTAGACAATTGTTTTTTTGAATATAAACGGAATGTAAATCAAAGATACTGATTTAATCCCGTTTTAGAGAAGGTTGCTTAGCATTTGGTTTCTATGGCATTTCTCAACATGTGAGCTCAGTTCATGTGTTTCTCAAAATCAATATTGGGGCTGAGAACAGATGTTAAAGTGGCATACGCAAAAGACCCTAATGTTTACATGTAAAGATGGCACTGAGAGTGACCATCGGCAAACAGATCAGTCAGGCAATTGTCGGCAAAAAATGAAGTTCTGTGTAATCGAAATATTGCATGAAGCGTAGGCAGTTAAAAGAGTAATGCTTTAATGTAAGAATAGAAATAAAGTAACTATTGGGCCCTCTTTGCTCCGTGTAGCTCTATCAGGGGGCTGACATTCTGTTTAGAATCTTGGGTAAAATGAAGGAAGATCTGACCCATCTGTCCTAAGATGTCTGCCCCTGCTAGAGCTATAAAAGCACAGAGGGTTCAATAAAGTTCTATATTTGTATTCTATAATTAAAGCATTTTTTTTTTTTTGCAACTGTTGTCCTTTACAGAAGCGGTTTATATTTTGTGCCTTAAATTAAACAGGCCTTTTTCTTTAAACGGTGAAAGTAAACACTCACAACAAATAAATCTTACATCAAAGATGTATATATATATATATACATACATACACATATATATGCATGTATGTGCTCTAACTAATTAAAAAATAGGTTTAACCAAAGATATCTTTCGAACAACCTACTCTTTTTTTGTGTAAAACTTCAAAATTGTTAAGAGTCTGACAATAAACATAAAATAGAATAAAACGCATGGGAAATGTTTATAATGCCTGTATAGTAACAACTGTTTTTTTGATACTAGTCATGAACGCTACCAGAATCAATGCACTTATCTGTGTCAAAGAGGCATGTTTGTAGAATTTTGTTTGCAGACACTCATGTGTTTCCATGCTAAAATTGTTTTTAAAATGAAAATTGAAGCAGTATAATAATGATATGTTACATTTTAAATAACAGTAACGAGCTTAAATCCCATTTTGTATTTAACCTCCACAAGCAATTACACAGACTATCCTACAGGGGGAGTCGGAGGCACTCAGATAATACTATTGCATTTCTGTATTTCGAGTTTCACAATACTGCAGTTTTACTTGTTTTAGCTGAATTAATAACTTATCTGGGCCATTCAGATACAACATTCCTTTCGATTCAGACTCTCCAGCAGAAGAAAAAAAGAAAGAAAGAAATGACTTATTGTTGATTTACACAGTATTTGGCAGGATAATGTTTTGTGTGAACGTGTTGGACTTTGTAAATAAAAAGTTTTTATGGGGATTTTACATCCTCTGCACACATGAGTATAAAGAAAGAATGTGCACAGCGCTTAATACAAATAAATCATAAACAGTGTGGAAAAATAAAAATAAAAAAACTAACCCGTATATACTCCACACAAAAAAACCTTTAGGTATGAAAAGGAAAACATTTTATGTCTCAAGATCGCAAAAGAAGGGGGCAAGTCACTTACAAATAGTGGAAAAAAGTGTGTGTAGCAGCTAGTCTTACAACTGCAATGGACTGCACCACTGCAAAAAAGAAGCACAAGGTTAAAAAAGGAAGAGACAGCGCTAGAGTATACCCCAGAGACAACAAGACAAATGATTAAAGGAAATAGGATATTTATTACAAATCGCAAAATAAAAAAATATATATATGTAAAAATACCAAATAGGGGTCCAGTACCACTGAACACAAATATAAGTGAGTGGTCACATAAACATAAAGACAGAATAAATACAAAGTCTGAATATATAAATATACATAAAAATACAAAGAAGAAAAACAATAGGTTAAAATGGTAAATACAATCTTACCCACTGCTAATAAAGTGCTGTTCACCTGGCCAGGTAACTGAAAATAGGTATAAAATGTATACACTACTTGCACATACACAATAACAATAGCTGAAGGGTGTTCTATTGTTATTGTGTATGTGCAAGTAGTGTATACATTTTATACCTATTTTCAGTTACCTGGCCAGGTGAACAGCACTTTATTAGCAGTGGGTAAGATTGTATTTACCATTTTAACCTATTGTTTTTCTTCTTTGTATTTTTATGTATATTTATATATTCAGACTTTGTATTTATTCTGTCTTTATGTTTATGTGACCACTCACTTATATTTGTGTTCAGTGGTACTGGACCCCTATTTGGTATTTTTACTTATATATATATTTTTATTTTGCGATCTGTAATAAATATCCTATTTCCTTTAATCATTTGTCTTGTTGTCTCTGGGGTATACTCTAGCGCTGTCTCTTCCTTTTTTAACCTTACACATGAGTATGCAATAACCAGCCAACAGGGCCATTTATAATAACATGAGTGTGCAATAACAAGCTAACAGGGCCATTTATAATAACATGAGTATGCAATAACCAGAGCTAACAGCGCCATTTGTAATACCACGAGTGTGCAATAACCAGCTAACATGGCCATTTATAATAACATGAGTATGCAATAACCAGCTAACAGGGCCATTTATAATAACATGAGTATGCAATAACCAGCTAACAGGGCCATTTATAATAACATGAGTATGCAATAACCAGCTAACGGGGCCATTTATAATAACATGAGTATGCAATAACCAGCTAACAGGGCCATTTATAATAACACGAGTGTGCAATAACCAGCTAACAGGGCCATTTATAATAACATGAGTATGCAATAACCAGCTAACAGGGCCATTTATAATAACATGAGTATGCAATAACCAGCTAACAGGGCCATTTATAATAACATGAGTATGCAATAACCAGCTAACAGGGCCATTTATAATAACATGAGTGTGCAATAACCAGCTAACAGGGCCATTTATAATAACATGAGTATGCAATAACCAGCTAACATGGCCATTTATAATAACATGAGTATGCAATAACCAGCTAACAGGGCCATTTATAATAACATGAGTATGCAAAAACCTGCTAACAGTGCAATTTGTAATACCACAAGTGTGCGATAACAAGCTAACAGGGCCATTTATAATAACATGAGCATGCAATAACCAGCTAACAGGGCCATTTATAATACCACAAGTGTACAATAACAAGCTAACAGGGCCATTTATAATAACATGAGTATGCAATAACCAGCTAACAGGGCCATTTATAATACCACAAGTATGCAATAACAAGCTAACAGGGCCATTTATAATAACATGAGTATGCAATAACCAGCTAACAGGGCCATTTATAATAACATGAGTATGCAATAACCAGCTAACGGTGCCATTTATAATAACATGAGTATGCAATAACCAGCTAACAGGGCCATTTATAATAACATGAGTATGCAATAACCAGCTAACATGGCCATTTATAATACCACGAGTGTGCAATAACCAGCTAACAGGGCCATTTATAATAACATGAGTATGCAATAACCAGCTAACAGGGCCATTTATAATAACATGAGTATGCAATAACCTGCTAACAGTGCAATTTGTAATACCACAAGTGTGCAATAACCAGCTAACAGGGCCATTTATAATACCATGAGTGTGCAATAACCAGCTAACAGTGCAATCTGTAATACCACGAGTGTGCAATAACAAGCAAACAGTGAAAGCCAACCCTTCAGGGAACTGAACCTAGTCTGAGAATTGAGAGTATTTTACAATTGTTGCCCACAGAGCTATTTCATTAGATTTGTTTGTGTCAAATAACCAATATCGGTAATTGTTTAGTATCAGTTCCTTATTTTCCTAATTGAAGCTCAACAATCCATAGTGGTTCACCTACAGATGTAGCAGTCCTTAACCATTCTGAGTTAAGTCATCTTTACCTGACATGGGTGAGATCATTGTTTACTTGGCACAGAATGTTACAGATAAGATGGGGAACTTGTGGACACTCAGACGATCAGTGCATTCCAGAATGCCCTGTTATTAAGTGAATATTGAAACAAACAATGCATTCATTTGTGCTTTTTGGGTCAGAGAACCACGCTGGCAGCAGCTACAATATGTTCTCCTGCCAAGAGCATTCTGGGATCGATTGATGCTATGAAGCAGCATTCATTTCGCTGGCTAGTCTGCACACTGGAATGATGTGACATTTCAAAATGTTAGAAAAGTGGCTCCAATAGCCATATATTAATCTACAAATCTAACGAAAAATGGAAATTGGTCTATAGTTCTCATGTGAGTGGAAATGTAGTTCATTTTTAATGAAAATATAAACAAAGCACATTAATTTACATAATCTGCATGAACAAGATTGCAATATTTTATTCGTTTCTAGCTTTGGCACTTGACTTTTCCATGTCTTTATTTCCTGTCTTATTCAGTTGAATTATTCCTGATATTACAGAATAATAATTCAATAATTAAAATACATGGGTTCACCATAACGACAAGACTATGGGCAGACCAGACAAACCAAGCTTATTCACAACTTCCATCCAGTTTCATGGTCCTTCTATTTCTCTTTAGCTATCCAATCTATCTGTCCTTGTTTTTCCTCTTCTCTTTTGTTTCCTGGCCTTCCTGTCTCTGTCCAATATCTTTTTTTGTTCTGTTGCCCTACTCTTTATTGTATCTTTTCATTGTGTCTAAACTCGCCTACTGTTCTCCATTTGGGAATCTTGTGCCTGTTGCTTTATTTCTGATCTTCCTCGAGTTCTTTTCATTCACCATATGCACAATATTTTTGCCTCCCTGCCTTTGTCAGGTTCATCCAGGCTTGTATAATCCGTATCCAAGATATCAAAAAAGGTGCACGACATTACAAATTAAACTTACATTAATGGTTTAGATTGTAGCGCTATCCACCTTTTTTGTTATCATGTGTTTCTTTGCACCAAATATTTATTGTGATTAATTAATTTTATATAAGGTCTGGGGATCCTCTCAAGGTCAGACACTGATTTATTATCACAAGTTATTTAGGTGGGTAAGGTCACTTTAATTTATTATAATTTATATACTATTTATAGGGTTTGATTAAGCGCTGTACACTCTTGTTGTAGAATCTGTATCCAGTCTCTTTCGGTTTCCTTGCTTGCTATGTTCCTTATACTTGCTTTAGTCCCTACTTTGCCGTGTTCCCTTGTCCCAGACGACGCAAGCAACCAAACACCACTTTTAGTTCCTGGCCACCGGTAGCCTGATCAGGGTCTATGGGTCCCTGCCTAAAGATCGCGATACCTCCCGACATCATGTGGTCGTGCCCATTTAGGACCACTAAAATTAGGATGACATAGAACATGCTAGTGTAGGGAATGGGTTATTGTTCTGCTTCAGGTTTGCTTTTGCACTATGTTTCTTGCTCTGATCCGTTCCTGGTTTTCCTTTGACTTGTTTTCTTTACTTCTATATAAAAGTGACCCACCTGCTTGTCCTGTGGATTTCAGTTCTCAATGTTCTCCATGAAGGAGTTGGAGCCAAATTTGTTCTAGGTGGACATCTACTGGACTTTGTGATGGATGTTCTATGGATGTTCAAAGGCCTTGACATGGACATAGTGTTGCCTATCCTTAAATGACAACCATGGTCATTCCAAAGTCCTTCATTCCACATTCCTTTTCCTCTCTCCTTCATCCTATTCTATTTATTGGTAATCGTCACATTCCAAACTGAAAGAGCCTGTTGCTAAGTGTAATAATGTCAGGCCAGGCAACCTGTAGAGCAGAACACCTCTTCGGAATCATTAGTAGAGATGACTTATTTACATTAAAAGTAAAACAAGGTGCAAACACCAACAATATTAAATCAGGAGAAATAGATACAAAAGCAGGAGAAATAGATACAAATAAACAAAAAAAAGTTAAATTTAAGAGACAAACCGTTAGAAATGATAAGAAAAGCTTTTATTTTATTTTTAGTATATTGTTATCAAGATAATCTCCCGTTGAGTTTGTTATTGGGAAAAATACAGAAAACATATTACCTGCCTGAACAAGACAGGGAAAGATCAATAACCGGCATGAGCAAATACTGAAGAATGCACAACTGTACAAAAGCTTTGTAACATAATAAATTCAAGTATGATATTATTTTCATCACACACAGAGCACGACTAATATTAGGATATCGAGTACCTGGAAATAATAAACTTATGGACACTTCAGTTTTTGTAAGGCTAGATCTGTACTTATTAAATGAAAAGGTCATCTCAGCCAGCCAAGGAGTAACCCTAAAGTATTAACCTTCAAAGCACAATATTGACGTCCAACTAATACAGGTAAGAGAATCAACTCTCAATACTAACAGAGTAAATTAACATACACTTCACGAGCTTTAATGTGATTAAAGCAAATATAGATAATTTTTCTTCCATTTTATGCTTGTTTCAGGAGGAAGAATTATAAAAAAACAAACAAATAAAAAAAAAAAAGCCTGAAATCATGCAGTAATGCAAAATAAACCTATAGTAAAACCAAGCAGAAAACTATCAAGAAATACATTTTGTGCATACTTTACTGCCTAAACAAGCCAGCAGACCTGGTTTTCCTAAAGAAGTCCCCTGTATAGGGGCGTTCATAACTACTGCAAAGAATTTAGGGAAATGATGTGCAATTAATGTTAACAATGATATGTTTTTTAGCTCTAATGCTCATTTCATCCACTTTTCATCCACTTCGTGCATAGATGTTCAAGACAGACTTTCAAATATAACCCAGCATAGAGATGATGTGCCAGAAAACCCACTCACGCACAGCTGTTTTGATCATCGTACATGCTGTGCGCTCGACATACAGTTCTGATGTTGGGGGAAGCATCGCACGCAGTTTACCACAAACCAACCTCATGCCAAGGATCACAGAGTGCTTTAGGGCTGCACCTCTCTTCAGTCACATGTTTATTGATCAGACCAAAGGGTGACTAAAATTGCATGTAACCTCCCCACGCAGAGAATATTGGGGACTTTAAACTTTGTACACATTAAAAAATGCACAATTCGCTGAGTGCATTCCAAAGCCATATGTAGATAGATGGAACCTTCTCTCCCCCCTCTGGACCGTTTTCCATTTTGGTCCCCCCCCCACCCACCCCCCGCGATCTCGAATGCATAGTGACATTAGAAAAATCTGAAGGAAGGCGACGATATAACGAACCAGGGATGGTCATAGGAAGCGTATGAAGGGTGGGAGATATGCATACTAGACATAAAAGTACTTTGGGTTTTCTATGTGACTATTTATTGTCTATGTAATGTATGTCCTTTTTTTACATGAGAAACTTAATACATTTTTATAAATAAAATTTAAAAAAGCACAATTCATTCTGTGGCACGGAATGCAAATGACACTTTTCCCATTGAAAACCAGTTCATTTGCATACCGTGCCACAGGTGATGTCATAAGCAGGGAGTTAGTTCCACTATAATATTGCTACTTTAGAAAAGAAAGCATGTAGCTATATTTACAACAACAAAAATATTGTTTGGCTGGTTGACTTTCTTATTTAAAAATTCTGAATTGATTGATGGTCAACATGGATTTTTAAAAAAAATTAATTCAATAATGCTTTTTCTATTATCTCCAATCTTTAGTTTTCCAGCAGGACATGTCTACTTTATTTCACCTGTAGATAGCGTGATGGGTGAACTATTTACCTAGGCAATTTGTCTTTTGGGATTACAAATGTCTTCTATATTTAGTACCCTTGAAACTAAATACACATATAGGATGACTTGATACCCATCTGCCGAATCTCTTCTGTGAACAGCTTTCAGGCAGTACAAGGTGTCACTCTCTTTACTGCCTTCTACAGAACCCGTATTCTTTATGTCTGTGTGTGGAGCGTGTTCTCAACTAATGATTTAGTCATATCTTCTATGGCTATAGCCGGCTGCCCACCACTTAATTACACGGATCATAGAACCCTGAGATTGAGTGTTGTTCATTTCAGAGATTCTATTTATTGCCCCTTAGATTTATCTTTAAAAATCTTTAACATAATTTATGAAGATCTCCGAATTCCATTCACACTTGTAATATGGGTCGTCAAGTCCGTTACACTTTAACTTCCGTGATATCCACACCGGTGAGATCTAAAGCATTCAGTCTTTGACACCAGAACGTGTGCTGGGTGTTGGGTGGACGGTTGATCTTTGAGATGGATGACCAGGCTGGAAGAGTATGGCCACATTATATCTGGTTGTCGCGTTCTGAGCCAATCAGATCGGGGGCTCAGAGCGGCAACTGGCTCTCTCTGCTAGCACAGCGAGAGGCCCTCGTTTTTGCATGGGATGAGCAGAGGGGACCTAGTTATGGTCCCCTCTGCTCATCCAATGCAAAAACGAGGGCTCTCTCTGCACTGTCAGAGAGTCAGTCGCCGACCAGTCGGATGCCTGCTTCCTATGGAAACATGGCAGCTGTCAGTCAGAGGATAAACTGGCGTGTACTATCTAAAGTACATGTCAGTTTATTTTCATACTAGGAACAACTTACATTTCTCTTGTGCTTCTATATTAGAAGCACAAGTGAAACATAATGTTTAGTGTCCCTTTAAGTGCCAAGGTTAGCAATCACTGCCCTGTGAGGTAAGTAGTTTTCGCACCCCCTGCTTTTAGGTGCATCCTGTATTTAGGTATACTGACATAGTGTTTAGGTGACAAGGACCTACAAAATGCCATGCATCTCTGAGAGGGTTAAACCTGTATACCTGTCTGTACATTCCTTTTCTAAACCATTTGGACAGACACAGTACACATGGGTTTCAATAACAAAAGAAAAAATCCATCCTCATCTATCAGATGGCACTTATAGATCCAGTGCATACGTGCTGCGTTCCATCCAATGATGTTTCTTCCTCTGCTATCAGCTTTAAGTACTAATTCTTGATTCATCATAAAGGAATAGAACAATCAAAGGAGCTCATAGCCATGGAGCCAGATGTCAATTGGAAGGGGGAGCCCTACAAAGCTAATTTAATAAAAATCCATTATAAAGAAAATAATAATCTTGAATAGTGTTATATACACTCCTAAAGATCAGAGGGATTTTTTTTAATTTTAATACTGTAGTCTAGTAAAATTATAAATGCTAAAATTATGACTGGAATGTAGAGGCTATTTGTTCCCCTGTTCTATAATGATAGATAAAACAAAAATAACAGCCTAACAATTTAACAATGTCTCTAGTTCAAAATGCATTGTTTTAAAGTGCACAATTTGATATATATTTTTATGATGAGCTGTACCAGACTAGAAGTTAGATTCCAAAAGAGTCTGGTAATCCTGGGAGTGGTCTAACCCCTCCGTGATGCTAGGACGTCCTATGCCGTCCGATTTTTTTGGTCCCAAATGATGCTAGAATTGCACAGCAGGGACTTGTAGCGGGATCTCACCTGTCAGATGAGGCCACTTTGAATGTCCTCAGTCTGACAGGGGAAATGGAGCCGACCCGCAAAGAGAACACGCCCTACATTTTACTAAATCAAGCAGTGCCCGAACTTTCGGGTTCGGCCATGCCTCTGCGAGGGTGGTAGATGCATGGAATAGCCTTCCAGCAGCAGGAGGTAGACGTTATATTATAAAATACGCAGAAACTATGCCTTATCTGTGCATGAGGCTTTTCTGAACGGAAGATAAGACCAAAGACCAAATAATGAGGATTACACAGCATGCAGTAATATGGCCAGACTACATGGGATTAATTCCAGTAGGTAACATTAACCGAAGTGCAGCCATGATTAGAATCCACATGCATGATGGGAGAGGAGGTAGGAGAGACATTAAAAGGACTTCACCAAAAACATAATTCTACATGTCATATTACAAACTTTAATGAATGTATGTATGGTCATGACTAGGGTTGCCACCTTTTCTTCAAAAAAATACCGGCCTTGGTACGGTCTCCATAGACTTAACATTGGCCTGATGCCAATATTTTACCGGCCTGCCGGTAAAATACCGGCCAGGTGGCAACCCTAGTCATGACTATAGTCTGTTTTTAATAGGTTTTTTTTATTTAATAAGTAAAAATGCATGCAGTTATAAGAGGGAAACATGATCTAGTATTGATTAAAGTTATTTCAAGAAATTACATTGTCATTTTTACTTTTTGGGACATTTAATTCTTTCCCCCCCCCCTCAATGAGTTAAAATAAGTTCTTTTTTTTTTCATGATTGGTTTTCCTCAAATAAACCACTGGGAAATCTTCCTTGCCACGTCAATTTCACAATCCCAAAGTTTTGGAACATGGTGAAACGTTAGTGGGGAGTTTGACTCAACTCAAAAGAAATCCAAATTAAAGAGAGCTTTGCTCAAACGCCCAAAAATCCCAAAGACCTTTTATCAGAGGAAATTAAGATTCATAATACATTATTTCCCATGGCTTTTAATCAGCCCTATAGCTTTTATGCATACCACGTAACATACCTGCCTCCAATAAGGGACACCAGAAGGTGTGGCTTGGGAGGTGGCATTACTAACCATGGCCTTGTCACTCATTTTGGCAATCTAACTGCTCATGGGTATAACTGTGCGCATGTGCAGGATTCGTTCTCCTAGAGAATCGTGGCATTGAAAGAAATAGGCAAATACCAGGGGGTGTGTGTGTTTTGGGGCCAAAAAAAAATTTCATCGCTAAAGGTCTTAATGTGTTAGAGTTAGAAGATGGAGTGTTAGAATTAGAATTTTAGTATTGGGGTTTAGTGTGGTTAGAATTAGGGCTTCGGGTGGTTAGAATTATTTTTTAGGGTTCGGGGTTAATTTTAGTATTAGGGTTTAGGGGGTTAGTATTAGGGTTTAGGGGGTTAGTATAAGGGTTTGGGGGTTAGTATTAGGGTTAAGGGGGTTAGTATTAGGGTTTAGGGGGTTAGTATTAGGGTTTAGGGGGTTAGTATAAGGGTTCGGGGGTTAGTATAAGGGTTCAGGGGGTTAGTATTAGGGTTCAGGGGGTTAGTATTAGGGTTCGGGGGTTAGTATTAGGGTTCAGGGGTTAATTTTAGTATTGGGGTTAATTTTAGTATTAGGGTTTGGGGGGGCACTTTGGGTGGGGGGGTTAATTTATTATGGGGGTATTTTATTTTAACTTGTATGTTTGTGAGAGCTGACAGTTCGTTTTGAAATAAAGATCTTCTGCTACTTTGAATATACTCCTGGAGTGCCGGCTCATAGCAGTCGGAATGATGAGAAGTCACATCTTTTGTGACAAAGCTAAGCTTTTTAAGCCTGCTAAATAATTGTGCGGCAGTGGGATCTATGAAGCAAACTGAATGATTGCACTGACAACCACTTGACAAAAATAAAATAAAACATACATTAAAATATAGAAACATTGAATGTGTTGGCAGATAGCTATGAAGTCTATCTACTCTGCCCATATGTATAACTGCTGTAACATCCTCAGACCTGATTTGGACCTTGGCCTTATCTTATGTTCAGGCCTTATATTTATACCATGTGTGGGCCAGCTGTATAGTGCACAGTTTTGTTCTGCATCAATATTCATGCACATTCAGTTTTTTGTTCAAGTAGTTGCACAAGAAGTTTGTATGCAAGAGGATACTACAAGTCCATACGACCGCCACTAGTTTTTCTTATTAATGAAAGTTTGCTCAGTGAGGTTCTTTGTTCAGTAAAACACAGAGCAGAGAGTCACACATAGATATTTATTGAATGTTTTTCTTGGATTAAACTTGCTGATAAGTAAAGATAAATTCCCCTTGATATCAGTTTGCAGTTAGCACCTAAAAAGAATACAAGGATTTAGAACGCGGCTCGACAAATACCTGGGGCCCATGGCGACTAGAATCTGGCTTCTGGCGCCAGGTTGACTTTTTAAACACAGCACAGTCCCACACTCTGCTGCCCATTATTTACTGACCAGATAACGAGCAGCATCCCGTTCCTGTTGCCAACTGGGCAGCAGCTGCAACAGTAGGAAGCTCCTGTGAGAACTGAAGGCAGCTCCTTACCGCCACCGCTGTCTCTGCTTCAATTTGCTCATTAATATGTCACTGATAATTTGCCCATTAATTTGCCACTAATAATCTACTCATTAATATGTCACTGATAATTTGCTCATTAATATGCCACTGATAATTTGCTCATTAATATGCCACTGATAATTTGTCCAATAATTTGCCACAGCCAATTTGCCTTATAAAAAAATCACCCCCCCACCAGTTATTAGGGAGATAGGGTGTGTATCAGCTTCTGTGTGTGTATGAATGAGTGCACATTAATATGTTAATGTGTGTATCTCTCCTCACACCCTCACCCCTGTTCTCTCTCCTCACCCCCTCCCCTGTTCTTTCTCTCCACACCCCCTCCCCTGTTCTCTCTCCCCCTCCCCTGTTCTCTCTCACCCCCCATGTTTCTCTCTCCCCCTCGCATGTTCTCTCTCCCCTCGCATGTTCTCTCTCCTCCCCCCTCCCCTGTTCTCTCTCCTCCTTCCTTCCCCTGTTCTCTCTCCTTCCTCCCTCCCGATTTCTCCCCCCCCCCCCCCACACGGGAAGTGCGAGCAGCACTTACTGAGCTCCCCGCGATGTGCTGTCGGATCCCACTGTAGGAACTTGCAGCGGGGTTCTACCTGTCGACAGGGAAAATGTAGCCAATGCTCAAAGCGAGCAACGGCTACATTTTACCTAGTCACGCTGTGACTGAACTTCCGGGTTCGGACTCGCCTCCATGACGTCACACGTGACTACTCGTGGAGGACAAAACAAAAGACCTTGAACATTCCTCTATACACACATCTTGCTTCCAGAGTCTATTAATCTGTACAGAAAATGTTTCTTTTTTTTTTGGATCAAAAGCTGTAATGATAGGTAGAAGGGTTGAACTTGATGGACTTGTGTCTTTTTTCAACCTAAATTACTATGTTACTATGTTACTATGTTACCGGTGCTATTGCGATCTTTTGGCTGGAACCCACCCGGTCTTTTAAGAGCCGGTCTCTGCCATAGTGTTCCTGGCTACCGATTCTCTTGTGATCGGTGGCCAGGAACAAAACATGACGTTTTGGTGCTTGAGTCGTGTGGGACGCAAACACCATGCATCACGAAGGGGTTAAATATGATACCGCATTTACTGTATGTAGCGTCTCATATCTCATACAATAACGTGAAGTTGAATTTAGAGCAAGCTACATTCTGTCTGGATTGTCTAGACTCGGGTATAAAAATACATGATAGAGGGTGCTATAATTATCATTTAAAGATCTGGCTACCTGTACACAACAGGGTAACATGAAAAATCAATATCGCTATAAAGACTTCAACGTTATAACATTGATTTGAATGGCCACTGTATGCCCCAGGCCAGAGGGAAAGAAAAAAAGGAACAGCGAAATATTATAGAGCAATTGGAAAAACAAGTCTAGATGTGTTATGTTGCTTTTCCACTACAGAGAGATTGGTTTTGGAACACGGTCACTGACTTTTAACTTGTTCCATTTTCTTGGAGCCAATCCTAGTTTATTCTGTCCCTGTCCTCATCTGACCCAATCTGGCTAACTCAGGTCCTAAATATACAAACCAGCACACGAGTGCAGCCCAGTACTGGGGAGTAGATTTAAAATATATATTTATATATGTATTGTATATTAAAATACAAATTAGAAATGTCTATTTTAATTTATGTGATGTATTATATATATACACACACGCATGCACACATACATATACTGCACTTGACACATACTAGCAATTTTAATTCACTTTTTTAAATTAATTTTTACCAAGTATTGTTTAACTTATAAAAATGAAAAAAAAAAACATAAAACAAATAAAAATATGTACCAATATATATAAATATAAAACGCATAATAAACTATAACTCAGTGTCAGGATGATGAGCACCATATTTAGCACATTTATATTATGGACTAAAACTAGATAATGTATATAAAAAAATGTGTTTGTTTTCGACTTCAAAGCCGTGTACTAAAGTATTATATCATTTTTCACAATAAATTAAACACTTCTGAGTGAAAACGTAGAATGTTTGGGCACTGGAATGGGTTAAATAACATGAAATTGGTTATTTGCCTTCTGAAGCCGTCTCAGAATTATGAATAAAATGCATAATGTAACTGAGGATGGTTTGGCCACTGCCGTGTCCTCTCTGCCAGTAAAAGTGGGCACCCGATGTTACTAAACCCACAGAACCCCATAGACGGGCTGAAAGGACTGGGCAAATAGGAAGCTCGCTCTCTGTATTCCTTGTGGTCACACTAATCTGCTCATTTGCAATCTTAACCAAGGCCGATAAATCCTCAAGACTTTGGCTGCTTCAGGTCGCTAGTTATGAAAGATAATATTCCAAGTCATATTTCAATTCCATTAAAAATCACTTTGAATTTAGAGATGGATAGAGTTTTTTCAGCTATTACAGTGGCACTATAGTATTTTTTTTTTTTTTTTAAATTTGCTTCAAAAGTCACAAAAATTCAGTGCCACGTCGGCTTTGTAAACCTGACTTGTATCTTTGCAGCTTTGAATAGCAAAACGTCAAACTATATAATTACAATATCACTTTAACACTTGAAAAAAAATGATCTCACTATAAATTGTTTAAAATACACCAATTATCAGTACATCCTTAAAGTTGCCTACTCATATCCACCTAATGTAATATTTATAGCTAGAAAACAAATGGTAAATAGTTGGAGCAGCGCAGAATCACATGTAGGAAAAATGTAAACAACCGATCATGGTGCAATACTGATTTTCTATCTAAAGTACATTTAAGGAGTACAGGGAACAGCTGCGTTCATTAGTGTGAGTATTTTTACGTTTGAAATTTGGAGTGCCACATTTTTACACTTTTTAGCCAAAACACCAACTAGTGGTCAATAAACAAAAACGGTTATTGCACATGCCCTGTTCACTTGCACGGATACTCTTGCAATGTTTTCATTTTCTTTTGCTTACAAAAAAAGGAACTACAACAGGAAGCTATAAGAGAGATCCCATAGGATTCCCTACATGCATTTGTAGACGAAAAAACCTGTATAATGTACAGATTCAACACTACCAGATGGATCAAACTCATTTTAATCCTGACAAGTCTTTTTAAGCTTTGGTAAAAAATACATTGTAAAGCGGAGTTTTCTTCTAAAAGACATATCTTTATAAATAAGCATTGCTTTAATCCGAGACAATGTAATATGTATTTTAGTCCAGATAATACAGACACGTTCAATAGAAAGGCATGACTTATACAGAATTAAACAAACTGAATGTTCACACAGGGCTAAATGGACAATATGTTTTTTTGTTATTATTTGCAAATAGAAGTTTTCTTTTTTGGCAGAAAGATCAACCATGTGATGTACTTCGGAAACACATCCTAGTCATGTAGTTACTTTCGGGAGAGATGAAATGCATGCCAAAATTCAAAGTAGATGCTACTGAAATATTGTTAAATGACACAAAGCAGACCATGCATAACCATTAAACATTTAAAATATTACAGATGTAATCCTTGTTAATTCACTTTATGGTTTAAAGGAGCTTATCTTATTTTGTGGTAGCTTATTTTAGAATATACTGTACCCCAGAACAAAATCTTTTAAGACAACTGTGGATCATGCTAAGGCCTTAACGTTCAGTAAGGCCTTATGGAGCTGCTACACTTCAAATATAGAAGCAGAAGTGAGACAGCAATGGCGCTAGTATGAGAAGTGGCACGTGCCAGTTCATCCTCTGATCACCAGCCGCCATAATTCCCTGCGATCTTGTCGCTGACTGTGTTAGGAGGTCGGACATTCTGATTCATTGAGCCTCTAGATCAGCTCTGCCTCATCTGAGAGGCAGCGCTAAGAGCAAACCTTTATGTATCTATAATACAATGGCTTCTATTAGTAAAGCAACAGAGTGCCACTGTGACCTATTTGTATTTTATGTAAATTAGCGCCCACACAAGAGAAAAGCTTAAACCTATTGTATGTAAAAAGTGATCTTCTGTAGAGAATACAGGGAATGAGAGTTACAGAGCAGCAACGAAGATGATGCCTTAGAAATTACACATTTATTGGGAGTGAATTCTAGGTGGTCTATTCAGTAAACTAGGAACTGTGATGAATTGGCAGAAGGAAGTCTCCAACATACTTCTCTTTCCAGCTCAATCATTGGCTGATTAATTAATTCCCACCTAGCTTTCTAGGTATTCAGAATCATCGAGAATACAGTTCACAGTCAGTGAACTGAAAATACACAGCTATGTAACGAGCTAATGGCAGCCCCCATCGACAATATAATTGTGTTTTCCTGGAAGAATAAAACTTAAAATATGAGGTTTAGTATTATTTATTTGAACTACGCCGAATGTGCTTTTTTTCATAAGATAAACGTACACTGAAAGATTATAGTCTCTTTAACCCCTTCGTGACGCAAGGTGCTTGCATCCCAAATGACGCAAGCACCAAAACGTCACGATCGGTAACCAGGAACACTCTCGCACAGACCCGATCAGGGTCTTAACAGACCCTGTGGGACCCTGCAAAAAAAGCGCGAGACCTCCGGACGCGGAAGTTCAGGCACGGCGCGATTTGGAGAAATGTAGCCGGTGCTCGCTTTGAGCACCGGCTACATTTCCCCTGTGAGACTGAGGCCACTCAAAGTGACCTCAGATGACAGGTGGGATCCCTCTGCAAGTGCATGCAGCGGGATCCGAAAACAGCTCATCGCGGGGAGCCACGATGAGCTGTTTAATACAGGACGTACTATGCCGTCCTAACGACTTTAAGGCACTTAAAGTCAGGACGGCATAGTACGTCCTAACGTCGGGAAGGGGTTAATACAAAATTTGATATTTGGATTTGGTTATTTGAAGAATAATACATTTGCAGTGTAATATATTGTGAACCGATATATATTTCATTTTTAAATTCACTAGAATTCCATTCACCTCCTATCCGATTCATTTAATGGTGAACGAATGTGAACTTGACTTGATAAGAGCAGAAATCAGTCAATAATAGCCGAGTTGGAAAGATAGGCATGGTGGACAAGATTACCAGCTTGGCTCCTTTGGCCTGATTTTTGATCCATTTTCACTTTACCACATTATATAACATATTAGCCTCAATATTCTTTGCCGTAGTTTGTAGGGAGTGATTTGTAGATAAGACAATAGATAAATGAAGAAGGGAATAAAGACCTGAAAGGAGGAGATAGATACTGAAAGATGGACCAAACCTATGAAATAAAGAGATTATGCTTTGTCGTTAACATCGAAGAAACTGATTACGCAATTAGGACAATGCATAGAGCAGCCTGTATAAACCAGCGAAAAATGCCTGTGTTGACTTGTAAATTATTGTTAATCATATTTTTTTAAAGGAGCCCAAATTGCTGTATCGAGCGACATATATAAATATTTAAAAAAAATTCAGCAGTTGGATTTTTTTTTTTTTTTACAAAGTTAATAAAACTATGCTAGTTACCAACAAGCAGCATTCCACCTGTTGCGAAACTACAATTCCCAATGATCCCAAACGCATTCTACAGAAATGCTCCATCTTTAGGGATCAGATACAGCTTGAGAACTATCTGATAACTTCCCTGGCCCTATCAACAAAAGAAAGAATGAATACAAAATTCCATAAATAGAGGCAGATTGAGACGTATGCGATCTACGTTAACACTCGCTTGCGATTAATAAAGACGACTCTTTACGTATGTGTTCGAACACTTACCAAGTGCTATACACACTACTAGAGGTAAGCAGGCGGAGACAGACAGAATCTTTACCAAAATCTTCTTTAAATATAAACAATAAATAAGCACATAATCAATAAATTCATAACATATCAATGTGATTACTGAAAGGTAATCTAGCGGAATAATCATGATTTTTATGGACCATCAATTTTGTTTCTTGCCCGTAAATCCAGATGTTTCCCTTTAACTTTGCCCCTGTAATGACCACGGAATTACATGCTGGTAAGAGGTATTTTGTATAAAGCATATCTAATATAAGGTTTCAAGGTACAAAGAATGAAGTTTGTGTTTTGGAGCTTCTAATGGATGTCAGAGACGTTTTGGCTACGTTCGCGTCTGTTTATTAACCCCTTTTCGTGATTAAATGAGGCTGAACGAAATTAAACTGATTAGACACAGTGCTACTAACAGTTTCCTGCACAGCACAGAAACAATACAGGGTCTGCCTCACATATCACAGTGAGAACAAACTGGTACCAAATGGGAGGCTATGTACTCCGCCTCTCTTGTGATTAAGAGCAGACAGAATGACGTATTAAAAATAAACATTTCTATATAGAAGAGCTGAATTAGGTAGGTCCTGTGTAGAGTACCACTCTAATCCTGTACTTCATTAGTTACAGACACCAACATATTTAGACTAAATCTCCATCACCTGGACCTTGTTTTGGACTGTGAATGTAGAGAATAATGGTTTGATCACTGGGCTGGTCACTGCCGTTACTGATGTCGCATGCATTTGGATACACATTTTTTAAAGTATGTTACATTGGGTACATACAGGGATAACAAGTATACAATTATGATATTAAATTAAATAAATGCTCTATTAACTGGTACATTAGGGTTTCAGATGTTCAATATAACTGTGACATTGAAGGAAGAAACCAAAGCCGCAGGACATGAATCCAAAGCGGGACTATCACAGAGTGAGACTTGGGCTCTCATGGAATTATGGCGGTCTCAGGAGGCGCCCCTCCCACGGAATGGAGCTCTATGTGGTGGCAAAAGGTTCTAAGAGCTCACCACTGGGGCAAAGGGCTGCTTTCTGAGCAGCGCCAGGGGAGGGCTGGTAACTTGTGGCCTGGGAAGGGGGGAATGAATGGCCCATGGCGCAATCTAAGTCCACCATTTATCATCAAAGAAAGACACAAAGACACAGGAAAAACAGATATGCGAATATAAAAAAACAACAGGGGGCGACGCTGGAAATACTAAGATGTGATAATAAAAATACAAAGTATAGTGAAACACGCTAAACGGCATTGAACTTTTCTCATGTTTTCATCTGTCTTAGATAAATGACTTGTGACATATTATACTATGTTCTGAATTGTTATTATTACATCCTAGTATTTCCAGCGCCATCCTTGTTTTTTTTATATTTGCTACATAGGAATAAGCGTCCTGTTGGGAGGCTGCGGCCTACTAGGAAAGTTCATGCATCATTATTTGGCATTTAAGGTGTTCACGCTCCCTTATTTTGCACTTAGTGCTTTATGTGTCGGGGATGGCCATATTTAAGTTACTTGCTTGCATTGTAGAAACTAGCAGCTCTCACTGTTTTAAAAGAAATGATGCGTCCTGAGCAGCGTCACAGAGTCACTAAATGTCTAGAACAGAACCAAATGTTATTTCTCCGTTGCCCCACTCCGCGGGCAAAGTGGTATGTAACTTAGGAGGTACATGAGGCTTCCCCTCCAGGACTCATTGTGGACGATCAGCTGTGGGTGTGTCAGCACACCACCGGCAGCCAATAAGCAGGGCTAGTCATGCCAATGTTAAGTCTATGGAAGCAGTAGTAAGGCCGGTATTTTTTTAAAGGAAAGGTGGTATCCCTACTGACACCTACAGCAAGGGATTTCCTCTTATTGCTCCTGAGTTTTGTATTAAGGTGCTACCCAAGTGCTGACTAAATTCATGCATCCCACAAAGCCTCATTTGTTCCACCCGTTCCTCGCATGCTTTCCACTACACTACATTCCCCCCACAAACCGCTGAACAGTGCCACATTGCCCCTAATACTCTGTCCACATAGTCTGATGCCCCCACATCCCTTTCCACTGCATCACCTGCCTACGCATCCCTTTCCTGCACCAATTTCCCCCGTCCATTTGCATCAGCTTGCTCCATATTGATCTAATGGGGAACGCCCAGATGTTTGCAGTCTCCCCCTCCTGTCTGCCCCCCTTTGACTAAAATGTAACTACGGGTTGACATCCTTCTTTTATATCAAATTAAAAGACCTAACATCAAGTGTCATTTACTGTGTGTGTAGTTTGTGACAGTCGATGACTGGGTCACAGTGGATAGTCCTCAACCCTCTTTAAGCAGGTCATTCCTGATTTGGAACGGCTCACTCATGATGGATTATTTGCGGAGAATAAATACTGCCCACGTGTAGAGCTGACACTCCACGTCCCAAGCTATATGAATGAATACTGCCCACATGTAGAGCTGACACTCCACGTCCCAAGCTATATGAATGAATACTGCCCACGTGTAGAGCTGACACTCCACGTCCCAAGCTATATGAATGAATACTGCCCACGTGTAGAGCTGACACTCCACGTCCCAAGCTATATGAATGAATACTGCCCACATGTAGAGCTGACACTCCACGTCCCAAGCTATATGAATGAATACTGCCCACGTGTAGAGCTGACACTCCACCTCCCAAACTATATGAATGAATACTGCCCACGTGTAGAGCTGACACTCCACGTCCCAAGCTATATGAATGAATACTGCCCACGTGTAGAGCTGACACTCCACCTCCCAAACTATATGAATGAATACTGCCCACGTGTATAGCTGACACTCCACCTCCCAAACTATATAAATGAATACTGCCCACGTGTAGAGCTGACACTCCACGTCCCAAGCTATATGAATGAATACTGCCCACGTGTAGAGCTGACACTCCACGTCCCAAACTATATGAATGAATACTGCCCACATGTAGAGCTGACACTCCACGTCCCAAACTATATGAATGAATACTGCCCACGTGTATAGCTGACACTCCACCTCCCAAACTATATGAATGAATACTGCCCACGTGTATAGCTGACACTTCACCTCCCAAACTATATGAATGAATACTGCCCACGTGTAGAGCTGACACTCCACCTCCCAAACTATATGAATGAATACTGCCCACGTGTAGAGCTGACACTCCACGTCCCAAACTATATGAATGAATACTGCCCACGTGTAGAGCTGACACTCCACGTCCCAAACTATATGAATGAATACTGCCCACGTGTATAGCTGACACTCCACGTCCCAAACTATATGAATGAATACTGCCCACGTGTATAGCTGACACTCCACCTCCCAAACTATATGAATGAATACTGCCCACGTGTAGAGCTGACACTCCACCTCCCAAACTATATGAATGAATACTGCCCACGTGTAGAGCTGACACTCCACCTCCCAAGCTATATGAATGAACACTGCCCACGTGTAGAGCTGACACCCCACCTCCCAAACTATATGAATGAATACTGCCCACGTGTAGAGCTGACACTCCACCTCCCAAGCTATATGAATGAACACTGCCCACGTGTAGAGCTGACACCCCACCTCCCAAACTATATGAATGAATACTGCCCACGTGTAGAGCTGACACTCCACCTCCCAAGCTATATGAATGAATACTGCCCACGTGTAGAGCTGACACTTCACCTCCCAAACTATATGAATGAATACTGCCCACGTGTAGAGCTGACACCCCACCTCCCAAACTATATGAATGAATACTGCCCACGTGTATAGCTGACACTCCACGTCCCAAACTATATGAATGAATACTGCCCACGTGTAGAGCTGACACCCCACCTCCCAAGCTATATGAATGAATACTGCCCACGTGTAGAGCTGACACTCCACCTCCCAAACTATATGAATGAATACTGCCCACGTGTAGAGCGGACACTCCACCTCCCAAGCTATATGAATGAATACTGCCCACGTGTAGAGCTGACACTCCACCTCCCAAACTATATAAATGAATACTGCCCACGTGTAGAGCTGACACCCCACCTCCCAAACTATATGAATGAATACTGCCCACGTGTATAGCTGACACTCCACGTCCCAAACTATATGAATGAATACTGCCCACGTGTAGAGCTGACACCCCACCTCCCAAGCTATATGAATGAATACTGCCCACGTGTAGAGCTGACACTCCACCTCCCAAACTATATGAATGAATACTGCCCACGTGTAGAGCGGACACTCCACCTCCCAAACTATATGAATGAATACTGCCCACGTGTAGAGCTGACACTCCACGTCCCAAACTATATGAATGAATACTGCCCACGTGTAGAGCTGACACTCCACGTCCCAAACTATATGAATGAATACTGCCCACGTGTAGAGCTGACACTCCACGTCCCAAGCTATATGAATGAATACTGCCCACGTGTAGAGCTGACACTCCACCTCCCAAACTATATGAATGAATACTGCCCACGTGTAGAGCTGACACTCCACGTCCCAAACTATATGAATGAATACTGCCCACGTGTAGAGCTGACACTCCACGTCCCAAACTATATGAATGAATACTGCCCACATGTAGAGCTGACACTCCACGTCCCAAGCTATATGAATGAATACTGCCCACGTGTAGAGCTGACACTCCACGTCCCAAGCTATATGAATGAATACTGCCCACATGTAGAGCTGACACTCCACGTCCCAAGCTATATGAATGAATACTGCCCACGTGTAGAGCTGACACTCCACCTCCCAAACTATATGAATGAACACTGCCCACGTGTAGAGCTGACACTCCACCTCCAGGAAAATTATTTTCAAATAATAAGATGGATAACTACAAGGGTTTGGGAGTTGCAGATACTTGAAGTAGCTTTCCAGTGGATGCAGTAAAAGTCAACACCACAAATTAATTCAAGTACGCCCTGTGTATAGATTAGGCTTTCCTGCTAGACAAATTAGTAAAATATGTGTGACATTTCATTACTGGCAGGCTAGAACCTGCTATATTGTACATGTATTTAACATATAAAAAAATGCATTTTTTTATTTTAAAACAATTTACATTTTCCCTGTAGTTTTACAATGAAAGTATTTTTTAAGGGGCCTCTACATTCAGTGACATCAAACAGCAAGGGCTTGGAGAGACAGACAATGACAGTTGCTATAGCAACAGCAATAGATCTACTTTGCTTTATGTGCAGTTTTTATAAAAGAGGAAGTGTGGAGGAAAAAAAACAGCGTAGACAGATCAGTTTCCTTTTGTTTACCTGACATCATGCTGTACTTATCTAAAAGGAAACATTTCTAGTGGTACTGCCCCTTTAAGTAGTATTTCTTTAATTCCATCATTACCAATAGAAGAATAGAATGGAGATTGAAACACTAGCTCTAATGTTGCTCTAAATCTCCAGACCTGCTTTGTTTTCAGGCCCCAAGCCAACAGCTGTCAGTCGTAACAAGGAATTAGAGCCTCCAGTTTATTGGACTTGCTACTCCCCCTGTAATAACCATGTATCACATTATCCTGGAATTAATTGCTGTATATTGCTGGATATCGCTAGTGTCATTAACTACTAGCTACCACATTCTTTTATGGAATCAGCCAGCCTTCTGACACTAAAGATAGTGTATTACATTACATTATACTGGGCCTTTTGGGAAAAGGATTTATATCACTTGCTAAAAGCTTTAAAGATCCATTCAGATATGCTAAATACCCACTAGACTAATGAATATGTACATTTACAACATGTTTTACCTACCCAGTCTCCTTAAACCGAGATTATGAAACTCACTTGCGTAGAAGTCATTCATATGCCACTTTATAAGCTGAAAATGTCACTTTACATCTACTATCAAGTTAACTGGAACAATGTATAATTAAAATGAATTTGCCTATAAAGATTCATTTTTTACAGCCTTTTGGTAAATATGAGAAATGGCAAAATAGATGGGTCAGTACTTGTTGGCGGGTAAAAACCTTTTTAGCATTTTGTAGAGTAAGTGTACGGCCTCCTCTCACCAGTAGTATAGATGTTTGAGCTGTATACTGTTACCTTGTGTGCCTGGTTTGGAGAATTAAAAGGGACTGCTGGTCTTTAAATTCATTCCTGCCATCTCCCCTTCCAAACATTCCAGTACTGAAAACTGTCAGAGTGCCAATCTGCTGGACCCATGACTCCCAATTTCGGTGGGGTAAGCAATGTGACACCTGTGCCTGATGTATTGGGTGTCTCTCTTCAATGCCTGCACCATGCCTGCACACGCAGTGCTGCCTCTCTTGCATATATTGGGGTTTGTAAAATTTAGGCCAACATAGTCTAGCTGGAAACATTCTGCACAGTAACTATTCTTCCAGTTTGGATTTCTGGGTTTCGGTTTACAATTCACTTTCCATGATGTTCTTCACCAGCAGAAGCAAAATATTTAACCCAATCTCCTAAATGCAGTGCTTCCCCAACCAGGGGATGCCCCATTATGTTTAAATGGGTATATCTTTAAAACACGCCCTCCTGTGATTCCTTGAGGATTGGTTACGCATTGCCCATCTGCACCAGCATTTTTCTCGCTAAAAATTTACTTTTTCAGGGAAGCCTTTTCAGTTCAATGTCTGCTCCCTTTGCTTTCTGTCCTTGTGTCACCTCAGCCCCTGTCTGTCCCACTGTTTTACTTGCTTTGTAATATACCACGTAGTAATAGTTGCTATACCTCAATTTTTCTCTTAAACAAGTTTCTTTTTAAAATAAATAGACATTTCTATTGAGCTTATATGGGTTGGAAATATTTCCTGCAATAAATGCTAGACATGTGTGTATATCTGCTTTTTCTGCATTTACATATTGTATTTTTTCACTTATATTTGCTGTTTGATCATTTTTATTCAACACAGTATATTGAATGTTTGATTTTGAAAGCGCAGTCCATGTTTGATGTATATATATTCTACTATATCTTAAACATAGAATGTGTCGGCAGATAAGATCCATTCTGTCCATCCAGTCTGCCCAATTTTCTAAATACTTTTATTAGTCCCCAGTTCCTTATCTTATATCTAGGATAGCATTGTTCCTATCCCATGCATGTTTAAACTCCTTCTCTGTGTTAACCTCTACCACTTCTGCTGGAAGGCTATTCCATACATCCACTACCCTCTCAGTAAAGTAATACTTCCGGATATTACTTTTAAATCTTTGCCCCTCTAATTTTAGACTATGTCCTCTAGTTGTGGCAGTTTTTCTTCTTTTAAATATACTCCCTTCCTTTACATCAGTCATATATATGGGCATGAGACAACAGATGGGAGTATGACTTATGAATAAACTGTAAACAGAATGGACTGTAAATAGACGGTGGCATTAGTACAATTTAACAAATGTTTCTGGCACTGTTCCCTCTTCAAGGTTTGCTCTTTATAGTTATTCATAGGAAGGATTGTCTAAAAATACTGGAGGTGAGGAATCTAAATAAAGATCAAAGGTGAGGAAGAACCTTGTGAAGCACGATAATACTGGGAGTTGTAAATAGATATATATTATATATAATTAACCCTTCCTAGATAGCAATATGTAGAAACACCCTCGTGCTGTACGTTTAATAAGCACATACCAGACACTACAAAGATGTTGTGAAACATTATGTAATATATTTAAATACTTAATAATGAATATGTGTGTGATAAAGAAGAAACAGGTTGTGGCACACTTAGCACAAGTGATATCAAAGTCATAAAACAGAGCGATAAAAAACTCAAAACACTCTTTGGTGGCCTGAGGCCTTTGCAAACATAATTGCCTCTATTCTGTTTTTTTTTTAATTGGAATATGTTCTATTGCCAAGTATGGTCAATGATATATTAATTATTATAATAACACAGTAGTGCCCACTATGCTTTCGTTCAATGCCATTTTTATGTTAAAGACAAGAATCTGTGATAAGATAGGTACAGCAGGATCATTTGAATACACAATCTAATGGATATCTGGAGATAACTGTATAACAGTGATAACAGTGAGAAGTTATGGGGACAGTAAACATTCCATTGGTTTCCATGGCGATTGCAAACTTTTAGAACTTTTCACAGATGTTTTTTTTCCATAACCACCAGACTTTGCTTTATAATGGTGAAGGACATAACTCACTAAACAATGAAATATGTATTTACATTGTTTGCCTGAAAACAGCTGCTCTTCCTTTGAATTGTGTCAATCTTGAATTCATCTATCTTGAAACTTTCCTCATTTCTGTAATAATCCTCTCCCCCTCTATGTTCAGCTTTCCTCCCCTGTTAAGGCAGAGTATTTTTTGCCCTCACCTTTACTGACACTTTCCACCAACACCTCAGATTGAAGGGATAAGTAGTGAACTCTCAACATCTTATTGAGTGACAGGTCTCAAAGCCTATGCTTCTTTTTTCAGATTGCGTGCAAGCAAAGGGCAGACATTTTGAATTCAGTAACCAATGCAAGTAACTGCCTGCTAAATGTGGAATCCAGACGCGGACAATGTGTGTTCTCTTTGCTTCAAGCTGCTCAGAGTTAAGATCAAAGAAACTTATGGCAGAGCAAGTTAGCTTTGTCACGGGCAATGATTCTACATTTAGACTCTAGCCATAGCACATTGACAAGGCCTATGAGTGGCCAACATGTACGTCTGTGGTGGCTCTGCTCCTTGTGCAATGCATTTTGGACCAGAACTGCCCTGATGGACGGGAACTACTCTAACAAGGTAATGGAGAGATCTTCTCTGTAATGGTGACCGTGAGAAAAAAAAATGGTGGTGCCCGTACTCTGGTAAGTTCAGCCTAAAAGTTATTTCAGCGCTGTCCATTCTCGGTCTGAGATGTGACTCTAACTTTTTTTTATCAAAATCTTTCCATTTGTACGACTTCCCACCATTGTGAAAAAACTTGATAAACATTTATCTTAAGCTGTTTTTGTACAATATGGCTGTCCAAACAAGTTTTAAAGTGGGACAGAATGTTTATTATGAAAATACCGCCACCTGTCTGAAAAAAAAACCTGATTTATGCAGGTTTACTCTTAGCGCTGCCTCTCAGCTGAGGCAAAGCTGCTATGGACATTGGGCGTTTGTGGACAATGTCAACGGCAGTCTCCCCCTCCATCATTCCCAGGGAAGTATGGCAGCTGCCAGTCAAATAAACTGGCATTTAACTTAAAAAAATAAATACTATAGAAATCAAATATTTCATATAATTAAACAACTTGTAACATCATGACTGATGTTTTATGTTTCTAGATCTCTTTCTATTTCACTCTCTGAAAAAAAAAAAAAAACCATGAGAATGATTTTATTGTATGGCTTTAATCCTACAATAAAACAGATCTCAATGAGTCAGAGAAGTGGGGTGGCTGACTCATGCACTCAGTGTATCATCCAAAAAGTATGGGTGATAAAACAATTTTTAGAGGAATTAGTCAGACAAGATTAACATGAATTTACTTGGTAGAGTAACCAAGAGAGAAAAAAAAGAATCTGAACAGATGTAATTTTTTTTTTTATATAAAAAAATCACATTAAAAAAATGACAAATATATTATAATATTTGAGATCTATATTGTTCTTAAAACTATTTTACCATCATTTAGACGGTGCTTAAAATATACAGGAAACAAGAATAGAATAGAAGGTAATTTATTTTTTCATCAAACCATCACATGTGCATTTAAATGTCAGTCTTCTTCATTTCTAAACAATCTTACGCCAAGACTCACCATTACTTGTGGGAAATGATCCTTCTGCGCAGGCCAGAGCCACGGCACCCAAAAGCAGCCACAGAGACATTCCAGAAAACCTGCAATCAAAATACATAGCTGTTTAGAGAAGGGGAACCCCATCTGTAAGAGTATCACAGACATAAACAAAGAGGAGGAAATACAGAGGCCAGAGAGTAAACATGGGTGTAGCTCTCAAGATACATGTTAAATTTACTCTGGGCACCAGGTTTTGAACCTTTGCTTCTATTGGTGAAGCAAAAAAAACACTTTCATTGATTGAAGGTTTGGCCCATTCAATCTTGGTTGGAGACGTCCTCCATTTAGCAGCACGCCTACACACGGTTATTTTAAATATATCATTTTTTGTATATACAGACACTTTTATTAACTTCATTTTGTATTTAGTACTTCTGCTAGTGCATGGGTTGTGTTTATTTTTTACACCTGTTTATGGTGTATCACTTTTGATAGTGAGAAATCTATTTGTGTTCAGTACAGTTATTATGGCTTCTATAATTGGGGTGTTATTTTATATGCTTATTTGATATGAGTGCTGTTATTTGATATGCTTTTTCTTCTTCTTTTATCTTGTTAGTAATTAAATGAAAACATTATGGAATCTATCATATTCGTTCAGCTTTTAGTGATCATGACATGGTAGCTTCTATCATTGGGGATATGTATTTGCCTAGAAATACCTGAACTTAAAACCAGACTGTGGGATAAAATAACGGCCACAGCACTTTATTTAAATAGTCATTGCATTACATTATATATATACATTCCACACATATATATCCGTATTATACAATGACTAAACATAACATTCCATATAACAGAAAAAAACGACCAAGCTTGCACGAGTATCGAGGTGGCTGCCGAATATACCAATGCCCCTAATACCTGAGGTTCGAGGTACCACTTTCCCCTCGAACCTCCCACCAGAGTCCCGATTGACTCTCCCCAATCCATTCTTCCATTAACCCTCCTGGATAGAGTTGAGCGGACACCTGGATGTTCGGGTTCGGGGTCGAACTTGACCCAGAACTTGACCCTGAACCCGAACCCCATTGAAGTCAATGGGGACCCGACGTTCGGCTTATGGAATACATGTACTATTGGCTTTCTATAAACCGAAATAGAGTCCCTATTGACCTATTCGTATGAATGGGGACTCTATTTCGGTTTATAGAATAGCAATAGCATTACATTGTGTTCTATAAACCGAAAGTCTATAAACCGAATGTCTTTCGGTTTATAGACTTTCGGTTTATAGAATACATGTAATGCTATTGGCTATTCTATAGACCGAAAGTCTATAAACCGAATGACTTTCAGTTTAAAGACTTTCGGCTTATAGCCGAACCTCAAACTCCAACACGGACATACAGTGAAATGTCCGGGTTCAGGTTCGTGGCACGGACACCGTAATGTCCAGTACGAACCCGAACAGTGCGGTTCGGGTTCGCTCAACACTACTCCTGGATACTCTGCAAGCTTCCGCCAATGCTGTGACATGTAAATAGATAAAGGCTCATTAACCAGAAAAATTAGGGAGGGCGGGACAACAGGTAGGGGGAAAAACTTTTCCTAAAATGGCCACCAAACTTCCTGTTCCTAACTTTTATAGACTCCCAACTCCTCCCACTAATTCCCACTATATGCTGAATATATCCCCTCAGCACCCTGTCATGATTGTCCCTCCCCGACCTTGTCTGGGAGTTACATTCAGTGTGATCATTTTAATTTAACATTTGCTACAGAAAGAAAATTCGGACTAACTGCTAAACTTTACATATAGCTAATAAATGCAACAAACAACATTACAAGTGAGCTTACAAGCAGTAGTAAAATCTGGGTTATATCTGTCTCTTTTGAAGCCCATGAAATCAAAACTGGAAAAATAAATCAATAAAAAAATCAATAAAATCCATCTTTAATGACATAATGAACACTAATGTTAATTAGAAACCATCAAATATTTTTATCATTGTTACAGATTGCACAATTAAAAATTATACGGATCATACGTGAACTGCCACTGCACAGACAAACTGAAATGGTGTACAATGGCTTCAACAAGCACGCTACCACGTTACTTTCTAACACTAGAGGACGCTACTGATCGGTTTGCATAGTTGGCTTCAAAGAGAGACCAGAGGGCGTGAACAAAGTGAAACCGGGGGAGCCTGAAAGGGTTAAATCATTTCCTTTACTAAATGTGGAACAATCTCCATGACAGACATAGAATTCTGACTGTTCCACTTTAAAACTTTGGTGAGGGGAAAACTCAGCAGGGTTTGTCCATGCACATTGCATAGTTAAGTCAGTGAGATGAAATGTTAATGTCAACTCTTCTTGCACATTATTTGTAGTGAGTAGATCACTTTTCTGCTTATCAATCAACCCTAATGACTTCTTGAGTGGTTAAGTAAAGCACCTGGATTTAAGTATTACAGGAAGGGCTCCATGACTAGGCCCAAATCAGGGGATTTCCCACTAGATAGTTACAATGGAGGATCGGTGTTAAACATTAACCTAAGTCATGGGTCCTCCCTGAGTGACAGGCAGGATATCCACTAAGGTATCCCCTCTAGGGGTGGGGAGAAAATTGTTATACAAGCTAGAGTCTTCCCAATCAGCTTATTACAACAATTTTACCCAAGCTGATTTTCCTGCCTCCCTCCCCTGTTTTTGGACACTGTCCAATGGGCGGTAGAGAACAATCTCCTCAAGGGCTGGGCCACCAGCTAGGAGGAGCCGGCTGGTGGTTTTCCTTATCATCGGAATACACTGGTACTATTGCGCCTGGGGCCAGTTCTCACGGGATCCCGCCTAGGAATAGGATACTATTATGCTAATATTTGCCTTATGTCACATCATTATTAATGATGTTGGTTTTAAGTGTGATATATGTTTACATATATGTTTCTATTTGTGTTATAAAGTTTATTAAAGTACAATAAGTTGTTACAGTGTGTTTGGAAATAAACGCTGTGGCCTTTGAACTCCAACCTGTGTGTTAAGTCCTTTATTGGGGGGATATGTTCCCAGTGGGTTTCCCTAAGTAGATGCTACCTAAATCATGTTAAATGAGTGACATGTGGCATGATGTGAACGACGACATATATATTGTAAGTTTGCGAGCAGGGCTCTCTACCTACCTTTGTATGTAGTCCCCCTCTGTACTCTGTACCTAGCGCTATGTAAATTGTTGGTATCAATAAATGTTAATGTAATGTAAGTAATTCAAAAAATTAAATACAAATAAATACTTAAAAGCAATTTTTAAAAAATCCTCTATTTTAGGGAAATTGTATACACAGTATTTTTATTTTGTTTAAATGGTCACATCTAGAATGACTGACATGAGGAAGCCAGATGTGATCACATCAATCAATATTGTATAGAATTCCTCATCTCTTTAATGAGCAGAGCCAAAGTATGGAAAGTGGGGTTTTCAAATTCTCTGTGGTTAATACAATTAATATCAGACACTGGCTTAACACAAATGGTTTGCAATTCATGTGTTAGGAATTATATTTAAGCAGGAAAATAACACATATGTATTTATTTAAAATAAATTGCCCTATTTATTAACAACAATTTATGCAACAATTGACATGCCAGGCACCTCACGCAACAAACTGCTGTTTGGGACAATTGACATGACTGCCACATCATGTGGTGAAATGAGCATAGGAAGCAGTCAACAGTTGCTCCCTATGCTCAGCAGGTGGCGCTGCAATGCCTCGATATTGAGGCATCCAACAATACATAAATAAAACAATTTAAATTACACCAATAGTAGGACTGGGACAGAGATTCTGATTGGCTGACCTTGCTTGTCTTTAAGTCACAAGCGCTTTAGTGAGTTGTTTTGCGACACTAATTTAAAGTAAGACTCTGTATTGTCTGGCCAATTACACTGTTATAAACTCATTCTGATTCCATACCCCTATGTGGTTATCATTCCGGCATTGTATGCTATGTGAGTGGAGCTACAGTGTTACAATGGCTTGACAGTCTGGAGTGAGAGTTACATTGTTTGTCCGTTGAACACAAGCAAGACTAAGCTACTACTGAACCTTAAAACAGAACAGTGTAGTGCTCTGGAGTCTGTAAGTGAAATACCTACTAATGTATTTGAAAGAATAAGTATACCGTATTTTCTGGCGTATAAGACGACTGGGCGTATAAGACGACCCCCCAACTAAGTCATCTTATAAGCCGGAAAAATCGCATCTATATTTTAACCTTTTAGGTTAAAATATAGAGTTTTCCACCCTCCTCCCCCTTTTCCCAATCCCCAGTACTTACCTATTTTCTGCTCTGTCTCCCGCTGTTAAGCCGGTCCATGGCTGTGAGGGAAGCGTTGTGAGCTCCCCTCCAGCCGCGCGGTCAATAAAGTTTTGTTTAAAAAAAAAGTTTAAACAGACTTTATTGAAGTCGTGTGGCCTGAGGGGAGCTCACAACGCTTCCCTCACAGCCACGGACCGGCTTAACAGCGCGAGCGGAGACAGAGCAGAAAATAGGTGAGTAAATCCCAGTACCCGGCGTATAAGACGACCCCCCAACTTTTGAGAAGATTTTCAGGGGTTAAAAAGTCATCTTATACGCCGGAAAATACGGTATTTCCTTTTGCATCTGAGAGCTCAGATAGTAAGTAATTAGAGTAATAGAGAGTCATTTTTCTTTACTCTTGTATTTTATTTTGTGTTTGAGATCTTCAAGTTTTAGATCTCCTTTTGCTCTATATAATTATACTGTATGACATCACATTAATTGTGCAAATTTTTTATATATATTATAACTTTTTATTGCGCTTCTTCAGTGCTCTACTTTTTAATTGTTGTTCTTTGTTTGCTCTGCTCTTAGCAAATGTAATTGCAGTAATCAGTCAGATTACATGCACTGCAATGTGAGCATGAACATGTTTATAATGTAACCCCCCCCCCCCCCCCCGCCATAAACCAGTAATGTGACTGTGTAACTTAAAGGGACAGTTCATCATGGATTAATTTGTTTTAGTAATTATAACTAATGGGAAGCAGAAGGCAGAATACGGTAGTTTGCTATTTTTTAAATAGGTTTTGTTTCTTTCCTTTTTTCTTGCCATTTTTTGTTTTTAGTTAGATGAGTTGCTTGTCCATGGAAGTCAACAATCTCTATAGCTAAAGAGACTAACTCTGAGAATTCTAATGTTAACCCTTCAGTACCAAAGATTGCATAACCACCCTAAGATTCTGGCCTTTGGGTATCAATCCTAGAGAGTGGGTATCAAGCCTGCAAAGTACCATGCAGGAGATATCTCACAATCTGTGTCAATAAACAAAGACTCGGGAGAAATAATTTTGTAAAGCTACTACTTCACTTCACTTGCACTTCACTTGCACTAAAACTAGTGGTGTGCCTGTGTGTCACTCATGTAAAATGGGAGGGAGGAAAGGATGTGTGAATGAATGCCAATACAAGTGTGAATCTGTACAGTTATGAAGGAGTTAATGTGAATACTCATTTAAACAACTAGTATGTAGTAAGAGAGAGCAGGCAGACAGTGAGACAGACACAAGATGCCAGCACTGTACTATAAGAAGACTCATAGAACATGCTGAAGGATTAAAGGTTAAGGTACCCTTATATAAGTCAAATGTTTTTGTGTGTTTTTTTTTACAATTTTATCCCTCTTTCAATGATTCCCTTAGAACTAATTTACAGTTGGAAAGATAACACCTTATTTGTGTTTTTTTTTCCATTCTTTTCTCCCAGGCTGTGTATATTTTTGTTGGCATCTCATTCATGTCTGAGGAAGGCACCTGCCAACTTGGGTCTTGAAAGCATGTAGTCAAAGTCTCACCTGTCTTTTCACGTCTAAATGGGTCCTATCCTTTTACCTATTGCTAGTTTACATGCATTGTACAATAGGCAGCAAACTAAATCAGCAGGGACCTTCTCAAGCAAGCTTACATATTCCAGAGAGTGGGGGGTATAATTAGAAAAGTCGTTTGTACATAAGGGTTAAACCTGAATATTAATATAGTGACTAATAAATCTGGACTAAGACACAGGCGGCTCTGGAGATTCACTGCTGTATTTGTAAGAGAAAGAAAGCTATCCTTGTTTACAATACTTACTCCAGGACCAGGATTTTTCTTTTAGTCTGGCAAACCCTGAAGGACCAGAGTGATTTTTCTAGTTTTTGTTTAAATGTAATTTCTCTTTATCAATGAACCACCCATACAAGTTATTTATTTTTTAAAAGGACATTTCTGGTTTTCCGTTGATCTATATTCCTCAGTTTAATATTAAAACTACATATGAAAAAGAGTAAAAACAACTTTGAGGGGAAAAAAAAAGTTTTTTCACTATTTCCCCAGTGCTGCTTGATTCACAGCTTGTGCAGTTACAGAAAATACTTCAAGCGGACAGAACCCACCGAGGGTAAAATAAAACATATTCCAATGACATTAATGCTTTGGAAATGTATTGATCCATATAATTCAAAAGTAGTGAGGGGAAGAAGCAGAGGCACCAAAGGATAAGAATCTGAAAGGAATCCGAAACTGCCAAGCACTTCTTAATCATAGGCAAATGAGAAAACAAGGTGAAAGTAAAGAGGTGTAACTCAATACAATAAAACACATTGAAACACGTGAAACATTATACAAAGTAACTGCCAAAGATGTAATTTAGCTACAATGGCCATATAAACGTAGAGGCTAAAATTACCAGGTACCATGGTGTGCTTCAACAGATACAAAGAATAACAATACATACTAAGGCAATAAAGAAAGAAAAAATGCATAGTGTAATATATTGCATTGTGCCAACTGTTATAAAGTCCACATTGTAATTGTGGTTGGGTGTGATTACCTGTACGTATTTACACAAGTTTACAGAATTCTGCCCGGTTATTTAGGTAGCGCAACTTCAAACATAATAGTGGTACTTCTTTTTAATCTGAATGTGATGGGTGAAGCATTTAAATTCTTGACCCAGACCTGGGCTCTCTTCACCTCCTGCACACAGATCACCAGGGATCAGTTCACCATGAACCACTAGTGAACTAAATTTAGGCTAACTGAGCATCATAAAAAGGGAAGTCTTCAACAAATTGTACAAAGATATGGCTATATCTACCTATACCACACTGCAAGCCAGCCAGATGCAGTGTGATGGTGGGAAACCTTTGAGTTCTGTCATTCATATGGATGTTACTTTGACACGTACTAACTTCCTAAGCATTGTTCCAGACAATGTACACCCTTTCATGAAAACGTTATCCCCTTATGTCATTGTCCTCTTTCAGCAGGATAATGAGCCTCTCTCAAAGCAAAAATGACTCAGTAATGGTTTGAGGAACACAACAACGAGTTCAATGTGTTGATTTGGTCTCCAAAGTCCCGAGATCTCAATTCAGTTGTGCATCTGTGTAATGTACTGGACAAACCAGTCCAATCCATGGAGGCCCCACCTAGCAACATACAGGACTTAAATAATCTGCTGCTAATTTTTTCCCCCCAGATACCTTCAGAGGTCTAGTGGAGTCCATGCCTTGTCAGGGCTGTTATGCCGTCAAAAAAGGGACTTTTACAATATTAGGCACGTGGTCATAATGTTATGGCTGATTATATTTATGTATATATATATATATATATGTCTATACAGATAAATTGATATCTATTTTTTAAATATTTGAAACGGTAAAGGCCTTGTGTTTCTTCGCTGTTAGTATATATTACCCTGAAAAAGAACAATCACATGCCTTCAAAATAATGTGAGATTAATGTTATCATTATAACTGTTCATGAGCTGTGTGTGTCTGCGTATTTGTGCTTGTGACTGTATGTGCAATTATGTATGTGTGTGTATGCACAATGTCAAACAACCCTGTGTATGTGGCTGTGTATGTGTGATTGTGTGACTTTTGTGTGAGTGTGTGCTTGCATACAGAGTATAATTCTCTAAAACGGCTTATGTCTGGTAATAGAGAGGTACATTTCCAAACTCAGGGCTTTTTTCATATTTCATTATTGTGCATATGTAAATCAGTGTGTATGTGATAGATATATATATATATATATATATATATATATATATATATATATATATATATATATAAATATATACACACATACATACATATATATATATATATATATATATATATATATATATATATATATACACATATATATATATATATATATATATATATATATATATATATATATTTCTATTTTTTTTTTTCTTGTTGAAATATCTGTTCCCTGTTTCAGGGATTTTTATATTGATTTACTCCTGGAGTGGGGATCAATATAAAAGTCCCAGTCCGGGACTTAAATGTTGATTTAGTGTATGTTTCATCGTAAAAAAATGTGAGTGCCTGCATTTAAATAGATATTTAACAAATATATATTCATTCTCTCTCTCTCTCTCTCTTTTCAGTATCCTTTTTGCTTTTGCTTTCCTGTTTATTGTTTATGCTCATTCCTGTCTGTCTGTGTTCCAGCCATGTTACTTGTATCCTTGTCTGGCCCCAGAGTGGTACCCTTCCCTTGCCTGGCCCCAGAGTGGCACCCTTCCCTTGCCTGGCCCCAGAGTGGCACCCTTCCCTTGTCTGGCCCCAGAGTGGCACCCTTCCCTTGTCTGGCCCCAGAGTGGCACCCTTCCCTTGCCTGGCCCCAGAGTGGCACCCTTCGCTTGCCTGGCCCCAGAGTGGCACCCTTTCCTTGCCTGGCCCCAGAGTGGCACCCTTCCCTTGCCTGGCCCCAGAGTGGCACTCTTCCCTTGTCTGGCCCCAGAGTGGCACCCTTCCCTTGTCTGGCCCCAGAATGGTACCCTTCCCGTGTCTGGCCCCAGAGTGGCACCCTTCCCTTGCCTGGCCCCAGAGTGGCACTCTTCCCTTGTCTGGCCTCAGAGTGGCACCTTTCCCGTGTCTGGCCCCAGAGTGGCACCCTTCCCTTGCCTGGCCCCAGAATGGCACCCTTCCCTTGCCTGGCCCCAGAATGGTACTCTTCCCTTGCCTGGCCCCAGAGTGGCACCCTTCCCTTTTCTGGCCCCAGAGTGGCACACTTCCCTTGTCTGCCCCCAGAATGGTACCCTTCCCGTGTCTGGCCCCAGAGTGGCACCCTTCCCTTGCCTGGCCCCAGAATGGTACTCTTCCCTTGCCTGGCCCCAGAGTGGCACCCTTCCCTTTTCTGGCCCCAGAGTGGCACACTTCCCTTGTCTGGCCCCAAAGTGGCACCCTTCCCTTGTCTGGCCCCAAAGTGGCACCCTTCCCTTGTCTGGCCCCAGAGTGGCACCCTTCCCTTGTCTGGCCCCAGAGTGGCACACTTCCCTTGTCTGGCCCCAGAGTGGCACACTTCCCTTGTCTGGCCCCAGAGTGGCACACTTCCCTTGTCTGGCCCCAGAGTGGCACACTTCCCTTGTCTGGCCCCAGAGTGGCACACTTCCCTTGTCTGGCCCCAGAGTGGCACACTTCCCTTGTCTGGCCCCAGAGTGGCACACTTCCCTTGTCTGGCCCCAGAGTGGCACTCTCACATGCCCATTTTACCTCAAATATCTGCAAAGGTTTATGTTAAAAAATAGTTTGGGTCCCCCTCCCCCCAAGTCAAAATGTTGCTGTTTATTCTGACAGCCTGCTGTGTGATACATCAAAACAACACCCTCATTTATATTCAGAAACTTCTCACGATTATACTACCATACATTGGGTTCCCAGGCGTTTGTGGAGGATATAAGCTTGGGAATATCAAATTTGGGACATGTTTGGACTACATTTCCTATTATGCTCAGCTATTTCGGCCACCACCACTTTAAGCATTTCATCCGCAGTATTGTCGCTGCCGGATATGTCATATCTGGCATGTCTTCCTCCTGCACTGTGTGTGAATGAGGCTGTTAGAGGCTGTGGCATGTCCTATGAGTGCAATCTACATACTGGGGCAAGTCCTGGGTGTTGGGGCAAGTCCTGTGAGTGCAATCTTGTGTACATACGGAGGTATTGCCCTATGCAGGGGTATATATCATATATCAGTTATCTATAAATAATTTACTCTTCAAATGTGCTTTTAAAATACATGGTTTTAATAAAAAAAATACATTATAAAAAAATGCATGGTATAATGCCATTATGCTATGGGGCTGGTATAATGCCATTATGCTATGGGGCTGCTATAATGCCATTGTGCTACGGGGCTGGTATAATGCCATTGTGCTATGGGGTTGGTATAATGACACTATGCTATGGGGCTGATATAATGACACAATGCTATGGGGCCGGTATAATGACACAATGCTATGGGGCCGGTATAATGACACAATGCTATGGGGAAGGTATAATGACACAATGCTATGGGGCTGGTATAATGCCATTGTGCTATGGGGTTGGTATAATGACACTATGCTATGGGGCTGGTATTATGACTTTATGCCATGGGGCTGGTATAATTATATGATGCTTTGGGGCTGGTATTATGACTTTATGCTATGGGGCTGGTATAATGACTTTATGCTATGGGGCTGGTATAATTATATGATGCTATGGGGCTGGTATTATGACTTTATGCTATAGGGCTGGTATAATTATATGATGTTATGGGGCTGGTATAATTATATGATGCTATGGGGCTGGTATAATTATATGATGCTATGGGGCTAGTATTATGACTTTATGCTATGGGGCTGGTATAATTATGTGATGCTTTGGGGCTGGTATAGTGACTTTAGTTTTTATTCTCAGTCCAGCACTGCTAACGTAGATAAATAAAAAACCATTCATTGTTTAGAGAACAAGCTCCCTGTATATCCAAAGAGGTATCAGGTGTTATTTTATGTTCTGCCATAAAACTGTGACAATTTTCATGGTCAGGAATTAGTGCCCTTAACTTTAAATAAAGCAGTGTTTGCATTCCATTAATCAGGGTTGATTAGATGGACTGTCAAACATTGTTTGCAATGTGACTATAGAGAATAAAAAATGATCTATTCATTGTGTTAGAGGAATTGGAAGCAAATTTGTAGATGAAGAAAAACACGGTGTCAGACAAATGAAGTATTTGAATGGGAAATTTGCAATTTACATAACAAATCACAAGGTCATTAACCGGAGACACAAAAAAATACAGTGTATGTGCCTGAAATCCTGCATTCACGGCATATGGATAATCTACAGTTACATCTACCGGCAGGCCGGTAATAAAATGGCTTGAGGACAATGTTAAGTCTATGGAGGAAGCAGTATGGCCGGGATTTTTTTTGTAGGACTCAATTCTTGATTGATTAACGTGTTTCCCCTATTCACATGTACACACAAATGCGGGAAGCGGAGTGGAGGGGTGAGGAGCAGCAGCAAAAGATTTTTATAAATTCCCCCCCCCCCAGCATGCAAATGGATGGAGGGAGGGGATTACACTCATTGCTGCCCTAATATTATGTACTACAGCAGCCAGAAGCTGGATGAGCATGATGATAGTGGAACCTTGAGTGCCATATCCCCCCCTCCCCCCCTTACTGAATGAATACTAGCAGAATGTGCAGGGACTGTAGGTGTGCTTATCCCTTTAATGACATCTAGAACACTTGTAATGAGAGCAGCAGATGCAGGCAAGGCATGCGCTGACGATGATATAATGATATAACCTATACTCTGGATCTTAACTTAATTTGCAAAGGAATGGCTGTTTCTTTTTACTGAATAGGAGCTGTGATCCTGCCAGGAATATCATTTAATGTTTACATGTGTTAGTAATTTGGGTAACAAACTGTTTACCAGTAACAATTTACCCTCTTTAAAGGGACACGGTCATATTTGCATGAGAAGAACATAAAAAAAAAAAAATCGAACCATGGGGGGGATCTGTATATTAGACATCTGACAAATGACAACACAAAACCACCTCTTCTCATCAAAGCAGAGCAGAACATTAGAGAGTTTACTCAATAAAGAGAGAATGGAGACGGGAATTTTAAAGTAGGTGAGTTGGACACATTCTCCCATTCAGATGTCTTGGCAAATGTTTCCAACTCTGCTACATTGGCCTAAAGTTTGAAATTCATACCATGGAACTGCTCTTCTGAAACGGAAAAACGTGCTTTGAGGAACACTAGCTGCTTTATGAGCCGTATTGCGTCTGGACAAAGCATGTCGAAAAACCACCAGCAGGTGGAAAGCCTAACGCGTTTCACGCCTCACTCTGGCCGGATCATAAAGCAGCTTGTATTCACCAGTTTGTCTGTTTAAATTCCGGAGTAGCAGTTCCTATTTGTTCTCATGGTATAGATGATTGTTTTACGGCAGGAGTACCGTGAGGTCTGTGCTTCCACTTTAAGCCTCGGCACCGGAGAGGTGAAAGGGTTCCATATCTATTTTCTTTAAATTCCAATCTCAATTGCCTGCAAATATCTCTTTATTGAGGAGACACTTGGGCCTTTAACCACCTCTCGTCCTTTTGATGGTATATCCCATCATAAAGAGCTCAGACTTTGTTACGTGATAACCCTTCCTGCAGTAAAAACTGCAGTGCGCTCTGTTCGCTCCGCTATCCGGCATTTTCGCGGGTCCATGAATCTGCCTTGGAACCGAGGCAGTGTTACTGGACCCAATCAGAAGTCCGGCGGTCATGTGATTGCTGCGATGAGAGAATCACAGCGATCACAGACAATCACATGAATGTTTTTAAACTTGGTCTTCAAGTTACTCTCTGTTGCTTGCACACTGCTGCTGAGGTACAAAAGTGAGAAGTCCGTAAAAACAAAATAAAGTTAACCCCTCCCATCCCTTGCTGATCACAGTTTATTGCCGTGATGTTTCTAGGGGAGGGGCATGACAAGGCAGGGGAATCAGTGTGTATATTCCCTATACTTTTTTTATACGTTTTTTTTTTTTTTAATATTGTTCTGACTTGTTTTCTCGAGATAACAACTTGAAAAATATTAAAATGACATGGCCTCTCAGGGCTTCTGTATTGTTCCACTCACAGTCTAACAAACAAAGGGGACTAGCAAGGAAAGAAACCAGAAGGCCTAGTGTGAATGATAGACGGTATCTATAAAATTAATAATCTAAAAAATGCTGGGAAGCCCTGTTCTAGACACGGTCAAAATATGCAGAAATAAGTGCAAAATATAAATAAAGCAGCTAAGCCAAATTTTTCAGATTTCAGGGTTAGTAGGGAGAAAAGACGTTTCCTAATCTTAATATTGTGTTTAGGTGGATTGACATATATAAAAAATAAACCCGTTAGTTTAAAAAAAAAAAAAGAAGGAAAGTATTAAACAAACAATTTTCTTAAGCAAAAGCCAGAGTAACAAATAGGCCAATTAAATCCTACTTTTACAAGATTACAATTAAATCTGATTATATCAAGCTCATTAGCAGCTACTAAAACGCACACAGCCAGTACATAATTTGGTTTTCTTGAGAAATGACCAGTAAAGAGCTAAGCTTGCTCCACATGTGTGATTAAGGATGGCTGTAAAGGACAGCTTTGTTACACAGGGTGCAAGTTCAGATATCAGGCCAAAATGGCTGGGCCACAATCACAGCCAAGCTGGAGGGCTATCAGCTAGTAAGGCCTGATTTTGGAGGCACACTTGGCGAATCACCACTGTTCAGTGAACAGACTTCATTGTGTAAAACAGTATAAAATAACATCTACTGATGTATCCTAGATATAAAATAAGGCCAGGGACTAATAAAATGAGTTAGAAAATTGAGCAGGTTAGATGGGCAAAATGGTTCTTATCAGCCAAGATATTCTATGTTTATATGATGACATTTAGGGGTCTATTCACCAAAAACTGGCCTTCCAAGTGGACTGCAAAAAGTAGGCTTTAATAATGAAGGTGAAAGTATTGCCATCGTTGCCTGCTGTCTCATTGCATTCATTTACATGTCAAAGTTGATAAGGCGTTAGTGGTCAGCTTGGGGGGAGGTAATCCATGTGCAGTGACATCACACAACTGTTCTGTCCCTCCAATCACTGCTATCGAAACACAACAAAACATGAAGTTGTTCCAGCACATCATGAACATATAACCCAGTACAACTTCTTGCAAAATTAGGGGGAGAGCTAGAGTCCCTAAGGAATGCATGCTTGCATTTGTATGCGAAAAAAAACCCTGTACAATGCACAGATGTACGAACGTTAGTTTGTTGCCTGGAGTGTCCACCTTACTGTGTCTATCCCTATGACTAGAAATAGAGTTGCCCAGTAGATTATAATCATCTCTATATAGTAACAAACAAGCAAAAATGTAGACAAGATGCTGTATTCTGGGAAATTTGTATCTTTTATAAACTGAATTATTTGTAACACTTTACCAGGCATTTTACAAAAGCTGCAAAATACATGAGACCAGCATGTAAAAACTTGGTGCTAAATTGGCATTTTGATTAATTCAGTAACGAGGGAGAGACACATGAGACACTAACCTTGGGCACACAAGACAAGCAAGGATGGTATGTCATTCTAATATCCTCCAAACACTAAAATGATACTGAATGTTAAGCAACTTGTGGATTTATTCTAGTATATACTTTTTGGTGTACACGTCCATTATTTTTTGCATACAGTATTCTGACAGGACAGATACACTTTACAGTGCTATCAGCACTCTATAATACAGACAGTTCCAATGTATAATGCAGACACCCAACAAAATTCAGGAGTCTGCTCTGCCTCCACCGAATACAGAGATTTTTGGGTGTGTTGGTCTAAGGAATGATATTACTTACTAATGCCCCCCCTCCCCCGTCTCATCTTTCTTCCAAGCTATTACAATTCTTTATCCTTTCCTGGTAAGTTTTATCCTTCAACCCATGAACCAGTTTAGTAGCCCTTCTCTAAACTCTCTCCAAAGTATCAATATCCTTCTGGGGATACGGTCTCTAGTACTGCGTACAATACTCCAAGTGAGGTCTCACCAGTGCTCTGTACAATGGCATGAGCGCTTCCCTCTTCCTACTGCTAATACTTCTCCGTATGCAACCAAGCATTCTGCTAATACCTCTCCTTTTTTTTAAAAACAAACTTTATTGATCCGCGCGGCTGGAGGGGAGCGCACAACGCTTACCTCACAGCCACAGACCTGCACCGGGAGACAGCAGCAAGGAGGTAAGTATTGGGGAAGGGGAATTGGGAAGGGGGGAGGAAAATACCAGGCCATGCCCTGGCCCCAAGACCCTAAATACCGGCCAGGTGGCAACCCTAGTTAGGAATAAATAGTGGCTCTGTTTTATGTTAAAAGCTGATACTTTGGAAATGATTTTATACATAGGAGTAGATAAGAATGATGGAGCAATTACACTACAGTAGTGACAAATACCTTTTACATAACCCGTATTTGGATGGCAAGCCACAGTGATGGCACCTAACCATGGCACAATGTCTGCATACATCAATGTATAATGCCCTAAGAAATAAAAATGGTCAAGACGGGAAAAAAGCGGCCATTCCCCCCCCCCCCCCCCCCCCCCACTTCCCAACACTTATCTGCTGGAGTCTTTATACATAACTCTCATTGCAGTGTAATAAAGCTTACAGGTAGGTACTAACTGTAGAACACACACTGTTTCCTGCTCTTTTGGATGGGGAAGTGACCCCTACACAGTTTGTCTAGGGCTCCTTGGAGCAGGCCTCTTCTTCCAGTATGTTTGATGTTCTTTCCTTTTCAAGTAAATACAGAGAATGTTACACTTCCCAAGCATCCAGGGATGTTACCATAACCTGGTTTAATGGTACCCATTTTATCTATCACATGCAGGGCTAAGTTGACCATGCCAAGAATCAAACCTGCAGCCCCAAATATTGAGCAGATTCAGCAGGTGGTATATTAAGTGTACCGTATTTTCTCAGCACATAAATTGACATATTTATGTTTTAAATCAACTGCTCTGTCTGCCAGGCGGCTGCATTTTTAAAGCTTATCACTACTCCAATAAATACATCTAACTATTAATTATCTAACATTTTTTGATTTTTTTGCCAGGGGCAAGAAACAAAGTGTATAGTTCCCTTGACAAGTCGCCTTGCTCTGCTTGGCAACAGAGGCTTGGTCAGGATTAATTTGTTAGCATAAATTAGATTAAAAAAAATATTAAAAATGATTATAGTAATTATTTTCATCTAAGCCCTCTGCTGCAAAGAGCCAATCAAAAACTGGGATTTCTTGAACTGATTAACGCCTAACATTCCACTGTCTAGGATATTGGAAGTGATGCAGAATGCCCACAGAGCCCAACAAAAAAATGTAATCTCCAGAAAGACACCAAAAATGAAGTTGATTGATTGTAGGCTCCTTATATTCAGAAATATATATATATATATATATATATATATATATATATATATATATATATATATATATAAATATATAGAGAGAGCGCAATGTGTGTATTAATAATTTCCATTCAGATGGAAACGAATGACTACACAAGTGATGATGTTCAGTGGCATGATATATACTCTCTACATCCATGGAGAAAAGACAGAAAAACACTGTGAAGCGCTTACAGCAGCACAAATGAAAATACCGCAGCACTTCAAGGCCAGAAGAGACAAATAGGGCCCTATGGGTTTTGTCATCTTGACTTCCTCAGGGGTTACGGAAGATCACTATAGATTCACCATCCTACACAAAATATAACAAAACCTATACCATTTCTATGCTGTATTTTATATCCAGTTTTATTGTACAGGGCAGGGAAGATACAGTAAACTCCCCCACATTACAAGACAAAACGAAAACACGAACATTCTCCCAGAGATTCAGCAATCAAATCGGCAAACAAAAAAAACCCACATAAATAGTGTAAGTCCGCAAGAGTGAACGATGCATGCTTTGCTCTCCACACACAACAAACTACCAGAAAAATCAGTTCACTTGTTTCCTCTTTGCTGCAGTGTCTATGATGATTGTCATTTTACCTAATTTTAACCACATGGGGAGCTTGCATCATTCGTACGCACACCTGCTAATAAGCGTTGTACATGGGCAGGCACACTCCATGTATCACAGCAGTCAAATGCTTTGCTCGCAACTAGGTCTATTTAACAATGGAAAATGTTTTACGTCATACAGGTTTTTTTTTTTTTTGCAGAGAACACAAAATAGCAGCAGATTCAATGATTTTCTCTTAAAGGAGAACTGCCCCTAGCTTACCTTCTGTATTGGGTACACGTTTCTAATCTATGTGAAATGCACCGATTAAAAAAATTTTTTTTTTTAAAATGTACAGTTTTCCTGTAGTTTTACACTGAAAGTTATTTAAGTAGGGCCTCTAAATTCAGTGATGTCTAATAAGGAGGGTTTGGAGAGATTGGCAGGAATCAAGTAATAGCAATACATCTATAACCTTTTATGGGCAGTTCTTTTGGAGATAGGATGGGTTGAGGAAAAAAAAATATTAGGCAGATCCGTTTCCTTTTTCTCTAGAAATATATATTTTTGACACTAAGTGGAACTGCTACTTAAAAATTCATTTTTATCTTAACCAGGAAGGATACATTGCACGGAAGCCCAGAGAGGCCATATTTTTTAAATATTTTTCTGCCTTGTTTTCTCGAGAAAACAAGTTATCTGCCAACAAAGCCTGCAAAAAGGCAATTAAAATGGCTAAATTGGATAACGAGAAAAGGATTGCTAAGGAGAGTAAAATTAACACCAAATTGTTTTATAAGTATATAAATGGAAAAAAGCTAAAGAGGGAAAATATTGGGCCCTTGTTATCCCAAATGGGAAATTTGGTAAGTGAGGACAGGGAGAAAGCAGACATTTTAAATACTGTTTTTTTCTTCTGTTTATACTAAGGAAGAACAGATGGATGAGACCCTGCTACCAGAAGTTACAGAACTGTCACCGTAAACAAGGGATTGGCTGACACAGGAAAAAGTGCTTAAGCAATTAAACTCTGTTAAGATAGACAAGGCCCCAGATGGTATACACCCAAGGGTCCTTAGAGAGTTAAGCATAATTCTGGCCAAGCCAATATTTATGATCTTTTGGGATTCTTTCAGTACAGGTATAGTGCCAACTGACTGGCGAAAGGTGGTTGTCATTCTAATATTTAAAAAGGGATCAAAATCTCTGCCGGGTAATCATAGGCCAGTGAGCTTGACACAGGGGCGGATCCAGAGTCTGATCTCGGGAGGGGCACATGTCCGTCTGTCTTTTCCTCTCTCCCATGTCCGTCTGTCTTTTCCTCTCTCCCATGTCCGTCTGTCTTATCCTCTCTCCCATGTCTGTCACACTCCTCTAACTCCCCGTGTCCCTCTGTCTCTCTTCCTTCCATATCCGTTTCTCTCCTCTTCCCTTCCATGTACGTCTATGAATCCTCTTCTTTCCCATGTCCGTCTGTCTCTCCTCTCATTTCCCATCTCTCTGCCTCTCCTCTCCCATCCCATGTCTGTCTGTCTCTCCTCTACTATCCCATTCCCATTTATGTCTCTCTCTTCTCCCTTCCCATTTATGTCTCTTTCCTCTCCCTTCCCATGTCTGTCTGTCTCCTCTCCCCATATCTGTTTGTCTCTCCTCTGCCATCCCATGTTTGTCTGTCTCTCCTCTGCCAACCCGTGTCTGTCTGTCTCTCCTCTACCATCCCATTTATGTCTCTCTCTTCTCCCTTCCCATTTATGGCTCTCTCAGCCAATTTGTCCAATAATATGCCAGTATTATTTGCCATTTAATATGCCCCAGCCAATTTGCCCAATAATATGCCAGTGTTAGTTGCCATTTAATATGCCCCGGCCAATTTGCCCAATAATATGCCAGTGTTAGTTGCCATTTAATATGCCCCTGCCAATTTGCCCAATATGCCAGTGTTATTTGCCATTTTATATGCCCCTGCCAATTTGCCCAGTAATATGCCAGTGTTAGTTGCCATTTTATAAGCCCCTTCCAATTTGCCCAGTAATATGCCGTGTTAGTTGCCATTTTATAAGCCCCTTCCAATTTGCCCAGTAATATGCCAGTGATAGTTGCCATTTTATAAGCCCCTGCCAATTTGCCCAGTAATATGCCAGTGTTATTTGCCATTTTATAAGCCCCTTCCAATTTGCCCGGTAATATGCCAGTGTTAGTTGCCATTTTATAAGCCCCTTCCAATTTGCCCAGTAATATGCCTGTGTTAGTTGCCATTTTATAAGCCCCTTCCAATTTGCCCAATAATATGCCAGTGATAGTTGCCATTTTATAAGCCCCTTCCAATTTGCCCAGTAATATGCCAGTGATAGTTGCCATTTTATAAGCCCCTTCCAATTTGCCCAGTAATATGCCAGTGATAGTTGCCATTTTATAAGCCCCTTCCAATTTGCCCAGTAATATGCCAGTGATAGTTGCCATTTTATAAGCCCCTTCCAATTTGCCCAGTAATATGCCAGTGATAGTTGCCATTTTATAAGCCCCTTCCAATTTGCCCAGTAATATGCCAGTGATAGTTGCCATTTTATATGCCCCTTCCAATTTGCCCAATATGCAGTGTTATTAGCCATTTAATAAGCCCCAGCCAATGTGCCCCCCCCCCCCCCCCCCCCCCCCATCTCCCCAGCACTTACCTTTCCCTGGTGGCTAGTGGCAGTGCTTTCCCTGTCGGCACTTCCGTGTCAGACTGCACGGGGAGCCGAACAGTCAGCACAGAGGTTTCTCTGTGCTGCCTGTTCGGCTCCCCGTGCAGCCTGCTGGCAGGCAGAGAAGGTGAGGGGGATCTTCCGATCCCTTCTCACCTCTGTCTCTGCCTGCAAGCGAGTTTTTTTTAAAGGTGTTCACTCAAGAATACATCTTGAATCAGAATATAATTAGTAAAAGTCAACATGGTTTTGTGAAAGACAGGTCTTGTCAAACAAACTTAATAACATTCTATTAAGAAGTTAGTAAAAATATAAATCTAGGTGTGGCAGTTGATGTGATCTATTTGGATTTTGCTAAAGCATTTGATACAGTTCCACACAAAAGGTTACTCTACAAATTGAGAGAAATAGGATTGGGGGCAAATGTACGTATTTGGATTGAAAATTGGCTAAAAGATAGAACACAGAGGGTTGTTGTAAATGGAAAAGCCTCAAATTGGACCAGGGTATTAAGCGGAGTACCTCAGGGGTCTGTTTTGGGACCTCTTCTTTTTAATTTGTTTATTAATGATCTCCCACGTTGTGCTGAGAGCCATGTCTCAGTGTTTGCTGATGACACACAATTAGATAAGGTAATAAAGACTAATCTTGATGTTTTTTCTTTACAGGAAGATTTGGACAGAGTGGGGGACTGGGCAGTAAAGTGGCAAATGAGGTTCAATATAGACAAATGTAAAGTTATGCATTATGGGAAAAATAATAACAAAGCAACATATACGTTAAATGGTTTTTCCCTGGGAAAAACTACTAATGAAAAGGATTTAGGAATAATTATAGACAACAAACTTGGCAACAGTGCCCAATGCCAGTCAGCAGCTGCAAGGGCCAATAAGATATTGGCATGTATAAAACGAGGTATAGATTCACGGGAGGAGGATATCATCTTGCCTCTTTGCAAATCAATGGTAAGACCTCACCTTGAATATGCAGTACAGTTCTGGGCACCAGTCCTTAAAAAGGATATTAAGGAACTAGAAAAAGTGCAAAGGAGAGCTACAAAATTAATAAGGGGATTGGAGAATCTTAGTTATGAAGAGAGACTTAAAAAACTGCATTTATTTAATTTCGAAAAAAGGCGTCTCAGAGGGGATATGATAACATTATATAAATATGTGCAGGGCCAATATAAAGAGCTCTCCAGTGACCTGTTCATTAACAGAAAGGTACAAAGAACAAGAGGTCACCCCCTGAGACTGGAAGAGCAAAGATTTCATAGACAGCAAAGGAAGGGATTCTTTACGGTAAGGACAATAAAGTTATGGAACTCCCTCCCAAGAGAGGTAGTGCTATCAACCATGATAGATGCATTTAAAAATGATCTTTTTTTTTTAGGAGGCAAAATTCGAAATAGCTTCCTATGGGGTTTTTGCCTTCTTTTGGATCAAAACGCTGGAATGATAGGTAGATGGGTTGAACTTGATGAACTTGTGTCTTTTTTCGACCTAAATTACTATGTTACTATCTTGAGAAAACAAATCCAAAAAATATTTTACATACAGAATGGAATTTCCTGTTTCTCTAGTGATGTGTTGCACTGTTAATAGATCCTACAGTATACAAGAGCAAGGTCACTTAGAATCCACACAATGTATTCAATTGGAGGATCACAGAAAGTGACTAAATGAAATGCAGGAAATATCCTCATTGTCTACGTAATCAGTGCTGGCAGTAATCACTGTGGAGAGTCAAATTTAAAAAATCTGATTTATTCAGAATGCCTGCATCAAATCACACTGGGGGAAAAAAGCCTGTGCAAGCAGTAATCTTCATCTTGCGCCAAAGTGAGTTTGGGGACTAGACTGTCCCTTTAATCGTAGTCATTTTACTGACCCCAGATGGATGTGACGCTGAGTTAACAGTATGTTTGGAATCAAGTAAAGTAATGGATGTCTATTCCAATTTTTAACATTTTAAAATGTTAATTTAGTGTGCACAACCTTTTCCAGTTAGTCTTTTATTTATTCTGTTACAAAAAAAACAAAAACATAATTTATTTACCCTCAAAAACAATGATCAATAAGACATTAAAAAACATTTTGGAATCTATTCATGAAATAAAATGCATAGCTGAGTCACGGAGATGAAACTAAATAGATCCCATCATTTCATGACCTATAGATGAATTTTGCAGTTCTTGTTCAAGATTTATTATTAACGTGCAATTTCCACTTAAAAATGACATTAATCAATATAACACACAATGCTATTCATAGTTCACGTTAACTGTTATTTTAGACAAAAAAGCCCCATCACACTTAATGTAAATTTTTTTATTTTTTCTCTTGAAGTGACTCAGATATGAAAATCAGGAGGCTTGGCAGGTGTACTATGTAGGTTTAGGATTATTTTGGCATTGAAATAAAATGTGCAGTGTGAAAAGTTGTGAACAAGCAAAGTCAAACAGAAACTCTTTCGTACAGCGTTCGCAAAGAGATCTCAGATGAAAAGTCTTGCACGGCTGTTTACTTCTTTATCGTAATGGTTGAGATCACACATGCTTTGACACTGAAAGGGTTAAAGGACATTAATAAAGTTAAAGGGTTAAAGGAAATTAGTCAACACAGTAAAGGAAGAGATTATATTTAAAAGAAGAAAAACTACCACAACGAGAGGACATAGTCTGAAATTAGAGGGGCAACGATTTAAATGTAATATCAGGAAGTATTACTTTACTGAGAGGGTAGTGGATGTATGGAATAGCCTTCCAGCGGAAGTGGTAGAGGTAAACACAGCCAAGGATTTTAAGCATGCGTGGGATAGGCACAAGGTTATCCTAGCTATAAGACCGGGAACTGGGGACTAATAAAAGTATTTAGAAAATTGGGCAGACTAGATGGACCGAATGGTTCTTATCTGCCGACACATTCTATGTTTCTATAAGTATCATTATTTGTATTTTTTTGGCCGCCCATTTTTTTGGGATATTTACAAGTTTGAGTTTATTTGTGATTCTCAGACACAGATTAATAAAACATAAAAAGCTGCCGGGTCTGATTTAAATCTATCTTGGCCGACGGGGACTACAAACCCTCTGTGTCCTAAATGAATACATAAATACATTCATTATATATTCGTTTTGTTTATTGAAAATGCTCAAACAACACCTGACTTACTATGCATTGTGCTGGGACATACCTGGTGAGTTTCTCCTGCACAGAATGCTATATTAAAAGAATTCTCCAAATATTTAACTATATATTGTTTCGGGCAAACTGAACTCTTCTAGCAGGAGAAACTCATCAGGTCCTCTGCAATGCATTGTTAATTCGGTGAGATGAATTGTTGATCTCAACTCATCTGCACCTCACAATTATTGATGAGTTGTAACTGTTTTATAGCACTAAGGAGAGGAAGATACATGGGTGGGTGGGGGGTAGAGAGAAATGGGGGGGGGGGGGGGCGGCAAAGACAATGATGGCTACAAAGGCTTGCAATTAGTGAAGCACTTGTTAACCCTGTCAGCTATTTTTTAAGGAGAAAAACTGTTGATGTGTGATGTGCCCCCAGGAGCTGAGAGGGTTTACCACCCTGGTATTATTGCTGTACTGAGTGTGTGGAATGCCGAGCTGCTCACGAGCTGACATTTTCAGGCAGATTGTGGCACAGGCTTATGGGAAGTGCAGTTCTCGGTGGCATTCTCTCTGAAAACTGAAATCACTGATGTGAATTTGCGCATGCAGCGTTCTGGTCGCGCATGCAGTGTTCTGGTCGTGCATGCAGAGTTCTGGTCGCGCAAGCTCATAGCTTGAAAATCCACTTCCTGTCCATTTCTGCATTCAATCCCATTTTTGGCACAACACCGGCATACCAAGGGACTTCAGAGATTTACTTTGGCACAGCACTACCAAAAAGTTGCTATGTTAGCAGAAAGCATGCTGTCTCCTGTTTATGACATCACATGTGGCTTGATATTCAAATGACACATTTCCCTTTGAAAAAGTAGCTCGTTAGCACATCAAGCCACCTGTGATGTCATAAACAAGAGACACCACAGACACATCTAAACATATTTTTCTTCTCCAATTATGCATCTGCATGCAATTCTCATGCACCCAATGTATAGAATCATGTTGATGTTTTTCATCTCTACATTCACAGTATACACAATGTTTAGGTGACTTACTCCCTATAAGGTCACAGTAGACGAGTTGGGAAAATTCTGCTTCTTTGGCCTTAAGTTTTAAATTTTAAGTTTTAACATTACATCACTATCAAAAACACATACCGTATTTGCACGATTATAAGACAAGGGTTTTTTTCAGAATTTTTTTTCTGAAAACTACCCCTCGTCTTATAATCGAGGTCTCTTATAATCTGACCTCAAATTGAGGTCAGATTATAAAACATGGATCCAGGTCCCCAGCAGAGCTGCAGGGGACCTGGATCCCCCTCTCTAACAGCAGGGGAACGCGCAGACTCCCCTGCTTCCGCCCGGCACGACCTCCGGGGCTTCTGTGAAGAAGCCGGGTACTTCCGCTTTCGTCACAGAAGTCCCGGCGAGCGTGCCGGGCGGCAGTAGGGGAGGTCTGCGCTCATCGCGTAGACATCCTCTGCTGCCCCACTAGGCATCAGGGTAAATCGGGCAGCTGGGGGATGTCTGCACGATACGTGCAGACATCCTCCATGCTGCCCGACACGGCAGACTATTATGACGGACCAGCTGTCCGTCATAATAGACTGCCGTGTCGGGCAGCATGGAGGATGTCTGCACGTATCGTGCAGAGATCCCCCGGCTGCCCCCACTAGCCACCAGGGATCGACTTCTAGGTGAAGGGGAGGGAGGGGGAAGAGAGACAGGGGAGGGGACAGAGACAGGGGGAGGGAGGGAGGGGGGCAGAGACAGAGACAGGGGGAGGGGGGCAGAGACAGGGGGAGGGGGGCAGAGAGGGAGGGGGGGAGACAGAGCAACAAGGGAAGGGAGGGGGGAAGAGAGCTACAAGGGGGGGAAGAGACAGAGGGAGGGGGGCAGAGAGAAACAAGGGGGGGGGAAGAGACAGAGGAGAGAGGGAATCAAAGGGAGGGGGAGAGAGACAAAGCTGGGGGCAAGGGAAAGAGAGGCAGAATTGGCACATAAAAGGAAATAAAAACAAATGCATTTTTTTGATATAATTTTTTATTAAAAAAGTAATTTACATGTGAATATATACAAGTTTAACTTTTTTCCTATAGGGTAGTCTTATATTCAGGCTTTTAGTTTTTTTCCTAAAGGAATATCCAAAGTTTGGGGGGTCGTCTTATAATCAGGGTCGTCTTATAATCGAGCAAATACGGTATATCCAGTTCTGTCAAAGGAGACCATATATCTCTGTATGGATTACAATTCCACCCATGTTACCTGCCTGCTGACAGAGAATATATTGTAATAATGTGTATTTTTAGCGGGGAAAGAAAAAACCCCAACACGCTAAACTATAATGTATGTAATGTTGAAAGTTAATTTTTAGTAATGGCGGTACATTGTTACACATTACAATGCCACATGAGCAGGTAATGCTTTTAAGATCTTTTTGCAGCAAGTGAGCAATTACCTATTGTGGATGTTAGACCAAAGCATTGTGGGTAAGATCAGAATGTACAGCCACTTTGATGCCATTTCACTAATATGTACACATACATATACTTTTTTTTTTTTTTAAATGGCTCATTGCAGAACTCACAGGATAATTACACCCCATCCCCATTAGTATGTATGAATGGCTAAAAGCATGCTATTTATCATGAAGCCTATAGCTGATTGAGTTAGGTGAGCAGTAAAGTTTCCATCCACTCAGCACATAGATCATGTTATCAATTACCCAGAGCAGCTTTCAACAAAACACTTGGCAAAGAAACGAGTAGGCAGTAAACACAGATTTCACGTCTAGTCAGTGTTTTAAGGATGAACAAGGTCTATTAACTAAACGGTGAACTGCCTGGGAACAGCAAAACATCGATAGCCGAGTTTGAAAGATATTAGTGAATTGGGAGAGGTGAGGGAAGGTCTTCATGTATCAGGGATTTAACGTGAACCAAAAAGAAATAGGTATTGAAACCTGATTGGAAATTCATGTTTTGATATGTTGAAAAGATAGTCAGGTCAGAGAATTAAATGTAGTTCTCAAACACTTGCAGTGCCAAGGTTGGCCATCATTGCCCGCCAGCATCCCGAATGTCTGGCTCAGCTGCGAGACACTGGCACAGCAAACATGTGTGTACCTATTAATGGTTTATTTGGGAGACTCATCATTTAAAAAAAAAAAAAAAGTTTTATTTTTAAGTCTAAACATTTTACAATAGTTTGCAGGACTGTCTAGCCCTTGGCAGGAGAGGCATTTTATCTAATGCATTTCTCGGTAATGATAGGCTTTAAACATTTTTTTTTTAAAGCTGCACTATTGAACCCACTGACCTCTCCGTTAATAAATAGACAATTATATGGCTGAATTTTTCACCAACTCCATTGCGGATTTTGGAGCAGTAAAACGGGTAATATATGTCAGGCAAAGGCTGTAATTTTACATAGTAATGATATGGTTTTAAATGCACTGTACATCTAAGCAGACATGTTATGTTGGTCGTCCTAATGATACAGCCAACTGGAAACACCCATTAACTTGGGTTTAAAAAAAGAATCAAAAAGAACAAAGTTCTAAGACTCATGTTATATTAATGATTAGTAGCCTTCTCTCATGGGGAAAATGTATGAAATGGATGTGGGTGTTCTATATTGCAAACAAGCTTAATTCATATTTGTTATACTTAAAAGACTTATCAGAGTCACAAAAACTAAACAAATACATGTTATACCAACATTTAACCCCTTCGCGACCTTATGACGAGTTAACTTGTCATAAGAGCCGCAGCATTAACGACCTTATGACGAGTTAACTCGTCATGCAGTCTAGCCGGTGGTTCGCTCCGTGCGCACCGCCAGCCAGTCTGCAACAGGTCCAGGACTAAGCCTCGCACCCGAGGCAAAGCTCCTCGACCCGATCGGTGGATTTCCGGGCATGTGAGTGAGTGATCACCGCAATAACATGCAAATTAGATGCAAAGTCAATGTGTTCACACTGACTTTGCCTATAATTCACTCTCTGTGCTTCACATTCTTATAGTGAAGCACAGAGAGTGACCTGTAAATAAAAATAAAGAAATAAAGAACATAGCCAGAGAGAGAGAGGGGGAGGGGGGGGGGGGAATTAACCCTTTCAATGCTGATCACAGTTTGTAACTGTGATCATTTTCTTTCCACTTTATGGCCCTCATTTAGTTTTTTTTTTTTTTTTTACAATTTTTCCCCCCCAATTTATAAAGTTTTTTTTAATAAATAAAGGTAATTTTAATATATTTATTTAATACAATTTAACCCCTGCATGCCTGTTGCGGTATTTTTTATGGATCTGACATCGCACTCTTCAGAGGTTTTTTTTTCTGTCTTTTTTGTTTAGGGGGGTTTGGGAACCAATATTTTTCTTTTTTATTAGTTAGTTAATTAGGGGGGATAAGTGGGTTAGTGTTGCACTAGTTGTGTAGCTTATTATTGGGAAAATAATGGGGAAACACTTTTTTTCCCCCCAACATTTCTTTTTTATATGTATTTTTTAATACTCAAATGTAAATATTTTTTATGTATAGGGTATCAAAAGAAAGCTCTAACTGTCCTTTAAAAAACAACATTTAACTTGTATGGGTAGGTTAAATGAGAGAGAGGGAAATTATGTTTCAAAAACCGCATATTAAAAATTGAAAAACTAAACTAAATATGTGTCAATAGTACTTCATGGGCAGTCAACGAGGGAGCATCCCCAGAGATGCATGGCCAATGCCAAGAGATGGAGAAATACTTGCTTACGTACTCGCAGTCACACTGCCCATGACATCACTATTTCACAAGCCCATCGTTAATCACATTACTTTCACTGGAGAAAGTGCTTGGCATGAACCATTCTCAGAATATAGCGGGTCTCTCAATATTTAAAACAGGCTAGTTGCAAATGCTATTCGTTAAATCATGCAAAAAGAACATACTTAATGCTGCATACTCCACTGCGTAATAATTACAAATATTGGAATTCACCCCATAAATACATTTTTAGTGGTCAGTGTGCCGACGATCCTTACTGTCCCTTTAAATTATACATTTACGATGTTCAGCTTGGAACACATACATCAGGCTGTATAATAAGAAAGGAATTTTTTTTTTTAAAACAGTTAATTTGATTGACAGTAATACATTACAAGCTGTTGCATAATAATATGTGATGGTTTCTGCGACAGGTGCAAAACCGTCATGTTTGCAGGACTTGCTATCAATCCAGGGGCTCTGAACAACCCCTGCAACCCTCTACCTGATAATCTGTCCCCTGCTCTCTATTACTGTGTGCAGTGTAAGACAAGTGAACTGCAAAAATCAGGCATTGATAGTGGAGCTGGGAGAATTCTCTAACTTGTCTGTCTTTCTATCTCGGCTATTAATGCCTTGTCAGTTCATGGCAAGCCCCTGTTTAATAAACAGACCCCAGGGGAATTAGAGGGTAGATGTCGCCAAGTTCCACTAGTAATCACTAGTGTACAAATGTGCATTACATTAGTGGTGCAATGTGCGTGCGCCTGTGTATAAATCAGACTCCTGACAAATTTCAGGATTTTGCCCCACCTCCACCGGTTTAATTTTTTTGCGCTCATTGCACCAGCGCTCATTGCACCAGCACAGGCCATGTATAAATAACCAGGCACTGAAAAGCACCTGATTAGTGTCAGGAAATCTTTGCCAAACATTGTTTGTTGGAGGCTTTTCTCCCTGCACTGGAAAGTATCGTGATTTGTATAATAGGTGCAGTAACCGTTCTATATAATGAAAGGTTATTAGGCCTTTTTTTCATTTCCAGACACTTTTAAAGGGACATTGCCACTTACAGAAGATGTAACTAGATAACCTGGTCATTTAAAACAAACACATATATAAATCATATACCATTTTTTTATATGACTGAATTAATTGCATATAAAAAGAAAAATAAAATGAGGTGTTTATCTCCTGGCTCCATTTTGTGACTATTTCCCACGATACAACATCGTCCAAAATCTTCCAGCCAGTCTCACTTTACAATTGCGGCCAGAGCCTGCATGATGATGCCATAAGATACCCATCTGCTTTCTCTCTGGCTCCTGTGTATCATAATGAGCAGAACTAGGTGGCTGTGTACAACTTTTTTTTACCTGTCTTCCAACACAAAGAGAGGAGATCAAACATGAACATATCTCTGCCCCCTTGTGATTCAATATTTACATTACCCTCCCATTCAATGCAAGTCTAGGATCCGAATTCTGACTTATAGATTGCATTCTGTGTCCCCAGCCCCAAAGTGAGATTTGGGCTGTAAAGTCACTAGGAGGGGTGACACCCAAAAACACTATATTTCACTAAATGCTGGCAACCAGTCAGACTTGTTTAGTTACATATTTTATTAAATACAGTCACATAACAACAAAAAAAAAGACATACCTGAAATCAACAATACAAAAACAGAAAAAAACCTATTCATTTTTTGGTGGGAGTGTCCCTTTAAGTTCTGGAGATTTATGATTTATCCCCAATGTCTCTACCATGTGCTGATTTGCAAAGAACTGCCGAAAACAAGCAAAAAAATAATAATATATCATCTCACCCTACATCCAAATTCTGCATGTAACGCCTTTTCAGATTGATAGCTTCGAACGCCAGTCAGGTTCCTGCAAGAAAGTAATTGAAGTAGAATTCAACAAACAGGATTCCTCATCAGTTACCAGCACATGAATACATAGTTTGCTCAGCTCACTTAAAACATTTGAAAGCAAAAATGGGGAAGCAACGAATGATGTGGCTCGCCCACTCAATGGGTTACTAGAAACAAATCTGTCCAATCAGGAGATCACTGATATGGCCAATATTCTGCATCTACTTTAATTATTTATATTGTGCTTTAGCATTAGGAATTCATTGATATCTCAAGTATTTTCAAGTATGTCCTTGAGATTCGAAAGACGAACCTGCATGAGCACAGGTAGAACGTTTTCATCAACATTCTATTTTCCCCAAACGTGGACATGCTTAGATAAATGGATTTCCATGGTATCTAAGGTGAAAAAGAAGGTGATAATACAACTTTTTAGTCCCGGAATTATATATCAGAGGATTAAAAAGCTGCATGCACATGTTGACACACTGGAGCCACTTCATCTGCAGCCAATCAGGTGTGACTGTTGCAGTGAGGACCTCCTGTTTTATGGTAAAATTGTTAGAGGGGATCCAGTAGACAACCCTTATTTTCATCACATCTGATACCAAGAATCTGTGGATTTTGGACACATGGATGAACATGCAAACTGTATTAAAGGGACTAGCATAGTTTCACTGAGAATTGTGTGTCGCCTGTTTATTACATCATTTTGTAACGCTAAACATTTTCCATAGAAGATTAGTAAATTTGCATACCAAGCCTCAGGTGTAGTCATAAACAGGGGTGGAACGATCATGGTTGCAGGGGTCACTACCCCTGCCCGTCGCTTGCATGTCTGCTCCTTTAAAAGCCGTTAGCTGTGGAGTAGAGATCGGAGGATCTCTTTCATACTCTCTCACTGCACACCAAGTCATCCAGCATGCAGGAAATTACATTACATCCACTTCCTGCATGCAGGTTCAGTATTCACACAGCTTGGAGTTAGAGAGACACACCACTCCTGCAGAAAAGCACTGACAAACTGTTTGGGGACAAAGATGGTACTGACGTGCTGTTTGGGGACACAAACAGTATTGAATAAGATGGCACTGGCAAGCTGTTTGGTGGGAAATATGACACCGAAGAGCTTTTTGGTGAGAACAATGGTAATGGCAAGCTTATTTAGGGACAAAGATGGCACTGTCAAGCTATTTGGGGACACAGAAGGTACTGGCATGCTGTGTCCCTCATAAATCTGTTGGGGGGGGGGGGGGCACACATGCATTAACAACATGTTTTGGGAAAATATGGCACCGACAAGAACTGTTTTTGGGAAAATATGGCACCGACAAGCTGTTTGGATTTAAACATGGCAATTCGGCAAGTGGGTGACAGGTTGTTTGTAAAGTCGGGGGGCCGGAGCACTGTAGTTTCTAGTTATGCCCCTGGTCATAAACATGAGACACAGCAGGTAAGTCTGCACTAAACAACCCAGACACTTTTAAAACACTTTTTTTCTCTCTTAATGAATGCATCTGCTTATAGCAATATACTGAACATATACATAGATACTGTTTAGGTGTCGCGTGCTGCACTGAAAGTAAATATCAGTTCTTTTGTTTGAAGTGGTATGCAGCATGTTTTACAGTTGCCAAGATAATTTGAACAATTAGAATGATTTGCTTGACACCCAGAATCTAGTTTAGTAGCAGGTCCATTGCATTTTTGTGTCTGCTCGCAGATCTCTCTCTCCCAGTGTATACACTTTACATTCTTGGCAATCTGCCCTAAATGAGTTGCAAATTTCACGGTTCTCAAAATTGGCTAAGAAAGCGATCACATTAAATGTAATGCTTCAGGCCAGTGTTTATCACCTGTTATATAACTGGAGCTTAAAGGATTCTGGGTACTGCTTTGGCTACAGTTATCCACTTGCTACTAATGGTTACAGATTCTGCTGATGGTTTATGACATCACCGTTTTTAAAGAGACGCCCCAGGCAGAGTCAGCTTTATGCATTTATTTGTCCAGGTTCTGGAATGATCTTTAATAAACAAAACGTCAATGATAAGCCTGCAGGTGGAAATCGTTGGGCTCTTCAATGACATAATATGAAATAGCCGATGTCCAAGTTTTGAAAACCCGTCCCAGGCCCCGGCCCTGACTTTCCACATTGTGGGCGGAAGAAGTTGGGAGGTCTGTTGTGAGCAATGAATCAGCTCAACTAAAAAAAATAAAAATAAAAAAGGCATTGTGACTCCAGAGAGTTATTGTAAAACACAAGCAATTGAAAATAAAAATCACAATTTATACTTAAAAGTTCATTTTATTCTTCCTTTTTTTCCCGAAAGCAGTACAAATATTCACAGGGAATTGGAAGTGGTACTTTTGGCACACAAAGAGTTGTCTTGTTTACAATACAATTTTAATAGAGGGGCATCTTCAAAAGGTCACCAATAGAAGAGGTTTCCCTGGTAACTCCGGTTTCGTTTGCTGGAATTTCCTGTCCACTGGGATTCTCTTCAAAGTCTTATGTTTGGGCCAAAATCCACTTATCCCTGTGATGTTACACAAACAGGAACAAACGTTCTCTTTTTAGGTTAATACTTTATCTTCCAAACCAGTTACACCTAAAGAATGACGCATGAAAACAATGCTTAGTTTGGTCAAATGCTGTGTCCTTTTACAATGACGTTGGCACTGTACCAAGGCACTTTGTGAACGCTAAACGCTTTGGGACAGCTCAATTCTTTAGATGTATTTTTAATTAATTCATTATCAGTTAATGGAGTGCTCCCCCCCCCCCCCCCCCCCCCAAAAAAAAGTTGTTCTTCGTGTTTTATGTAGTGCACTGAAATGTAAAGGACAACTGTTTATTTGAATCACATGTAGGCATTTGAAATAAATATGCTTTAATGAAAGAATACATATAAAGCACCTTACTGAGCCCACTCTGCTTGTATAGCACTATCAGGGGGCAGACATCTTGGTTCAGATTATCCTCGAACTTACCCAAGATTCTAAACATGTCTGTCCCCTGATAGAGCTATATAAGCAGAGAGACTTTCTTTCATTAAATAATTTCTATTTAAAATGCCTATATTTAATGCAATTTTTCAATTAAACATAACCTACCTTTTGCTGACAGCTGTCCTTTAATTTTGGTTTCCTGTCTATTACAAGTTCCCCCTTGATATACATTACTTAGAGGGGCATGTACTACAAAAAAAAATCAAATATTTTATGTGCAAAACTAATTTTGCGCTTTGCTCCTATTGCAATGTACTAAACATTTAACACTCAATTAGTACATACGAGCAAATTGCGAAATAAAAATGGGCATAATTGCGAATAAATTTTGCAAATATTTTTTTTCTACCTCTTTTGATAGCACTTGCTAAAAGCTGGTGTAATTTTCACACGCAAATAAGAACTATTTTTCACAAAATATTCGCAAAGCTCTTTAGCATTCGCAAATATAATTGCAATTTATTAGCGCAACCGGAAAAATGCACGCTAAATAAAAAACGGAAGAGGCGAAATTCAGGGAGAAAAAGCGCAGAATGTTACAAATCGTCGCAAATTTGCTCCTTATTCATGTTTTACTACATTAGTCTATGATGAAGCCTCACAGCGAAACGCGTGAGACTACGCTTGGTCCTGCATTGTTATTTTATACTTTTTGGAAATAAAACTTTTTATGTTTTAATCGGAAGACATCTGCCTACATCGCTTTCTTTTACTTACATCAGAAGAGGTGAACCATTGCTCCAATTTCCTATATGATTTATCTCCATTACGGCGAAGGGAACGCCGTCTGTGCTGCACTCATCTGTGTTTGGATTGCGGTCTTTACAAATCAGGTGCTCTGGGCTGTCAGTTCCAACGACTATACAAACTTTTTTCCCCACTGCACTTGTTTAGTACATGACCCCCTTAGTAGTCAACCAATTGACTTGCTACTTGGATTCTTTTTTCTTTCTTGCAGTCTAATTCATATGTTGTCAGTGTTCCTAAAAATATCCCCTACTGTGTTTGTATTCTCCAGTTACTCTAATCCAAAAACCTCTGCTTTATTGAGAATGAACCTTTTGGGACCAAGAAGGTGTCAGTAATATGTAGTTTTCTTATTGTCCAACGTAAGGAATTTTAATCATGAATAGATTGTCGCTTCAACGTTTGCTCCTCTCCTACTAGATATTAATACCAAAAACCTTTTGTTGTTGAGACAACTCTGAAACACAAAATAGCTTCCAACTATTACTTTCAAACAAAAAAAGATTTACAGCGATATAGTAAATTTGTTTGAAAAAGATCACAAGGTTCATTAAGATTTCTAAACATTTTATAGGCATTATAAAGATGAGCAAAAAAAAATTGTAACATGCATACACTATCACAGAACAAAAGAAATAAACAAAACATATGTATATAGTTAGAAATGATTACCTGGTTCCAAAAAAAAAAAGTTTCAGAAGTATTGGCACACACACACACACACACACACACACACACACACACACACACACACACACACACAAGGGTTCTTAAAAATGAAATCATTAGTAACATTCTACCTTTATCAGGTCTATCAGTCCTAATTGAGGATCTGTAATATAGCCCTCCATAGCATGCTGTTTGTTTTACTAAGGTATATAATGATGAAAACACAACTTTTATGAATTCTATTTTTCCACTTATCACCATGGGGGATTTCTGTTGTATTTCCCTTTAATAATTAAAGCTGTGGGATCATCCACGCTTTGATCCGTTTCACATAGACAATATGTATAGAAAATATTATATACAGATATATAGACTGGCATGTAACATTCTGGGACTGACCAATAAATATTGTGGGAGTTTGTATGTGTGAACACATTATAATATACAGCCATTAAGTGTAGTTTTAACTGTAACATAATCTTACACATTGGAGAAATTCATATACACACACAGAAATATTTATGAATTTATAATTACAGTTTAGCTAAATTTCTGTATTGGTGCTAAACCCATATATATTATGAAACTAGCAAAAAAAAAATAAAAATACAATAAACACTACAAAAATAATGTGATTAATATTAGATAATGTTAAATAAGACTGGCTATCATTGAAAAGCCTCAGGGTTCTGATATGAAATGTATTCATCCGGTATGGCAAACTATATGGAAGGAGGAAGTGAGGAAGATGTTTGCAGTTCAGTGACAAAGTAGGAGGAGGATTGTAGATGATATGTAGGTTGATCTGAACACCGATGTTGAGGCCCCTAGTCACCAGAAACACAGAACCAAAACAGTGGTGCTGGCACCTTTTACAAAGAACGAATAATAATAAATTATAATAATACAGTGATTTTGTTCTAATACATACAAAACAACAATAACAATATATGAAATGTAATATGTCCACACAATACTCTTATCGTGAGGAAATATTCCTGATCATATGAAAGACCCCACAACAAGGGCTTCCTCAAAGGTACTTTTAACAAATAATCTACAAAATGACATAATAAAACAATAGTTTAGAAAGAGTTATTATAAATCTTAAAAATAAAAATAAAATGACAGGACATTGAGGAACAAATAATATTAAAATAGCATAATATATAACTCTTTATATAAAGTTAACAACAAGAATATACTAAAGAGAGAGCAATGTATGTGTTTAATGAGGCACTCCATTAACAATAAATGTTTTACTCACAGAAGTTTAAAAAGAGTTTAAAAATTATAATAGTTTAAAAAGAGACAAATAACCTTTTTTGTTGGGAAAGGTAACATATTTGTTAGAGACAATGTAACATATTTCTTTGAAATTCAGAGTATTATGTAGTTATAAGAGAAACCACACTTTGCTGTACCCAAAGAATTGTAGAGTGCTTGTTTTTTTATATTTATAGTTTGTTCATAGTGATCAGAATAAAAGGAACACTTGATTGATGCAAATAGTTGAAGAAAACAAAACAAAAATATTTGGATGAGGATCAGTACATTTTAGAATGATTTTAATAATTATTAATAAGGCTCAATATTTAATTTGATTAAGTAGTGGACATTATAACTGTTATTGTAATATTATCACAATTATAACCAGGACATAAGATCGGGTGACCGGGTATTGTATTGGTGGCAATGTGGTCTCATTTTTTCTCTCCTAGCATGCAGTTCCACATTACAGCGGGACCGCATACAAGGTAATTATAACAGGGAATTGCAGAGCAAGAGGGTAAAGTCTGTACCGGCTGCAGAGACTGACTGCTCCACTCACTCTACTACTGCACTGTGCTTTAGAGTCAGAGCGCCAGGGGTCATGAAAAATCCCCACACTCAGATAAAATACACCTCACGATAGGCTGTGCCTGTGTAAGTGGCAGGGTACAAGTCCATTCTGTTAAAGGCATTATGTACACTTATCTAAACCACTTCCTTTTTCACAGTAATAAAACACATGACAATGATGTAAACCAGGGCTGTCTATACCACAGAGCAAAAGGGGCAACTGTCCTGGGTCCAAGCACACTGCAGGGGTCCACTGAGTATACTACTTGAATCTATGATTCACCCTATTGGCCATCGGCTCTGTCCATCTTTCATCCTATTGGCCAGCTTCCCTTAGATCCCTCCTTTCATCCTATTGGCCTCTCCCATTCACTCTTCCTTTAACTTGGGCTGGTTACCTTCTGTTCATTCGTGTCGCCTCTGCCTGTGCAGATGCAGCTACACTGGTAAGAAAATCTTTATTTTTTTTAACCCTTACATTGCTAGAGGAGCCATTGCACACCTTTGTGGTAATCAAAGGGTGGCATTCAGTTATTAAAATCAAATACAATATGTAGTATTGATAGTGTTTGATTAGTACTAATGTGCAGTGTGGGCTGCACATTGGCACGAAGCGTTTTCTTCTGCACATTTGGTTTAGGGGATTTGGGTGGGCGAGTAGGCAGCAGAGTTCGATGCAACAGTGGCATTGTTGACACTGCAGCTGGTGTATCACATTGCAATGAGTGAGATTATAATACATATAGTGAGGAACTTATGGCCTAGGAATAATTTTAAGTTATCCTCTGTGTGGACAACACGCCACAATACTGAATGCTGTTATAGTGTAAATGCAATGTTATAATTTCTCATGTCTCAAAGAGCTGGAGGTCTAAAAACAATCTCACATGTACATGAGGTAAGGATGGTAAGATGTTCTCCCAGGCTCCTAGTTACGTTAAAGATGGCCTTGATTTAAACACACAAGAAATTAGCAACCAATCAGAAGATGAAGATGAATGCTGGGAACTCACCTCGGCACACGAATAGATCAACTGAATGTTATACTTGTCAAAAGGTGCTGAGTTGACATAAATATATATATTTTTTGTGCTATGCATTAATAGAACTCTGTGTTGAATACATGTACAACCATTTTTATAACTTACAATTCAGTAATGGGTTACAATTGGTTAACCCACTATATTTCAAGTAGCTAAACTAGATACATCTTTTCAACAACAGATAGAAAACTAGACAAATGTCAAGCATTTGATAAGGCCAGCACATATATATATATTTGCTTGTCAATAGAGGACACATTCAGGCCCTGATAGTACCACGAATAGGGGTCTATACACCAGAGAATACGAACAGGACCGTAGGATTGAGCCCTGCTATCTCATTGAGTTCTACCTCTGTCCTGCTCAAAGCGGGACAGTTGGAAGGTATGCATTGAGGAACTACCGTATTTATCGGCGTATAACACGCGCCGGCGTATAACACGCACCTAATTTTAAGAAGGAAATTTCAGGGAAAAAAACTTAAGAACTTAAATTAAGAACTTTGAAGCCCAATATGCCATTTTAATATGCAGGATATTGTCCCCAATATGCCATTTAATATGCAGGATATTGCCCCCAATATGCCATTTAATATGCAGGATATTGCCCCCAATATGCCATTTTAATATGCCAGGATATTGCCCCCAATATGCCATTTAATATGCCAGGATATTGCCCCTAATATGCCATTTAATATGCAGGATATTGCCCCCAATATGCCATTTAATATGCAGGATATTGCCCCCAATATGCCATTTAATATGCAGGATATTGCCTCCAATATGCCATTTAATATGCCAGATATTGCCCCTAATATGCCATTTAATATGCCAGGATATTGCCCCCAATATGCCATTTAATATGCAGGATATTGCCCCTAATATGCCATTTTAATATGCCAGATATTGCCCCAATATGCCATTTAATATGCCAGGATATTGCCCCCAATATGCCATTTTAATATGCAGGATATTGCCCCCAATATGCCATTTAATATGCAGGATATTGCCCCTAATATGCCATTTTAATATGCCAGATATTGCCCCCAATATGCCATTTAATATGCCAGGATATTGCCCCCAATATGCCATTTTAATATGCCAGATATTGCCCCCAATATGCCATTTTAATATGCAGGATATTGCCCCTAATATGCCATTTTAATATGCCAGATATTGCCCCCAATATGCCATTTTAATATGCAGGATATTGCCCCAATATGCCATTTTAATATGCCAGATATTGCCCCCAATATGCCATTTTAATATGCAGGATATTGCACCCAATATGCCATTTTAATATGCCAGATATTGCCCCCAATATGCCATTTTAATATGCAGGATATTGCCCCCAATATGCCATTTTAATATGCCAGATATTGCCCCCAATATGCCATTTTAATATGCAGGATATTGCACCCAATATGCCATTTTAATATGCCAGATATTGCCCCCAATATGCCATTTTAATATGCAGGATATTGCACCCAATATGCCATTTTAATATGCCAGATATTGCCCCCAATATGCCATTTTAATATGCAGGATATTGCACCCAATATGCCATTTTAATATGCCAGATATTGCCCCCAATATGCCATTTTAATATGCCAGGATATTGCCCCATATGCCATTTTAATATGCCAGATATTGCCCCCAATATGCCATTTTAATATGCAGGATATTGCACCCAATATGCCATTTTAATATGCCAGATATTGCCCCCAATATGCCATTTTAATATGCAGGATATTGCCCCTAATATGCCATTTAATATGCAGGATATTGCCCCTAATATGCCATTTTAATATGCCAGATATTGCCCCCAATATGCCATTTAATATGCAGGATATTGCCCCTAATACAGGGCTTGACAAATTTAATTTGATTTTAGGAGCCAGAAATTTTTTTTAGGAGCCAGACAATCACGCAAACATAAACACAATTCATAAACACACACGCCTACTTCACATATATACAAAACACACCTACTTTACATATACACATATATCCAAACGCCTCACACACACCTACTTTACATATGCACAAATATCCAAACACCTCACACACACCTACTTTACATATACACATATATCCAAACACCTCACACACACCTACTTTACATATACACATATATACAAACACCTCACACACACCTACTTTACATATACACATATATACAAACACCTCACACACACCTACTTTACATATGCACATATATACAAACACCTCACACACACCTACTTTACATATGCACAAATATACAAACACCTACTTTACATATACCCATATATCCAAACACCTCACACACACCTACTTTACATATACCCATATATCCAAACACCTCACACACACCTACTTTACATATGCACATATATCCAAACACCTCACACACACCTACTTTACATATGCACAAATATCCAAACACCTCACACACACCTACTTTACATATACCCATATATACAAACACCTCACACACACCTACTTTACATATACCCATATATACAAACACCTCACACACACCTACTTTACATTTACACATATATCCAAACACCTCACACACACCTACTTTACAATACATACAAACACACACCCACCTCACATAGTCTTTTCTTGGGGGTTTCTTCTTGATGTGTCCCCCTCCCTGCTGCTTTACCTCATTGCACGGGAGGGGGACACTCGTGCTGCTGCTGATCTCCTTTGGTCTGCCTGCTGAGTGCCAGGATGTCACGTGACGACACCCGGCACTCAGACACGCGTTGCGCGAGGGGGCGGAGCTTGCAGTCTGTGACATCGGCCATCGGCACAGACTTTACCCCCTCGCGCTGCGGAAAAATCAGATGGCAGCGGCAAGGGGACCATGAGGCCGACAGCACCCAGGCGCCAGGTCTAATTTCCTGGTCGCCATGGCGACCTGGCGCCTGGGGTTTGTCGAGCCCTGCCCTAATATGCCATTTAATATGCAGGATATTGCCCCCAATATGCCATTTAATATGCCAGGATATTGCCCCCAATATGCCATTTTAATATGCCAGGATATTGCCCTCAATATGCCATTTAATATGCAGGATATTGCCCGCAATATGCCATTTAATATGCAGGATATTGCCCCCAATATGCCATTTAATATGCAGGATATTGCCCCTAATATGCCATTTTAATATGCCAGATATTGCCCCCAATATGCCATTTAATATGCAGGATATTGCCCCCAATATGCCATTTAATATGCAGGATATTGCCCCTAATATGCCATTTAATATGCAGGATATTGCCCCCAATATGCCATTTAATATGCCAGGATATTGCCCCCAATATGCCATTTTAATATGCCAGGATATTGCCCTCAATATGCCATTTAATATGCAGGATATTGCCCCCAATATGCCATTTAATATGCAGGATATTGCCCCCAATATGCCATTTAATATGCAGGATATTGCCCTCAATATGCCATTTTAATATGCCAGATATTGCCCCCAATATGCCATTTAATATGCCAAGATATTGCCCCCAATATGCCATTTAATATGCAGGATATTGCCCCCAATATGCCATTTAATATGCCAGGATATTGCCCCCAATATGCCATTTTAATATGCCAGGATATTGCCCTCAATATGCCATTTAATATGCAGGATATTGCCCCCAATATGCCATTTAATATGCCAGGATATTGCCCCCAATATGCCATTTAATATGCAGGATATTGCCCCCAATATGCCATTTAATATGCCAGGATATTGCCCTCAATATGCCATTTAATATGCCAGGATATTGCCCTCAATATGCCATTTAATATGCAGGATATTGCCCCTAATATGCCATTTTAATATGCCAGATATTGCCCCCAATATGCCATTTAATATGCAGGATATTGCCCCCAATATGCCATTTAATATGCAGGATATTGCCCCTAATATGCCATTTTAATATGCCAGATATTGCCCCCAATATGCCATTTAATATGCAGGATATTGCCCCCAATATGCCATTTAATATGCCAGGATATTGCCCCCAATATGCCATTTTAATATGCCAGATATTGCCCCCAATATGCCATTTAATATGCAGGATATTGCCCCCAATATGCCATTTAATATGCAGGATATTGCCCCCAATATGCCATTTAATATGCAGGATATTGCCCCCAATATGCCATTTAATATGCAGGATATTGCCCCCAATATGCCATTTTAATATGCCAGGATATTGCCCTCAATATGCCATTTAATATGCAGGATATTGCCCCCAATATGCCATTTAATATGCAGGATATTGCCCCTAATATGCCATTTTAATATGCCAGATATTGCCCCCAATATGCCATTTAATATGCAGGATATTGCCCCCAATATGCCATTTAATATGCAGGATATTGCCCCCAATATGCCATTTAATATGCAGGATATTGCCCGCAATATGCCATTTTAATATGCCAGATATTGCCCCAATATGCCATTTAATATGCCAGGATATTGCCCCCAATATGCCATTTTAATATGTCAGATATTGCCCCAATATGCCATTTAATATGCAGGATATTGCCCCCAATATGCCATTTAATATGCAGGATATTGCCCCCAATATGCCATTTAATATGCAGGATATTGCCCCCAATATGCCATTTAATATGCCAGGATATTGCCCCCAATATGCCATTTTAATATGCCAGATATTGCCCCCAATATGCCATTTAATATGCCAGGATATTGCCCCCAATATGCCATTTAATATGCCAGGATATTGCCCCCAATATGCCATTTTAATATGCCAGATATTGCCCCAATATGCCATTTAATATGCAGGATATTGCCCCCAATATGCCAGGATTTTGCCCCTTAGTATGCTCGTTATGCCACCCTCCTCCCCTCCTCCCCCAGACCCCAGTACTTACCTCGTTCCTGCTCTGTCCCCCGGTGCTCTGAAGCTGCGTGGCTGTGAGGGAAGCGTTGTGAGCTTCCCTTCAGCCGCGCGGTCAATAAAGTTTGTTTTAAAAAAAAAACACTTTATTGACCGCGCGGCTGGAGGGGAGCTCACAACGCTTCCCTCACAGCCACGCAGCTTCAGAGCACCGGGGGACAGAGCAGGAACGAGGTAAGTTTTAGATTTTTTTTTTTTTCGGCGTATAACACGCACACACCATTTTCCCCCTATTTTCAGGGAGAAAAAGTGCGTGTTATACGCCGATAAATACGGTATTTATTCTGCAATAACCCTTCATAGTGTTCTTTTAAATAGCTGTTTATCTGATATTAGTGCCAGGGATTTCAGCATAAGCCATTAATGGCATTCAAAACAAAATCTTGCTATGTTGCATCCAGCAAGGCTATTGAAAAGCCATTATACAGCTGTTCTTCTTCGCTGGTGTTGGATGAGAGGGTGTTTTTTTTTTGTTTTGTTTTTTAACCACAGGTCAAATGATATGGTTTGTTATAGACAAAACCTTTTTACTAGATTTGTTCAAAAGAACAAATTAATTGTTTAGCTATACCTTTATGCCTTCAGGGAATAAACTAGAAGTACAGAGATTTTAATTAGCCAGATAGAGTTTGGAATTGTGGCACAACTAGTTCCGCTAAGGGCAGCAAGTTTCTGAACCTGCTTAATAACAGTTGCATGGCACAATTAGTAGACACCCCAACTAGAATGGATGCCTGTCTGGATTTGGTAATAACAAACAATGAGCAGCTTATCTCAAACAAACATTCACGTAAGAGAACACTTGGGGAATAGTGACCATAACATGGTTTCGTTTGAGAATGATGCAAAAAAGCCAATTAGTAACTACGCCACCAAAACACTTAATTTTAGAAGGGACATTGATGGACCAACGGCATCGTTTGAACATTTAGAATGGGAACGATTGTCTTCCACTACACTTTTTGAAATGTATGTTGCTGATGTTGTGAGGATGAACTGGCGTGTACTTTTGATAGTACACGCCAATTTATCCTCTGACCGACAGCTGCCATGCTTCCATAGGGCTCGCCCCGTTCTGACTGCTGAATGCGAGGGTCTCTCACTGCTAGCGTAGAGAGAGACCCTCGTTTTTGCATGGGATTCCCTGCAAAAACGAGGGTCTCTCTCTGTGCTAGCAGTGAGAGACCCTCGCATTCGGCAGTCACAGAGGGGCGAAACGTCAGCACCCGACAACCGGGAACTGCTGTGTTTTACATGTGAGACACAGCAGATAGTAAACCTGCGTGTATCTATTAACCCCTTAACGACAGATGACGTGCCAGGCACGTCACGGCAAATCGAGGACTTGCCGACAGCTGACGTGCCTGGCACGTCATGCACTAAACTGAGTAAAGAAAGCGACCAGCGGTCGCTTTCTTTACTCTAACGGTGTTGCTACAATGCCTCTAGGTAGAGGCATTGTGCAACACCCCCCAAAAGTGCAGGGGCGCGCTACGATCACTCCACGGAGTGATCGTAGCAGCCATTTAAAAATGGCTGCGCCGGCTGCACACATGTGCTTAGAAAGCGAACGATCGTTCGCTTTCTAAGCATCTCCGGTGTTGTTAAAGTGCCTCGCCAGCGAGGCACTTAACAACACCGTTCTGCTCCCCAGAGCCGATGGTGGTCGCTCTCCTGAGCGACCCCATCGGCTCAGTAGAAGGGAACGCTGCCTATACAGGCAGCGCTTCCCTTCTAATGGCAAGAGCATCGGAAGTGAAAGTATTTCACTTCCGATGCTCTAGGGGGAGCCAATCGATGCCGGCACAACAGATCTATGTGATCTGTGTGCAGGCATGTATGATAAGTGCTCTGATGAGCACTTATCATACTGTCAAAGGCAATATTAGCAAATATTGCCTTTGACAAGTATTGATCTGCCTCCCTCACCTTACTAGTTATAGTAAGGGAGAGAGACAGATCAGATAAAGTAAAAAAATAAAATAAAATAATAAAACAAATATTTAATAAAATTTTAAACACCAAGGGCTTTTATAAAAGCCATTTAACCCCTTCCCTGCCATTGATCGCTGTGTACGCAGTGATCATACACAGCAGCACATTTTTTGCTGTCTGTGCATTTTTTAGGGGTTAATTTTTTTTACTGTAATTCATTACAGTATAAAAAAAAGCTCTTTTAAGAGAGATTAACCCCTTTCTTGCTGTAGATCACTGCCTAAGCAGAGATCTGACGCAAATGCAGCAATCTTGCTGCAGAAGCATTTTTAATTTTTTTAAAACTTTTTTATTACACCCGTCACGTGTTAATTATACCCGCTAGGGGACTACGTTTAACGTAATTTTTTTTTTAAATAAGAGCTATTAACCCCTTCCTTGCCGTATATCACTTCCTAAGCAGCACATATGGTCACTGCCTAAGCAGTGCATATGGTCACTGCCTAAGCAGCGCATATGGAGCAATCTAGTCGCAGAAGGATTTTTTTTTTGCTATCAGCATTTTTTTTGTCAGACTCGCTAGGGGTTAATTATACCCACTAGGGGATTACGTGTATTCCTTTTGAAGCTGTCTGAACACGTGTATAGCGATCAGTAACAGCCGATCAGTGGCAAAGGTGGTTTGGTGATTTCTCAGATGAGCATCACCATTCGTCTGGTTCGATCAATATTGGTAAATATTGTTCTGACCCATATGGATCTGCCTCCCTCTCCTCACTTGAGTTTTAGTGAGGGAAAGAGACAGATCTGTATAACATAATTTTTTAATTGTAATAAATTAAATAAAATGTTAAAAAAATTGTGAGTCCCAAGGGCTTTTATAAAAGCCATACCCTTTGTATAGTGTAGTGTATTAACCCCTTCCCTGCCACTGATCACTGCACAGCAGAAATTTTTTTCTTGTCTGTGCATTTTTAGGGGTTAATTTTTTTGTACAGTACTACAAAGGCTCTTATAAGAGCTATTAACCCCTTCCTTGCTCTACATGTTCAAATTCCAAGTTTGAAAATCAAAAAGCGCACCTCTCAAATGTAGCCTTTCAACACCCAACAAAGCTGACAAAGCTATGCATGGGTGGTATCCCTGTGCTCGGGAGATGTTGCTGAACATATATTGTGGTATTGTTTGTCAGTGACACATACCGAAATATGTGAATTTGTGTCTAAAGTACAATGTATGTGGGAAAAAATACACAATAAAATGACTACCACAAACTTTGACAAAGGCTGGTGGTAGAATTGGTGCATGGAAAGTGTTAAAATAACACCATTTAAAATAGCCTAGGGTGTCTACTTTTACAAAATATATACTTTTTGGGGTAAAATACACTGTCCTACTTTAAAAAAAAGTCCCAAATGAAAGATGGGCTCAGGCTGGCTACACGTCAATATTCCAAGTTGAAAATGCGCACCTTCACAATGTGGCCCTTTTAGCCCCCAAACAACCCAACAAACCTATGCATGGGTGGTATCCCTGTACTCAAGAGATGTTGCTGAACACTTATTGGGGTGTTATTTGGCAGTGACACATACCAAAATCTGTAAATTCATGTCTGAAGTACAAGGTTTGTGAAAAAAAAACACAAAAAAATGACTACCACAAACTTTGACAAAGGCTGGTGGTAGAATTAGTGCATGGAAAGTGTAAAAATACCACCATTTGAGATAGCCTAGGGTGTCTACTTTAAAAAAATATATGGGTTGATGTGGTAAAATACACTGGCTGGTTTCAAATATGTCCCAAATGGGACATGGGTGCAGGCTGTCTGCATGTCAAAATTTCAAATTGGAAAACCAAAAACTTCACCTCCCAAATTTGGCCTTTTACCCCCCAAACAATCCAACAAACCTATGCATGGGGGGTATCCCTGTACTCAAGAGATGTTTCTGAACACTTATTGGGGTGTTATTTGGCAGTGACACATACCAAAATCTGTAAATTTATGTCTGAAGTACAAGGTTTGTGAAAAAAAAACACAAAAAAATTACTACCACAAACTTTGACAAAGGCTGGTGGTAGAAATAGTGCATGGAAAGTGTTAAAATACCACCATTTGAGATAGCCTAGGGTGTCTACTTTTAAAAAATATATGGGTTGATGGGGTAAAATACACTGGCTGGTTTCAAATATGTCCCAAATGGGACATGGGTGCAGGCTGTCTGCATGTAAAAATTTCAAGTTGGAAAACAAAAAACTGCACCTCACAAATTTGGCATTTTAGCCCCCAAACAACCCAACAAACCTATGCATGGGTGGTATCCCTGTACTCAGGAGAAATAGTAGAATCTATTTAGCATGTTTTTTCGTTCGCTATTGTCGATGAGGAGAAGTTGTTTCAAATAAAAACAAAGAAATTTGTGTATTTTTTTTTTTTTTAACATATTTTATTATTTTTTTTTAATAATATGATAAGATATGATCAAAAATATGGCATCCATAGAAAGCCCTTTTTGTCCCGATAAAAACAATATATAATATGTGTGGGTACAGCAAATGACGAAGAAGAAAATTACTGCTAAACACAAACAGCACAGAAATGTTAAAATAGCCATTGTCCAGAAAGGACAAAAATGTTTCAAAGGCTCTGTCCTTAAGGGGTTAAGAAACATGTCGGGTTTATTTTCAAAGTGCGGGACATGTTATGTTTAACCCTTGCTTCCTTGAAGGAAGCAAGGGTTAAACAAGTTGGAATATCCCTTTAAGCACACATTACAAAAGTACACATCCCAATATATACCTTTGGGAAACAAATACAAAAGACACAAATCAAAACCAATGTGGCATTCAAACATTATAAAAGATAGGGATCAGCAGTATCATTTATAGAGTACAAAGATGCCAACAAAGCCTGCAAAAAGGCAATTAAAATGGCTAAATTGGAAAATTAGAAAAGGATTGCTAAGGAGAGTAAAACTAACCACAACATTAAAGTAAACAAATGGAAAAAGCTAAAGGCAGAAAATGTTGGGCCCTTGTTATCCCAAATGGGAAATTTGGTAAGTGAGGACAGGGAGAAAGCAGACATTTTAAATACTGTTTTTTTCTTCTGTTTATACTAAGGAAGAACCGATAGATGAGCCCCTGCTACAGGAAGTTACCGAACAGTCACCGCAAACATGGGATTGGCTCCCGGGTTATTATAGGCCAGTGAGCTTGACATCTGTAGTGGGGAAATTATTTGAAGGATTGCTAAAGGTATACACTCAAGAATACATCTTGAATCAGAATATAATTAGTAAAAGTCAACATGGTTATGTGAAAGACAGGTCTTGTCAAACAAACTTAATAACATTCTGTGAAGAAGTCAGTAAAATATAGATCTAGGTGTGGCAGTTGATGTGATCTATTTGGATTTTGCGAAAGCATTTGATACAGTTCCACACAAAAGGTTACTCTACAAATTGAGAGAAATAGGTTTGGGGGCAAATGTATATATTTATATTGAAAATTGGCTAAAAGATGGGTTGTTGTAAATGGAAAATCCTCAAATTGCACCAGGGTATTACGCGGAGTACCACAGGGGTCTCTTTTATGCCCTCTTCTTTTTAATTTGTTTATTAATGATCTCCCAAGTTGTGTTGAGAGCCATGTCTCAGTGTTTGCTGATGACAATAATTGTGTTAAGTTAATACAGACTAACCTTGATGTTTGTTCCTCACAGGAAGTGGGGGACTGCGCAATTAAGTGGCAAATGAGGTTCAGTATAGACAAATGTAAAGTTATGCATTATGAAATAATAACAAAGCAACATGTACTATTGTATTTCCAGGATTTTCAACTGCATGAAATTTGGCAATCTCCGGCAAACTTCAGGGGGGTTTGGTTAGGAGTAATTAAATCATTAGGAATCTGCTGTTTGACCTCCAGAAATGAATGTGACCGAATGCCTGCATTAAATTGTGGGAAACTGTGTTTTCGTGCCAAAATCGGTCATACCGGGTAGCTTGGGCAGATTTCTTCGCAGTTCGGCTTTATGTCTTGATCTAGCACGAGTTCTGGCCAGATCGGGGCATACTGAGTCGACCTTTTAATGTTTTCTTTTAACCATTCCAGTGTTTCCTCTCCTATGTTTTCATTCTGGCTCGTGTCAAGGTCAAACCACTTGTCCTTGTACCGTAAATAAGATACTTCAGATCAGTGGGCAGCACTGTATGTTCTATTAACATCTCTCCCTGACATTTCACCTGTATGGACAGAACCAAACATTAACACTCCTCAGCAAATCCCTAGATTTATTTTTATTCTTAAGAGAATCTTTCACATTAAGCTACATCTAATATTAATCGGTTCTGTATATAACACAGCTCCAAACATAAAACCAATCTGTTTCGGTAGTCTACAGAAATAACATGTGTCTGCACAGAGATGTGTTTGCTGGGCTAGTTCTTTGCTTGAGGGTGTAATAAAAGTTCAGGATTTTGAGAGTTGAGGGGGCTCTCAGCCAAAGGGCAACATGAAATATAAACCGAGCTCTTTGCATGGCACTTCTCCATTAGACAGTGAGATGCAAGTGATACTTTGATAAGTCCACTTCATTGAATACATTTAAATATTAAATAATGATCATATTGTCCTCTGGGTGCCAGGTCTTTATTATTTATTATGGCTACTAACGGAATTATATTTGCAAATTATCAATCCCTGAAGCTTTAACTACTTACTTTAAAGAAAAACACATTAAATATATATGTTAGTTAAGTTGATCCTTAAGCTTGTCTATTTATACATTTTGACTTACTCCTGTATCATCTGATGATGCCATACACAGGTGACATCACAGATACAGTTAAAACATTATTTCTCTTACATTATGCATTTGCTTGCAAATTTTCCAACATAATGTACTGAACATGTTTCATACTTATTTATTCTCTACAGTCACATATAAGCAATGTTTAGGCTGACAGACTGCTTTTAATGCATGTCACCCTTTTTATTCAAGGCAGATTAATGCACTTGTCCTTTCACTGACGCGATCCTATCTACTATACTATCAAAGAATGTCTATCTTTTGTTCTATTCAAGCAATGTATTGTGTGTATCTGTGTGTCTAGGGGGCACTGTGCCTTTCTTTCACACAGCTCCTGAAGAAGAGCTCCAAGTGCTCTTCAAAGCATGTACACAAACTCTCCTTGGTTAGTCAGTCAAGGTGGCATCTTGACAGTCCTTAAAGGCTGATTTAATATTTCTAATGATCTATTTGAAAGTGCATTAAACAGTGCCTGAGGAAATTGAGTATTAACTATCAGAGGTTGGCCTGTGCAGCTGGAAATAGAGAAGTCTGCTGCACTGTGCAGGGGTATATATCAAGGTAGTGTGAGCTATAACCTTGTATACATACTGGATTGCACTCACATGACTTGCCCTAGGACCCAAAACGTACCCCAGCACCTAGATTTCCCTCACAGGACTTGCCTCAGTACTCAGGACTTACCCCAGCACTTAGGATGCACTCACATGATTTGCCCAAGAATCAAGGACTTTCCCCAGTACCCATAATTTACCCCAGCACCCACATTGCACTCACAGGACTTGCAGCAGAACACACTGTCTGGACTTACCCAAGCACTTGGATTGCACTCACAAGACTTTCCCCAGCACCTTGAATGCACTCACAAGACTTGCCCCAGCACCTAGATTGCACTTACAGGACTTGCCCCAGCACCCGGCACTTACCCCATTACATAGATTGCACTAACATGACTTAACCCAGCACCCAGGACTTCTAACTGCTACTGCACCAGCCTCTAACAGCATCCTGCACTCAGTATGAAGGAAGAAAAAGGTGCCAGATATGACATACGGCGGCAGAAGGACCGAAAATCCCACAGCAGCCATGGCCCAACTTCTTAAAGGTCGCATCCCACAGCAGCCCCAGGAAAGGATGCCTACCACGATGTTTCCTGGTATCCCTGCAGGCTAGTCCAGCCCTGCTTCCAGATGACTTGTGTTTTATTGCTAAAACATGTTTTACATTTTAGCGTCTGTTACACTTACGTATCTGAAATACGAGGGAATTCTGCTGCAGGCTTTTCAGTCCGGATAGAGGCTGCACAAAAAAATCGAGAGCCACATTCAGCTCGGGGACTGCCGGTTGGACATGGTTTGTGGATGAAACCATTGCTAAGGTGCAGTCCCATACATATTGGTATATGTGGTTCACCCCTTACTGGTTTAAAAAGCAATGAACACATTTGATTAGTGTCAAGGTATGGGCAAGTGATTAGGGCCAGAAGATATGGGAGAAATTTCATATTTTACATCCAGCCAAATGGAAATGAATGTGAATCAAAACTGTTCAAAAATGAATACGTCTTTGTACTCTGTGTCAGTTATTCAAATATCGTCATCTAAATCGGAATCTTTTTGTTACCCACATGAGTTTCAACTGCAGCACTGGGATATTAAAGTCAGCTGACAATCCTTCTCTGAATAAAGCATACCACAATAATAGAACATTCACACACGTGTTGATGATCCATTGAGGTTGGCAATCATGGAATACTGAATATACAGTATGATATCTGATTGTCACCATAATCGTCATCAATCTATGGTAAGTTATAGGTAGTTCTATAGCAAACGATGAGTAAATTACTAGCCACATAGAACTGCAGTCCTCCTGAAGAAAGGAGCAGCGTTAATTCCAATCGGAGAGACAGTCAAGGAGATACTGGATATTGTGTAACAGTGACGGGATTTACAATCTCACATCACAAATTCTTTATGGATCAGATAAAATGGCAGAAGGATTTTCACTCTGCCTGGCTACTAATGCTCCATACGTCCCCTTCTGCAGCATTGTGAACTAGCTAATCCTTTTAACAAACATGTATTTTACATGAACCTTTTCTATTCTAATTTGTTGGTCAGGAATTTGTTTAATTAACCCAGCGTATAAACAAATAGACAACCTTTGGGGTCATATATGAAAGCGGCGCACACGAGCATAGAGGGCCAAATAATGGCGCTATCAGCGTGTGCGCCTATGTATAAAGCAAACTCCCGACAAATGTCAGCACTCTGTGTACACCGGTTACTTAGGTTTGGTTGTGCCAGCACTCAGTGCGCCGGGACAGCCAATGTACAAAAAAAAAAATAATCAGGTGATGAATAGCGCCGGATTAGTGCTGCGGAAACGTTTTGGGAATGATAAAAAGTTATGCATAACAAACGGCGATTGCGCCTTTTTATACTTCTTCTGACGCTTTGCACTGCCGGAGCTTTCATACATGACCCCCCCATGTAAATGGCCATTTCTATCACAACCCCCTTGATGCTCAGGTTGCTATTTATCCTTCTTCTAGGGTCCACAGCCGCTAAAGTACCTGCTTAAGTCTGTTTAGATAAAAAGGCTGTGGTGGTGGTTGATGGTATGGAGCTATGCATAGTTACCAACATTCAATGATTCGACGGTCATTAACGTACTATTATATTTCTTGACAACCGTTAAGAGTCAATGACATCAATGTCTCAGATATACATAGCTTAAACTGGAATACGTGAACTCTATAAATCTGTGCTGCCTGAGCGTGATGTGAGCAGCTACATTACCAGAAGCTACCAGCCTCTCCGGGGTTTGAGGACAGTGTGGAGGACCTAATCAGTTCTCCTCTTACAGTACTACAAAAAGCCATGAAGACACAATGAACCATACTCACATCTTGTGTACATATTCATTCTGCTACTGAAAACAATGATAAAAACGAGCCTTTTACATGTCATCTCTTCAACCATTACAGTGATGTTGTGCAAAGCTGTACTGCAATTAATGCTATTTCTATACTTGGCAAAAAAAATAAAGTGCGGTATTATGGGACTAACTGTTTTGCCGGATTTCTGTCTGGTACATCAGGAGATTTAAGGTAAATGTTTTAATTCCGGTGACGTGAACATCTGCTCAGTGTGACAACAGATCAAGGTAACAAACAGCATTTAATGCGCATTGCGAGCTAAAACAAATGTTTCCATTTATATGCAGAGGGGAAAAAAATAAAATAGAAAAACAGCGTTTTCTCTATAATTGAACTATTCGTCTGTCACTGGCAGAGCAATTTATTACAACGGGAGATGTTTGGAGACAACTTACTCATAATAAAAAAAAATTACCATGTAGAGAAGCAAAATTGAATGTGAAATGACTGTTCTGCGGCTATTATCCGAGTGATTGGATGGATTCAATCCTTTTTAACAAATATAAAGTAAAAGAACACAAAGGCATAGAGCAGGCGTGTCCAACATGTGGCCCGCGGGCAAAATGCCGCTAATTTGACAGCAAGGTGCAGCCCACCCGACTTAACTGCCCCGATTATCCCTGTAAATTGATACTTTTTGTTTGACTAAAGTTCTTTTAAACGTGTTTTGCGCTACTTTTGCATTACTTCTAAAAACCAAACACTTTTTCCATGGCTAACAAGCTATTCTGCACCATTACTGTAAATAAAAATAATGAATGCATTTGTGGCCCACTTTTCCTCCAATGGTAAGATCTGATTGGATTTGACATATAATTAGTCTTGCCAACTGGTCCGTTTTTTACAGGCCACATAAAACTTTCATATGCTGCCTTGTAGTGTTTTGCAAAGATGTGTGACCAGAAGTAAATCAATCACCCCCTCACGCCGCACTGAATGTTCTGAGCGCTGGGTGTCACTTAAACAACACCAAAAAGTCGGTGCAGCCAAGTGCCGGATCAAGTCCTGAGTGCTGGTTGCTGGGGTAAGTCCTTAGAGTGCAAGTGGGTGCTGGGGCAGTGTCCTGAGTGCAAACCTGATTGCTGGGGCAGTGTCCTGAGTGCAAACCTCGTTCCTGGGGCTGTGTCCTGAGTGCAACCCTGTTTGCTGGGGCTGTGTCCTGAGTGCAAACCTGGTTGCTGGGGCAGTGTCCTGAGTGCAAACCTGGTTGCTGGGGCAGTGTCCTGAGTGCAAACCTGGTTGCTGGGGCAGTGTCCTGAGTGCAATCCTGGTTGCTGGGGCAGTGTCCTGAGTGCAATCCTGGTTGCTGGGGCAGTGTCTTGAGAGTAATCCTGGTTGCTGAGGCAGTGTCCTGAGTGCAAACCTGGTTGCTGGGGCAGTGTCCTGAGTGCAACCCTGATTGATGGGGCAGTGTCCTGAGTGCAAACCTGATTGCTAAGGCAGTGTCCTGAGTGCAAACCTGGTTGCTGTCGCAGTGTCCTGAGTGCAAACCTGGTTGCTGGGGCAGTGTCCTGAGTGCAACCCTGATTGCTGGGGCAGTGTCCTGAGTGCAAACCTGATTGCTAAGGCAGTGTCCTGAGTGCAAACCTGGTTGCTGTCACAGTGTCCTGAGTGCAAACCTGGTTGCTGTCGCAGTGTCCTGAGTGCAAACCTGGTTGCTGTCGCAGTGTCCTGAGTGCAAACCTGGTTGTTGGTGCAGTGTCCTGAGTGCAAACCTGGTTGCTGGGGTAGTGTCATGAGTGCAAACCTGGTTGCTGGGGCAGTGTCCTGAGTGCAAACCTGGTTGCTGGGGCAGTGTCCTGAGCGCAAACCTGGTTGCAGGGGCAAAGTTCTGAGTGCAAATTCCTGTGAGTGCAAATCTGGGTGCTTGGGTAAAGTCCTGTGAGTGTATTCTGGGTGCTGGGGCAAAGTTCTATGAGTGCAATCTAGGTGTTTAATTTAAATTCTCTTTATTTTAACAGGTAGAATTTAATGTGCCAGGTTCTCTCTTAAATAAAAGTATGCAATATATGTTTTTGACAATTTTTAACTTTCCTGGATCTTACAAAGCTGCACTTGGCACAGCTTGTTCTAATTTAGTCAATGGGGAAATCAATGGCCCATCTTTAGATTTGAGTAAAAAAAAAAAAAAATCCAAGGACTATAAATTGTGAGACCCAAGACAATGCTGCTCAGTAGACTTTAACTACAGCTCTGGTGGTTTGTGTTTCTAATCCGGAGAAATCGTAACTTAGAAAATGTTAGAATGTGATACAGTTCCAGCTGAGTATTTGATTGGTAAACCAAAAGCCAGCTAATAAATATTGTAGAGAAGTACGAAGATTAAAATGAAGAAGGAGCCTGGACACTGCGGAGATTTCCTGGTACTATCACATTACACAGAATAGAAGCAGCACGCATTCAAAAATGATTAAACCTGGGAATAGTTTGAAATATTAATGAAATGGTGGCCTCTTCTGCTCTTTCTGAGAGTAACTCCCAACATTTACCCTCTGGAAGCACGCTGATGCTGGAGGGCATGTCATGGGAGGGAGAGTGCCTGTACTACTGCAAAATCACAAACCTTGAGGGGACCCGTTAGTGAATTTAAAGTGGGACAGTTGGAAGTTACTGCTTATGTGAAAGGAGGTTGGACTGGACTATATGCCCAAGTAAGCCATGGGTGGGACTAAGCACTGTAACCCCACCAACAGAGAAAGGTCCAAGTTGTTGAAATCTTTGGCTGAAAAATTGGATTTTCTAGGTCTTGGAAAATGGGAACCTTTGGGGGAAACATGGCAAGCTCTGAAATGCATTATAAGATGATGTGTGTTGGCCACACTGATTCGCTGGCAGAGAAGACAGGTGCTCCCATAATTCCTGATTGGCTCTGGAACTCTTAGGAGGAGGAATCAGGCAAAGAGAATGACTCTGCTACACAGGTTATGTCCCCTAGGTCAATGAATATGACATGAAGCATGGTAAAAAGGCAAGCAGTAATCAAAGAAAGGCTGACAAAGTCAAGTTCAATTCAATTAAAGGAGTCATGAGCTCGGTTAAAATAAAATCATTATGACTTTTAATGATGACAATAAATAAGCATTTATTGGTACCAGCATTTGTTGTCCCCACCCCCCGCCTCCAATGTCTGTAGTACTTATTAATTATTTTTGCAGGGTTTGTCCTGAGGAGTGATAATATCACTATTTACATATCAGTATTCTTTTTAAAAATAGATGTTCGCAATCAGAGGACTTGCGTATCTTTTCACTCATATCGATACACATTCAAAGAAGTAAATGTAAGTGAGTGGAACAGCTTACAGCTCCACGCTCCCAAAGATCGATCTGGCAGCCTCCTGGCCACAGGTATAACAAAAAAAAAAAGAGATGCTAATTTAATGATCACTGGCAGTAGTGATGATAAATATAAACAAACAGGCACACAAACGGGATGCATTGGAGTGATGATTTATTCCATTTTGTGCGAATGAGACAAAAGCATGCAAACAAACGGAGGAGGATTACAGAGGAAAGGAGAGTACCGTGTGTGTTTCCAATCCAGAGTGGTTCTTAATAGGCCTATGATTAAGACCCCACTCCAAACGTATAAGACATTTTCCTTTTCTCTGTACTCCTCTGTTTGTTTTCTCAAATATGTCTCATCCCCATGCATCCCGTTCGTATGTGCCTGTTTAGTTATATTTGTCAGCACTCCTGCCCCAAGGATCCTTATACCTGCATCTCTGCTTATTTGGCTTCCATAAACAACCTTTTGACCTGAATCACTACTGTCAAAAAACTACTAAATGTGCTCCGTGCAAGAGGATTACATAAAGATATTTTAAACCATGTTCCTAGGTATACCATGCAGGCAGAAAAACAAAAAACTGCAGTGTCTTTTTAAACAACTGGGGTCTGTTCAATGACCTGAGTTAATTTATCTCATTTCATTGAATCCCATAGATTGCAATTGAACAACATGAGTTAAAAACAACAGTAATTGGTGATGTCTTGGGTCATTGAATCGGACCCAATGTCTCTAAAACAAATTCACAGATTGTGACAAAAATCAACTTTAAATGTAGCTAAAAATGTTCCTTTCCAGCCTTCCATTAGCAGTGGTGCCCCTGATCCCAATCTCAGAGACACAGTGACACATAATGTTTACAGCAGCAATGGAACATCTGCAACAAACAGCACAACATTCCAGCTACAGGGGGAATTTTAAGGAGGGGCGAATGATAGATCATCTTCACACATTGATTTACAGCAAAAATCCATAAACATTCCTTATCTGAGACATGTGTCACTAGTGGTTGTGGTCGTTTTTGTATTCTAAACAACAGTAGGTTGATCTAAACCACACATTGGGATGCCGGCAGGCCGGTAAATAATTGGCATCAGGCCAATGTTAAGTCTATGGAGACAGATCCAAGGCCGGTATTATTTTTTGAAGAAAAGGTGGCAACCCTAACCACACAGGGGTCACCCTTAAACATAGAATATGTTGGCAGACACCATTTGGCCCATCTAGTCAGCCCAATTTTTCTAAATACTTTTATTAGTCCCCGGCCCTGTCTTATTAACACTTCAGCTCCCTAAGGTTTTGTCACAGAACAACAACTATGCAAAGCTTCAAATTAGACATGAGAAGTCAAGGTAATACAGTAAAAATAAGCAAGTGTTGGGATAACTATGGATAGTTGACAACTCTGTGTCAACAGGTCCAGGGACCAAAATGTGGTGGACTGGACACCATGTTACATCACATTCCATGGAATTGGAGCTTGTCTACAGTCCAACGACCGGTGCATAGGCAGTATTAATACCAGGATAGGACAGAAAGTATCCCTCCCAACATTGCCGCCAGCGAATCAGAATGTTGGGGGGTGGAGTCTGGGGGAGGTGCTTAAGATTGCAACAGAAGCCAAATGCGCAGTATTTCATCCTCCAGTTTCCCAAACACCGGAGAATGCGACCGGGACCATGGAATTGCGTTCCTGAGTCCTGCTGAGCTCTACCTCTGTCCCGAAAAGCGGTACAGAGGAAGAGCTAAGTGGGCTCAAATTGGGACTGTCACACTCAAAACGGGAGGTAGGCAGAAAGAAAATGGTACTGTTGACAACTATGCACGTGGACAGCATTGTCCGTGGCGTGGACAGCATTGTCCGTGGCATGGACAGCATTGTCCGTGGCATGGTCAGTGAAGGCTCATAGAATTGCCTATTCAGTAACCAGAATACAGAATATGGTCAGAGGCACAGCCCATACCAGGCAGGGTATGGAAACATAGAACTGTGCCTCTACTACATCCCATACTAGCAACAGCCAAGTATAAAAGGTCAGGACGGATTTAGGCCAAGCTGAGTATACAAAGTACCTCAATATATTTGGGGCATATAGATTCCCCAAATTGGACAAAAGTGGCCTCGTCTGACAGGTGGGATCCCGTGGAAAGTCCCTGCAGCGGGATCCGAGCACAGCTCATCATGGGGAGCCGCGATAATCTGTTTAACGCTGGACGTACTATGCCGTCCTAGCGTCTTTTAGGCACTGAAAATCAGGGCGGCATTGTACGTCCTAGCGCCAGGAAGGGGTTAACTGGTAAGAAGTCATTATTTTGTAACCCTTTTCCTGCCAAACCAACCAGAGTGGGCTGGATTCTAAAATACAAAATGGAGTTAATACTCCAGCTGTTGACACTACATTCCCCATGACTCTCAGCCAGTGTGTTAAGCATCATGGGAAGGAGAGTACTCATCAACTAGAGTGCCAAAGGTTAGGTATTATATGACTATGGGTTGGTACTGCAGCTGCTGCGGAATGCAGGATGTGGATGGGGCTGTGTGAGGTGGACGGGCAATAGGCTTACAGTAAGTCTACAGTACAAACACTAACTTGTGTTGACAGAATCTCAAATAATATTCAACCAGCCATATTACTGGCTTAACGTTACTGGATTTGTAGTTACAGACCGGGATTATTACACTGCACACTACAATTTTTGTAGTTGACGGCAACTCCCTTGCCATACAGCCAGCCCACTACTGGCCTACTTCCTATGATGCTCAGGTATTTGCTGGCCTGTTACCATGGTTATATAATTATCCTACAAATGGGTAACTTTTGTAACATTTGTCTCCCACCAGGAAACCTCCTAGGCCAACATAGGTAAACAATGGGGAGAAGGTAGGAGGCATTGGGGGTACTGGGGATATATAGTGCTAATAGCATGAAATGCGTTGGGGTGTCAGAAGTTGACTTCTGCCTCCTCACGACATCACTTTGACTGTTATTGATTCTATAGATTTGTCTCACCAATTTTCTTCAATAAATTGCTGATTTCCACACGCCGTGAGTCCATTCCTGCTTTGAATTTTTTTAAATGTTTACATATTTATCAGTCCAGACATAGACAAATTGTTTGCAAATGGAGACAATTTAGTAGTGTAGTTAGTCTCCCCAGAGAGATTCCAACCAAGATAACAACATGCACACACAGAACAGACGGAACATGCACACACAGCACAGACAGAACATGTACACACAGCACACACAGCACATGCACACACAGCACAGACGGAACATGCACACACAGCACAGACGGAACATGCACACACAGCACAGACGGAACATGCACACACAGCACAGACGGAACATGCACACACAGCACAGACGGAACATGCACACACAGCACAGACGGAACAATGGCCTAGATCAGGGGTCTCCAAACTTTTCAGTAGGAAGGCCACATTGTACATTTTGCGGGCCAAAGAAAAAACATTATAATTCCACTTTTTACATATGTAATAAAAAGTTTATTGGAATCCATTTGTTGTTTTTATTTCCTTTCTTTGCACCCACATTGCACCCAGATTGCACTCACAGGCAGAACAACATGGAGAAAGCCGTTGCTCTCCAAGAAAAACCCCACCGCTCTGTGCCTGAAGTTTGCCACTCCACAATGCTATTGGGGAAAACGTTTTGTGGACTGATTAAACGACGGTTGAATTGTTCAGGAGGAACACGCAGCACTACATACAGCATAAAAAGGGCACCGCATGGCAACATGAATCATGCATCAGATGCATCATCAGCATCATCCCAACGGTGAAGTAAAGTGACCATAAACATCACAGTACAGCTACTAAATAATAGCTTAAAAAAAAAAAAAGCTCCCATTTTGGACTGGCCAATTTAGAGCCCAGACCTTAACCCAAGGGAGATGCTGTGGAATGACCTCAAGAGAGCTGTTCACACCAGACATCCTATGGCTTAGCTTATAAACAGTTCTAGAAGGAAGAATTGGCCAGAGTTCTTCCTGAACATTGTGCAGGTCTGATCCGCAGCTACCGGGAGCGCTTGTTAGAGATTATTGCTGCCAAAGCAGATTCGAGCAGTTATTAAATCCAGGGATTCACTTTCCCACCAGCACCGTGATTGTTTAATGGGTCTATTCAATAAAGACATAAATGATTTTCATTGTTTGTGTGTTAATAACTGAAGAGCATTTGGGGGTCACGTATAAACACGGCTCGCACGCAGACTGCGCCAAATAGTGGCGCAATAGGTATGTGCGCCATTGTATAAAGCAGCTTCCGACAAGTTTGGGGAGTCTGCGATGCGTGCAACAAATGCGTAGATTTAGGTTGTGCCGGCACCTGTGGTGCGGCAGCCTGCGTATAAAAAAAATCAGGCGCTGGAAAGCTGTTTGGCGGAGGTTCCTCTCCCGTAGTTTCGGGAGCTATAAAAAAAAATTAAAAAAGCGCAATCGCCGTTATCCATAACAAACGAGGATTGCGCCTTTTTATAAAATGTTGCAGTGCGGTAGTTTTTTATACATTACCCAGATTTGTTTTTGTCTATTATTGTGACATGACCAATTAATGCGAAGAGTTCACTTACTTTTTCTTGCCACTGTAAATGCGTCATACTCTATACATTGGTACGGCAGAAAAGGATTACATATTAATACTGTCAAAGGCTCACCATGTGCTTATAATTAAATGTATTGTTATTATGCTAAAAACAAATCTTAAGAGAATCACAGACTACACAGGTAAAATCCGAATCCGCAGTTAAAATCCATTCACAGAGCCTACAGCTTTAAAGACCTTGTTTGTTTTAAAGAGGATTTGACTAATCACTTAATATGTGCCTTCAGTTTTACCACAGCTTTGAGAAATGCCCTTAAATAAAGGCAACATATAATCAACTGCTCTAAATACAACCAACTGTGGCACAACCTGTAGCTGTAATATTCAGAGACGTGTAATTATACTGCGTGAAGTGTAAGCATAATGAGGCATATCGCTGAAAGCAAATTGTGAATGAACTTCCTTTCTAGCGCAGGCACTTTTCATCCAGCGGGATTCGAGCAAAGAAGCGAGAATGAATAAACACAGTGCAGTCACACCATCTATTTACCCATTGTGCTGTCCCACATCTGGTTTAGACCCACACGCTGCTGCTTTAATACACACCCCTTTTTCTACAGCGACGGAGTCCAGTGTGCACCAATCAGAACGACCTAAGAGGTTCTGACTCATTATGGGGCATGGGAGCATGCATCCCTCCCAACTTGTTCCCTTAGCGAATCAGGATGCCCGGGGGCGGAGCTTGGGAGGTAGAGTGTCATCGCTACCGCTGTCACTCAAGCTGACAGCCCTACCATTCATATGTCACTCAATTTGAGACAGCGGAGAATGAGTCCAGGAATTGCAGTCCCAAATCCCGCTGTCCTGATGAACGCTATCTCTGGCCCAAAAAAACAGGACAGAGGTAGAGCTTGATGGGATAGCAGGACAGAGCTTGTAATCCAGGACAGATGGCCGGGTGCAACATGCTGGTTTGGGAACACACAGAGCCCCTACTTTTATGCTCTGTGCCCTAAAGCAGTGGACTGATTAGGGGAGATCTCCTTTTCTCCAAGCACAGGGAGAGTCGCAGGGCCAGATACACATACAGCCCCAGGAATACTGAATGCTTCTTAGCCCTGCACCAAGTGTTCCAGAATCACTTAGGGTTGCTACACAGCAGGTAGATAATTGGCTTGAGGCTACTGTTAAGTCTATGAAGGCAACAGCTTTTCTGGTATTTTATCTTAAAGAAAAGAAGGCAGACCTATGTGCATAGGCAGCATTAATGCTAGGACAGGTTTTTTAAGGTTATGAATGCATATTAATGTGCTTTCAAAGCAGTTTAAAATACATATTTTACATTTTGCATTGCTTAAACTATAAAATACTTACAGCTAGATGAAATTACAGCATTTTGCAAGCAACCAGGACTGCCCACACTAGCAAGAATAAAAGTCAACTCTTTTTTTTTTTGCTGCAGGAACCAATGAGAATAATTTCTTTCAAATGAATGGAATTTCCTGTCTCTCTAGTGATGTCATCATACAATGTGTTGCACTGTTAAAAGATCCTACATGTACAAGAGCAAGGTCACTTACAATCCACACAATGTATTCAATTCGAGGAGCACAGGAAGTGACTAAATGAAACAAAACTTTATAGGCTCAGTGTCTATATAATCAGTGTTGCTGCAGAGTAGTCACTGGGGAGGGCTTGAGTCAAATATTAAAAATGTGATTCATGCAGAATGCCTGCATCAAATCACACTGGGAAAAAAAGCTTGTGCACTATACAAGCAGTAATCTTTATCTTGCACCAAAAAGAGTTTGGGGGCCTTTCATTTATAATCTTTATTCATTCATTGCTCAGTGAACTTATTACTTAATAAATCTAATAATTATCTAAACTGAAAGCGGGATGTTGTTTTTTTGCATACAGATGCTTATTTTAGTGACATCGACTTTAATAAAAATACTAAACTGATTTCTAAATATGTCCCAATTTGACTGGTATTCATTACCCCCTAAATTTATTGTGGAGATTATATAGACAAGGAGCATATAACTTTTTGTTTAATTTAGTCACTTCCTGTGCTTGTGGAATAGAATAGATTTTGTGGGCTGTGATAAACTTGCTCTGGTAAAAGAAGGATCACTTAACAGTGCAACACATTGTCTGATGACATCACCAGAGAGACAAGAAATGCAATTCATTTGAATGACATCATTCTCATTGGTTCCTGCAGCAAAAAAATAAAAATAAAGGTTGACTTTTACTCAGCTAGTATGGCTAGTCTTGGTTTCTTGCGAACTACTCTAATTTCACAATTACAAGCTGCAAGTATTTTATATTTTAAGCAATGCAAAAGCACGTTAATATGCATTAATGTTTGGAAGGTGCATTTTGGGTACCAGATAGTCCGTTTAACACTCCAATGTTTGCAATGAAAGATATAAATATACTGCAAATACAGAATCATTCTTACATGCTCCCATAATACATGTGACATCAAAATTGACTTTAGCCAATCCGCAGACAGGGTATGTAGGGAGTGACAAATCTAACCAATCACAGGGTGATGCAATGACTTCCAACTATAGCTCAGTAGAAGCTTTGCAGGAGACAAACATAAAAGCTTGAGAGGTATCACTCAGCAGCATAGCTTCGGGACTCAATTAAGGGACATTTAGAAAACAAGGTGTACGTGCAGGGATGACTGAAGATGTGGCAGGGAAGTTAATACCTTTAGTCATATTACCTTGCTTATCTGCTGCATCTCATATTTTAAAAGAAGCCTCATGTGAGAGATGAAGTAAAATGGAGTGTTCTGGTAACGCCATGTCATGGATATAGATTTCACTTTTAGGATTCCAAGGAGCATAGATTAGTTAAAGTAATGCTTGGGAATGCTTTTAAAGTGATCTTGTCATCTTCCCAAATATCCAATTTACTATGGGACATATTGTAAATCTACATTACATGGTCGCCAACTTCAAAATTACCTACTTTTTTCCATGCGTATTAAAGTTAAATAATTATACATTCGGTGCTTAGGTGCCCTGTTTTGGCCACCCTGGTGGTGTCCCCCCCCTTCTTATCACCCTCTAGGTCACAGGTGGTAAGGTATAGTTTATCAGATAATATTTTTTCTTTTTTTTTCAATTGCTTCACTCCATTTCTCATGTCCTCTTTTCATTATTGTAACCACATCTCTTACCTCCTGATTGCACCCATATACTAATGGCTCTGGGACCCAGGCCTTAACCCAGCAACCCATTTGCAGCAAAATAGCACTCACGTGACTTGTCCCTGCACCCAGATTGCACCCAAGACCTGTCCAGCACCCAGACTGCACCAGGGACTTAATCCAGGGCCCAGATGGCTTGGCCAACACACAGACATCAGTTGCCGGCACTCCTCTGCCCCCTGCACAATGAGATTGCCTCTGGTGACCTCAGGGTGTTAACATAGAAACATAGAATGTGTCGGCAGATAAGAACTATTCGGTCCATCTAGTCTGCCCAATCAATCTAGTCTGCCCAAGTTGTGTGTTGGCACAGGTCACACAGCTCTAAGCAAAATATCCCAACTTATCCTTACAATACACGCATACATGTATAACTAAAGGACTCTACAGAGAATTCATCTGCATTTTTTTATACAAGTTGTACAGCTAGGGTTGCCAGGTCCGCAAGTTTTTTTTTTAAAATGACCCTCAAAACAAACAGACGATTATGCATGTGCATGCATGGAATCTGAAGTAGGAGGAGTTAACATAAAATCTATGCACGTTGATCACAAGAAATAGTGAACAAATAATAGAACAGCTGAAAAAAAAATGTTTTTCCGTGTGTGGGTTTTATAATTTGAGCCACACTGCTAAAGCAAGGTTAAAGGATACTCCATCCACCAAATGTACTTGAACGCTTCCATTAGCATCATTAATGTGCCGCTTGTTATATTTATCTATGTTTACATGAAATGCATTAAGATTTTTTTTATCCAGAGATCCTATTCAATGTTTGCCAGGTTAACTCCATCTACTGCTGTAGAAGAATAAGAATACACATGTCAATACATGTCATTCTTGCACCAAGTAAGCTTTCTTATTGTCGTGGGCAAGTAATCTACGTTGTAAATTTGAGTGTGTACTATTTTATGTGGAAGGGCATCCTGTAGCGTGTTTAACCCTCATAGTAATGGAGGATTTGAGAGAACCGTATCCTTTCTCAGGAAGTGAAAGGGTTATGTGAGGGCACTTGAGTTCATCACTTGGCTTTGTATTTGTGCATTAGTGATGTCACTTCTCCCCTCTATGATTGCCTGGGTACGTCAGCCAGTTTCAAAATGAACATTTCCGCAGCCTCAACAGTAATCCTGGACTACCTGCAGTGTCTGCAAAGCTGAATTGTATAAAGAAAAAAATATATAGTGTCATCCTGATTACCAATCTCATTTAATCATGTATTGCAGAGAGCCACTCTACAACAAGGACTGTTCAAGCTGTACAGGCAGCATTCACAAAAAAATGTGGATGCACTACTCAAAAAAACATCTCTACATCTTTATTCGAAGAGGGAACAAACATTTCATGTATTGTACATTAAGGGCACTTAACGATAGGCTCGCAGACAGCGGATGTGATTACGTATTTGAAATCGGGTAAATTTACATAAGAAATATTAAAGGGACACTAAACTTTTTTTTTTAGGAGAGTGGAACTCACTGTCTGGCACATTTGCTCAGGGTCTGACTGTTGCGGATGCTCTCTGCTGATTCCATGTAAAAATAAGTGTCGCCGACCAGACAGGCTGCTTCCCAAAGAAACATGGCAGCTGCCAGCCACAATATAAGCTAGCAATGTTCTACTAAAAGTACTAGGGGTTCTAGACCAGAAGCACAAGTAAAAAACAAACAAAAAAAGTTTAGTACCCCTTCCCGACGCTAGGACGTTCTATGCCATCCTGATTTTAATGTACCTAAAAGATGCTAGGACGGCATAGAACATCCACTATTAACCAGCACATTGCGGCTCACACGATGAGCTGTGCTCGGATCCCGCTGTAGGGACTTGTCGCGGGATCCTACCTGTCAGATGAGGCCACTTTGAGCGAGCACTGGCTACATTTCTCCGAAACGCGCTGTGCGCGAACTTCCGGATTCGGGCACGGATCCGCAACATCACATGTGACGTCCAGAGGTATGGCGATCTTTTGGCAGGGACCCACAGGGTCTATTAAGATCTTTGCCATAGTGTTCCTGGCTACCAATCGGTGGCTTGAACAAAACGTGGCGTTTTGGTGCTTGAGTCGTCTGGGACACAAGCACCATGCGCCACGAAAGGGTTAAAGGAAACAGAGGGCGTTGAGTCAATGTTAAAAGCTCCCACTCTATCTGAATATGTTCCATACGTTTTAAATGACATTGAAGTCACGCATAAAATCTCCCGTACTACAAAGTGTGGCAGGTTTTATAAGAGGGTGTACTCGCCATTTGTTTTGTATAATGGTGATTTTTTTTTTTTATAACTACCCAATACTTTGCATTGCGGGAGATGGACATAAATCAAGCGCAGATTAAAACAATGTGTGCTTTATACATAGGCACACGCGCCAGTATTTGGTGCAATCAGCGTACGCAACATGTTTATACATGACCCCCTGTGTGAGAAAAGTGGTCAGTATACAACTGAGCGTTATTTGCAATAAGGCATAGCAAACGTAGACTGAGAAATAAACTGAATATCTTTTATCACTGTAACTCTGGTAACTAGTTTTTAATGGCAAATTTAATTAAATAAAAATGACACGCGGCAGACCAACTTTAAATGAATATTAATGATCAAACTATTTTATCTCATTTCTTTCTCATCCAACCAATGTATCTTCGACCTCTGGCAGATCAGCCTCCACTAAATACAAAACTAGATGTAGGTCGCTAATTAAATACTTCACAGCAAGTGGATTCAGTTTGCCATAAACACAATAAAAATTCCTATTCAATGACGTTTTCTAGATGCACGCAGGAACAGGCTCAGGTTCTATATCTTCTATAAAAGGTGAAACAAACAACATCAACACAAAAAAATCTATTTTGTATTAAGAGAAAGATGTTAATGGTGCTGTAAAATTATGTGCACATTAGATGGTCCATAAACAAATGCAACATTCTTCTTTTATATAGCAAACTATTTCCCATGTGATAATTCTCTTACAGCATGAGAGAATTCCATAACATTGTATTGGATTTGTGGATTATAAAAGGTTACAGATTGCTTGTTCTCTTGACTCATCAAGTCAACACAGATTTCATAAAAAAAAGAGTCTGAGTTATGACCCTTATGACACAAAGAGAAGATTGTGTTTCTGCAAACAAACAAAAAATAATAATAATAATCCAGCGCAACACTAGCTGGTTCCTCACTGTGAACACTGATGGCCCTGTGTAATTACATCTTCATAACAAGATAAACAAAATGGCCCTTAAATGTGACCAACTCATTCCATCTTTCACCTTCAAGCTCTATTAGAAGATATGTGGGGATTCATTTAAAAGGCAAGCGTAGGCTTTTATTGGCACGCACACATAGCTAAAGAGATTGTCCAGATGGACATCAAAACAAACCGAAGCATTGTCCTGAAGGGGTTAATATACACATTTGTCTTGAGTTCTGCTGACATAGAAACATAGAAACGTAGAATGTGTCGGCAGATAAGAACCATTCGGTCCATCTAGTCTGCCCAATTTTTTTTTGAGTACTTTTATTAGTCTCCCGTTCCCGGTCTTATAGCTAGGATAGCCTTGTGTCTATCCCACGCATGCTTAAACTCCTTGACTGTGTTTACCTCTACCACTTCTGCTGTCAGGCTATTCCATACATCCACTACCCTCTCAGTAAAGTAATACTTCCTGATATTACTTTTAAATCGTTGCCCCTCTAATTTAAGACTATGTCCTCTAGTTGTGGTAGTTTTTCTTCTTTTAAATATACTCTCCTCCTTTACCGTGTTGATTCCCTTTATGTATTTAAATGTTTCTATCATATACCCCCTGTTACGTCTTTCCTCCAAGTTATACATGTTAAGATGCTTTAACCTTTCCTGGTAAGTTTTATCCTTCAACCCATGAACCAGTTTAGTAGCCCTTCTCTGAACTCTCTCCAAAGTATCAATATCCTTCTGGAGATACGGTCTCCAGTACTGCGTACAATACTCCAAGTGAGGTCTCACCAGTGAGGTCTGACATCTTGGTCTTTTTTTCCATGCTGCACACTCACAGCATTTAACATTGTAGGCATCAGCATCACATTAAGGATGGACAATTCTAACACTACGAAAAAGAAATACCCAAATTCTAACTTCAAGTATATTTAGGAGTATATCAAATCCGCTGAATTTCCAGTGACAATCGCCCCAAACAATCTAAAATAAGTTTTCATCTTGCTCTGTGTACATTTATAGGTCCTAATAATGTAACTTATTGCTTGTTTAATATCAGATTTTGCACTTACTCCATTCTCTATTGAGCTTTTTTTTCTCTGCTATTTTTCTTAACCAATCAAATACAATCACACTGGCGTACGCACGGTCTTGTTTATTTGGATGGAGCTACTGGTTCTGATGAGGTTCATCTCCGGTTACTGGAAATCATTATGTACTCACTTCTACAGATTCCTTTCCAACATGTGTCACGATCCCTACTCCAGTTGTCCCACAAGCTAATGGTTGGTAGACACCAAAAGGGATCTCGTTTCTCGTTAGGGATTAGCGAGATGGAAGGGATATCGAGTTCATTAGAAAAATCCTCCTTAACGGCCGCTTGGATTCCACATTGTATCAGTGAGATAATTACACAGCACTTTCTCTTCCCATGCCGGTTTAATGATGCCTTATTGGATGACAAAGCTCTTTAAGTTGTGGGGTTTGTACGGTGTAAAAAAGATCGCTGTACATTATGTGTGAGCAGTGAATGGCGCTAATAAATCTTTCAGCAGAACATGATGCTACTGAAGATCTCTGTTTAGAGAGTCTTATTAAAAGGACTTCCCTTTCGGTGAGGTAAGGAGTCACAGGATATACATGACACGTCGTGGATTAAATCGCTCTGGCAAGTAAAAACGTGTCCTTCTGACAGAGCCGTAGACACATTACCGCTCTAGCCCAATGCAGATCACAGCCACAGTTTAGGGTTGAACGTGCTTGGTGGGTTTTTATTGCTAGTTGTAGAACTCTGGGAAATATTACTGATTTTACTGATCACTTGCATGAGGTTCTGGTTTATTTCAGGGACTGACAGAAATATAGGAGCCAGCCTAGTTATTAGGAGCCAGCCTAGTTATTAGGAGCCAGCCTAGTTATTAGGAGCCAAGCAAATGGTGCGTCCATAGAGTTCTATGTAAATTAATCAAAAACCGGTTAGGAGCCAGCAGACCAGATTATAGGAGCCATGAGAAAATCCCAGGGAGCCAAGTCCTGGTTTACAAAGAAATGTTTCAGAAAAATCACTAATTCAAACCATTACACAGCAAGTTTTGTTGCATGGATGTGCAAATGAGTGAATAACACAATAAAAACAACAGAAAAGTATCCGTGTATACAGGTTTGCATATAATATACTCTAATACTATAGTTGGTTTGTGATTTTTTTCATAGCGCTTATATTAGCCTAAGGGAAAATGCCCTATAGAAACACATGGAAATTACTGAAAGGTCAGCTGATCATGTAGATTAATAGAATGCCAGTCCGGAAGCAACTGTCATTTCATTGACATTAACTTAACATTTACAAAACAGTTGCAATGGCAGCAGCACCCGATAAGTACAAAACGTAAACCTGTAAAGGAACACTCCAGGCATCAAACTATATTTCATGCATCTGCTAGTGTTATACCTGTACACAGTACGGAGTTGTGTTTATTTTTTCACCCAACTGCATGCAAGGAATCCACAGAAATGTCTTTCAAAGTCTCATGTGCTAGACCTCATTTGTTTGCATTTGCTTTTTGTTTATATTGCAAGAGGATCAGTGCAGCTGAACTAAGTCCTCTTACACCGAGCTGATACACTAACAACTTGATTCACAAGTTGGTAACCTGTTTTTTTTTCACAGCAAGGGTTGGAGGAGCAGGTCGCTTGTGTGAGGATTTCAAGTGAATTACTGCAAAAACGATTGTGTGATTTATTAACAGTAACCGTTAACCATATATCACATGCTCTAGAGGTAGGAAATATACACATTCAGTAACTAGAGTACAGGGATAGAATTACAGACTGCTAGTCACAGTTTCAATATATAATTAAACAAGGTTTTGGCGAGGGCAAGAACAAACGACGGGATTGTGCTTTTATATAATTATCGTTCATTTATCTTGAACTGTGACCTCCCTCTAAATGTTTGAGGCTTTACAAGGCAGAAACAAATATACATTTAAAGGGAAAACAACTTTTTTTTTTCTTTATTAGAAGTAAATGGTAAAATGTTAGCTTCCCTTTGTTTCGAGTAAACCTGACGGGCATCTTTACAGATAAACGTGGGTTAACTCTCAGCTCTGCCTTAGAGTCAGGGGCATGTATGAAAGGGATCTGTCAGGCCCAGAATCATGTGGGCACCCAATGCAGGCACACAGCCAGCACAATGGGCACAGAGCTCACGGAGGCCTTATTCTCGGCAAAGACACACCATGGAGGGAGGTCTCATTCTGAGGAAGAGGAGGAGAGGTCTGTCTCACATAACTCACTGAATACAGAGCAGACAGGGGGAAGCCAATGCCAGCCTCACTACGTAAAACTCTCTCTTTCTCGCATTGGAATTGGAATCCAAGCTGTGGTGTTCTTACTTTCTCCATTCCCCAGTTCCCTATACTCTGTTGGATTTCATAGATTTTGACCCTTGGCTAGTTTACCATTGATCCTGTCTCTCCAGCATCGTGACCTCAGCCTGTTGTACCCTACTTCTCTTTTGATTGCTACCTGCCCATACCCTTCGGACGGCTGACCCTGTTTCTGGCTTTTGGTGACTCCCTGCTTATATTTAGCCTCCAGTGAGTCTCCTGTGCCTTAGCACCTCCCGCCTATCACTCCCATACCAAACCTTACACTGTCCCTCTCTGCTAGTGATCCTGGGATCCTGGAGAAAATAAAATAGAAAGCTGTAAGCGTGTAAGCAGGAGTACCTAATGGAATGTGCTCAGGTATGTGTGATGTGCTGATACACTGTCTCCATTTGTGTTGGCCACACCTATTCATTAGGCCACGCCCAGGGTCCCACATCATATCCTCGCAAAGCTTAAAAGGTACAAGTAAGAGTTAAAAATAAAAAATAAAAAATCCCCAGAGCCCTATACTGAATAGATTCATTTTGTAACGGTTATCATTAAAGCAATAAGTGTGGAAAACCCCCACACAATATAATTATAGTAAGACATTACTTCCCATATTATTGTTATTGCATGTTGTTCTTTTTCCAAACAAATTAAAGTCCTCTGAACAAACTGCAAGCTATCGGAACACATCTTCCCAGTAGATGTCACTTATCTGTTCAGTATATCGGGTACTGGGCAGATTTCACTGCAGAATGTGCTTCTTCTAAAGCTCTGAATATTTATTGTCCCTTTAACCTGAATAAACTTAGTTCTGCACCATCTTCTCAGACACAAATGGACTGCGGGCAAAAAAAGAAAATCAGTCAAGTACAGTAAAATGGAGGAAGAAACTTGTACTGGTCACGTTTAATTCACCGATTTCATTGGACGTCTGCACTTTATTCACTGATAATTCTTCTTCCCTTTTTGACTTGAATAGCCTTTTTTTCCACTTGTGCTTCTCATATAGAATGCTGATAGCACCTTTGTATTATACGTCCTGACATGTGCGGGACATTGTACCTCCCCGTAGTGGATAAAATCACCTGAATCTTGATACATGGCTTGTGCTGGTGCAGTCCCGAAGTGCAGGACCATTGTACATTATGCAAACAATTGAGACTTGTTGGTGTTCTCATTACACATTGGCATGTGTGGCAATAGCGTCACCGTTGGGCACTATGACCATGGTCACTTCTTTTATACATCCACCTTGCCTCTGGTATGATTGATATGGAAGATTTGAAATGTATTTAGATGGGACAACAACAACAAAAAGTTTGTAAGGACAGCTAGGACACAAGTTATTTTACTTTATTGTGCTCTTATAGAGGAAAGCTTCCTATAGCATATTAGACCAGTCACGCCTACAGAGGCTGTCCCTAGGAAAGTCTTCAATCCATGAGGGACTATCACAGATAGCAACTACAGTGTGGCCTGTGGCCTTCCTTGGCCTAGTTTATGGAGATAAAAACACCACAATGGATTGTGAAAACAGCTACTAAGTTGTATTCAGCTAGAACATATTCTCATGATATAAAGCGAGTGGCTCTTTTACTATAATGTGAATTGCAATAAAACCAACACTATGACTTCTGTATATAAAAAACCTGAATCGGTGTACTCTGACTCTGTTTAGGAGCAGTTTGTCAGGCGGTGGGATCCATTTTCACATGTGGAGTTCATGTTCAAACATTGGCCACATTTTTTAGGCCGGAAACATAAATTCAGTAAAGTAAATATTTTTCTCTATGCTCTTGCAATAATAAAAAGACATTTGCTCTTCTACAACAATAAATATTGTAGAAAAGCAATTGACAGTGTGTCAACAACTGACGGTGACCCTGTTTCGATACTATGTAAAAATCCAAACACACCGCTTAAAAAAAATATGTAACAGGAAAGATATGCTGAACAGTATGTGGGGAAAAGGATATTCTTAATATACGTACCATGTGCCTATATGTATGGATCGTTAAAATTCTACACTAGCTACATGAAATCTCCATGATAGTCTCTTAAAAACACAGCCATTCAACTTCAGTTCAGCTAGCATACATTTGGAGAAATGTTAATTTGCATGGCATTATTATGGAATTTGTCCATGTGATATTATTACATTGATGTTCATTTGTAAAGGACCAACAACAGATGGCCAAAAAAAAAAAAAAGTTATGTTTAACTCAAAGATTGTTGAGATTTATTGGCATAAACACAGACGAACAACAACCCAGGTGGTGCAAAACGTTAGTTGTTGTTTGGGATTATTCATTATCCAACTATTTTGCACGGCTGGCTCTTCCACATAAGTATTATATCACAACTGGGACGTCGAGACCTGCAGTTCCACTGGTGAGCACCGGGTTACCTACCAGCCTGTTTGGCGCTATTCCTACTTTTCTTCTTAACTACAAAGCATAAAACACACACTCACACGTACCACTGTGAAAAATAAAATAATATTCTCCAAAGTACTGCTTTGGATACTATGAGAATAAATATAAAATCTGAAGTAACATAGAAGCAATGGCGCAGTATCCACATAAAACAGTATTTAGGTAAGCTGAGACACACTAACGGTATAGGCATTACAATGAAGTCATGCATAACCGCGGGTATAAAACCCCTGAATCCCACAGTCCGCAGGAAAAACACTGCACTCTGTGGATCCCGAATTCAGTCGAAAAAATGGGGAAAAATCCATTTTGCGGAGTTTGGACTCGGCTTCCTCTGGAGAATACTTCAGTGTTGATCGTTATACAGAAAAGTCTCCATGTTGAGTACTTTAATATGCACAATCATTTGAACGATGCATGGTGAGCACTAGGCAGTCCATTCAAAATTCCAGCACTTGATGCAATCTTTTAGTTAAACATAAATTATTTTTTGAGACAGTTGTTTTTGGCATTGGTTAGAAGGGTATTATAAAAACCCATTTAGAAAGACAGGTTGAGACCATCGATGTAAAAAAAAAGAAGCCCTACTCGCAAGATTACAGTCTAGTATAAGTGGAGAACATGAACTGCATGAAGTCCTAGATAGAGCCAAGAAGGGTCTAAAGTAATGTATGTGAGTTCTAGAGGAACTAGGGACAGGAGGAAGGAACCACATAAGCAAGGATGTCACTGATCCTCCAATTTTAGTGGCCATGGTTTCATGGTCACATGACAAAACACAGGATGACAGGACAAAATGTAAACCTTTTATAATGTGTGAAAGTCACAGCCAAGCTATGTTACAATATTTAGTCATAAATACATATATTTGTCAGAGATTCCACACAAAACATAATTTTGAACATTCTTACCTCTACTTGTGAATATAGTGGAGAGAGGAGACATTGATAGATCTTGGAATAAAAGCCTTTGGGTCTGGAGGAGATAAAAAAAAAAAAAAAAAAGATTGTGTAAGATAATATATTTACAGTACGGTATAAGGTAATATATTTACAGTACGGTATAAGGTAATATATTTACAGTACGATATAAGGTAATATATTGACAGTACGATATAAGGTAATATATTTACAGTACTGTATAAGGTAATATATTTACAGTATAGTATAAGGTAATTTATTTACAGTACTGTATAAGGTAATATATTTACAGTAAGGTATAAGGTAATATATTGACAGTAAGGTATAAGGTAATATATTGACAGTAAGGTATAAGGTAATATATTTACAGTACTGTATAAGGTAATATATTTACAGTATAGTATAAGGTAATTTATTTACAGTACGGTATAAGGTAATATATTTACAGTACAGTATAAGGTAATTTATTTACAGTAAGGTATAAGGTAATATATTTACCGTAAGGTATGAGGTAATATATTTACAGTACGGTATAAGGTAATATATTTACAGTAAGGTATAAGGTAATATATTGACAGTAAGGTATAAGGCAATATATTGACAGTACGGTATAAGGCAATATATTGACAGTAAGGTATAAGGTAATATATTTACAGTAAGGTATAAGGTAATATATTGACAGTAAGGTATAAGGTAATATATTGACAGTAAGGTATGAGGTAATATATTGACAGTAATGTATGAGGTAATATATTGACAGTAATGTATGAGGTAATATATTTACAGTAAGGTATAAGGTAATATATTGACAGTAATGTATGAGGTAATATATTTACAGTAAGGTATAAGGTAATATATTTACAGTACGGTATAAGGTAATATATTTACAGTAAGGTATAAGGTAATATATTTACAGTACGGTATAAGGTAATATATTTACAGTAAGGTATAAGGTAATATATTGACAGTAATGTATGAGGTAATATATTTACAGTAAGGTATAAGGTAATATATTTACAGTACGGTATAAGGTAATATATTTACAGTACGGTATAAGGTAATATATTTACAGTAAGGTATAAGGTAATATATTGACAGTAAGGTATAAGGCAATATATTGACAGTACGGTATAAGGCAATATATTGACAGTAAGGTATAAGGTAATATATTTACAGTAAGGTATAAGGTAATATATTGACAGTAAGGTATAAGGTAATATATTGACAGTAAGGTATGAGGTAATATATTGACAGTAATGTATGAGGTAATATATTGACAGTAATGTATGAGGTAATATATTTACAGTAAGGTATAAGGTAATATATTGACAGTAATGTATGAGGTAATATATTTACAGTAAGGTATAAGGTAATATATTTACAGTACGGTATAAGGTAATATATTTACAGTAAGGTATAAGGTAATATATTTACAGTACGGTATAAGGTAATATATTTACAGTAAGGTATAAGGTAATATATTGACAGTAATGTATGAGGTAATATATTTACAGTAAGGTATAAGGTAATATATTTACAGTACGGTATAAGGTAATATATTTACAGTACGGTATAAGGTAATATATTTACAGTAAGGTATAAGGCAATATATTTACAGTACGGTATAAGGTAATATATTGACAGTAAGGTATAAGGTAATATATTTACAGTACGGTATAAGGTAATATATTTACAGTACAGCATAAGGTAATATATTTACAATAAGGTATAAGGTAATATATTTAAAGTACGCTATAAGGTAATATATTTACAGTAAGGTATAAGGCAATATATTTACAGTACGGTATAAGGCAATATATTTAGAGTAAGGTATAAGGCAATATATTTAGAGTAAGGTATAAGGCAATTTATTTACAGTACTGTATAAGGTAATATATTTACAGTACGGTATAAGGTAATATATTTACAGTACGGTATAAGGTAATATATTTACAGTACAGTATAAGGTAATATATTTACAGTACAGTATAATAATATATTTACAGTACGTTGTTTGTATGGAATATATCTATATAATGTTTTTACAAACGGTTTCTTTTTGAATGTGAAGGTATATTCTCTTGTTTGTATGGATTTGTATGGACGGCAAAAAAAAAATGTATAAAGATTAGAACTGCACATTACTAAAAGAAATAAATATTAGGGAAAAGGGATGAATACTAGCATTATGCCAACAAGTAACATATCCATTAAGATTTGCAAAGTATTACAGTGGTTTGAGACTTTTTCCTCTTTACAGTTCCCTTAGTTACGATTAGCGATTCTAAAATGCCCTTGAGTTTATAATAAATAAAAACTGCTAGAAATATGCATTAGAGTTATGGCTTGAAAACCAAATGGAGTGTAGCAGTGTGTCTAGCTTATCAACTGGACCAAAAGGAATTTCTGCAATACTAAAACATAATCTACATAAAAGAAATTCTACATCGTATTAAGAAAAATAAGCATATCTAACTAATACGTTTTTTTCCTTAACACTTTCCATCTCCTAAAAAGTAAATTGTTATAGTTGTATTGCTATTTTTTTTCATGCCTAAGTCTAGTGCCAAAAATGTCTTGTGCCAAACCCAAAAGTGCTCTTGTGCACATAAGGGCCACTGTGGAGCAGGTCTCCATCTAAGGGTCCCCTCCACTTTACTCAATGCCCAACCCAGCCATAAGCCTAGACAGGTGGTTCGGTCTTCAGGTCCCCTTTGACTCAAGGCACAGGGAACTCCTTTCACCTTCTTCCCTCACTGGCCAGAATGCCAGAGCAGGAGAGTTGAAGTCTTCACCCCAGGGCCACCATCTGGGTGGTGAGACCCAACAGGCCAAAAGACTGGTGCCACCTCACCCACCATATTATTGTTTTATTTCTCACATGCCTTAACAGTTCACAGTTCTGTACAATAGAGCAAACAAACATTCAAATAACAGGTGTGGCAACAAAGTGGAGAAATTGTAACAAAAGTTAAGGGAGAGCCCAAACCAATGGGCAATCCCTAAATCCTGGACTGCTATGGGGGGTGTGATGAATGGTTTGGGAACCACTGGTCTAAAGGATGATCGTAGTTGCCAACAGACCAGGATTTGACCGGTCAGTCCCATTAGTTGCCACCTAAGCACAAAGCCCATGCTTTGCACTATGCACAGCGTGTAGGCTGCAGCTCAATCTCCCGGGGACACGTAATGTTGCATAACCATGGCCCCTATTGGCTCCACCCCTGGCACATCCCAGGACCTGGTACTGGGTTATTGTAGATATGGATTATGTATGTATGTATGTATGTATTATATATATATATATATATATATATATATATATATATATATAATATGGTAATGAAAACTCCATTGTAGTTTTGTGGATGGTTTTACAATGTGGTTATCGCTGAGGATTTGATTCACGAGAGTGCTTTGTATGTTCCCCAGATGTCTCATTTTAATGAATACAGCACTTGCACAGAGTGACACTCCCCTCCCAAGTCCTTTTTTAAAGCTCCCTGCATTGCACTGGGAAGGATGGAGTTGTGGTGAGCCGATAACTAATTTCCCATCTACTCGGTTGTAATTTCTGCTTTTTGGTTCCCAGTCCACCACAGACTTCTGCATAGTACTGGTAGGTGGGTTTCAGCGTTTACCCTTAATATTAATTCCACAGGAACGTTTTGTTGAAAACCCTGCCAGATTTGGTGATTTTCCAAGAAAGGTGATGAACACATATCGTTTTAATCACAACACAAATTTTTGTAATGAGATAAAATTCCCAGAAATGTGTTCTTTTCACCCATCCAGATTAGCGTTTCCCCTTTGCCTTGTTCTTTCTTGAATCTAGGAGGTGATTATATAATTATATAGCTAGATGTTAATACATCCAGATAAATGAACTTATCTTAATCGATTTTGGAAATATGAAAATGTACATTACTTTCCATAGATATTTTACACGTTATACTGTCCCCCGAAAAACAAAATCAAGACAGCCTGTTTTAAAATAATCATTGGTTTATTATAAAAAATATTGTTTAATATTCTAATAATGTTATTGATACAGGGTGAGTATCACTTATCCAAAATTCCTGGGACCAGAAGTATTTTGGATAACGGATCATTTTCACCTATAAGATATATTAAAGTCTCTCAGCACTCATGATATACAGTAGAATCAATGCAAATACTGTACAGAGCAAATAAATCACTTTTACTGTGATGTAGCTGTGATATGTCGGGAACATGTAAGTGCTGTCTCAGGCCTGCACACGTGTCATTGTATTATCCTTTATGTGTATGGGAGACTCTGAGCATGTATGGAAAGGCTATATTCACAGCTTAAAGGGACACTAAACGTTGTATTTTTTTTTTTTTTCATTTGTGCTTCTTATATAAACGCACAAGTGGAATTTTAGTTGTTCATATTGTGAGGATAAACTGTTGTGTACTTTTGATAGTAGCAGCCGTCTGGTCGGTGACTGTCTCTCGCTGCTAGTGCACCCTCGTTTTTGCATGGGATCATAAGGGGAGACCTTAACTAGCTGCCACTCTGATTGGCTGTGACAACCAGGAACTGTTGTGTCTCGCATGTGAGACACAGCAGATATTAAACCTGCGTGTATCTATTAAGATATATGTCCAGTTTACTTACTGATTTATTTAACCCTTGCTTCCTTCTAGAAAGTAAGGGTTAAACAAAGTGCAATGTTCCTTTAAGGGGGCTGGACACTGAATAAACTGTGGTGCGCTTACATTCTGACAACTTGTTGCAAATACGAAAAAAAATGTTTGGATAAGGGATTTCTGGATAAAAGATACTCAGCCTGTAATAACAACATTGGGTATTCCCAAGAATGACACGTTTATTAGTCGAGAATCTAATAAAGACAAAACAAAGACATGGGAGCCACGTCTCTCCGAGAACGGACAAAAGCTCAAACAGGCCGTGCTTTAGGATGTAAACAACTCTGGAGGGGCATCACTGATCCATAAGAACAGGGTGGGACCAACCCGAGTAGAAACCATCCTATAGAGCTGGCTATTTTCGCATTATGCATTGTCGCTGAGATGTGGCACCAAGTCCAATGTTTTGTTACTAATCCAATCAAGCCATATCAACCTCCACACAAAATAAATATTAAACATAAGCCATATCATATTATGCATATATATTATGCAATTATATAATATGTATATAGTTATATCAAGTTAAATTTCATAAAGGACATTTTGAATCATGCTTTTAAAACCAAAAGGGCCTGAAATTCAAGGCTGAATGACAACATAGAAGATTTGTACACACACATACACACACACATATGCACAGACAAAGACAAAGGTACATTTTTATAGATATACAAAGTTTAAGATACTTTTAAAGACAATAATTTCAGACACTGACTTTTAATGACTGTAAAATAATATTATTATTTTGTTTCTTACTTGGTAGATGCAAGAGACAGTACAAGCTCTGGAAAGCTTAACATATAAAGTACAGAAACAGAGTTATAATAGACCCATAAAATGTACCTCCTTAATTGCCTTTAATAGATTTTAACTACAGGTACTTAATATGCACGGGGATTGCCAAAGGGAACCTGTTTGATCATGTAGAACTGGCAACTATCTGAGTAACTGTTCAAGAACGTTTTAATGATTGATGGCTCCAGGATATGGGTTGGTGCCATTGATTCACAAGCGTAGTACTAGAGCAGGCAAAGCATCAAGGGAAATGTAGTCCCCATCATCTGGAATGCCAAAGGTTGCCTACCCGTCAGTAGTGTATCTTCCACAAGGCAAACAAGGCATTTGCCTAGGGCGGCACTTTACCAGAGTGTGTTAAAGCACACTTCTGGCGCTTCAAACATTTTCGTTCCCTCCCCCACCGTTCAGCAAACTTTCCAATTAATCGGGGTGATGGAGGCATGTAATGGGGTGATGGAGCATTTAGTGTGTATGCAATGTGGGTGATGGGGCATTTAATGGGGTGATGGGGCATGTCGTAGGTGTGCAAAGTGGTGGGGGGGGGGGTGCCAGAATTTTGTCTGCCTAGGGCAGCACAAAACCAAGACACACTACTGACCCCTGTACTAAAACATTTTAACGAAGGCACAGGCTTGCTAGATCAGGGGTTTTATGGTCAGGGAAGTTTCCCTTTTCTGGTACAGCGAGAATGAAATGCTTCATGCTAAAAAGTTCTGGAATTATGACATTAACCAACTGAATGGAGAAATAATAACAAGATCTTTGGGAAATACATTTGAATATCACAGTTGGCATATACATTTGGTTCTTTTTTAATCTTGCATTTATGATGTTAAATAAGTGAAAACAAAGCATCAATCAAGTTATATTCCCTAACTTCAACACGTTTGTATTGTGAATGTGGTGGAAGAAAATGTGTATATTGTGATAGAGGTTGAGTATCCATTATCCAAAATGATCCGTTATCCAAATTCTCATAAGTTGCAAATCCTTCACACACCTGTCAGAATGCAAGCACACAACGGTTTATTCAGTATCTAGTCCCCTTATGCTTTGAAACAGCCTTTCCATACATGCTCAGATTCCCACACACATGCCCACAATCCATACAATGGCCACTGTCTAGGCCTGATGTGCCCGTGGCAGGTTGCCAAAGATGCCTCATATCATGCATAAATAAGAGAAAAATGTGTCTCTGGTGGCTCCTGTTTATGATATCACCTAAGTACTTTCAATGGGACATGCGACATTTGCATATGAAGGCACAAGGTGATGTCATAAGCAGACAACATCACTGACCCACATACAAAAAAAAAATAAGAGATTTCTGCATTTACTTGTAAATCTACTAACACAAGGCATAGAAAAGGTTTGATTTTTTTTGTTGTTGTTAATTTCCTGCATTAACAGTATAAACAATGTTTACATAGTAACATAGTAATTTAGGTTGAAAAAAGACACAAGTCCATCAAGTTCAACCCTTCTACCTATCATTCCCGCTTTTGATCCAAAAGAATGTTGAGGCAACACTGTATTGGCCTTTCTTAAAGTAACATTGCACCGTATTCAACCCTTGCTTCCTTGAAGGAAACAAGGGTTAAAAAAAAACGTCCCGATAGTTTGAAGTAAACCCGACATGTACATAGTTAAGGTCCCCCCTACTGATTCCATGCAAAAGCGAGGGTCTCTCTCTGTGCTGGCAGAGAGAGACAGTCGCTGACCAGACAGCTCCTATGGAAACATGGCAGCTGTTGGTCAGAGGATAACTGCATCTTCCAAATATTAATGCATATCAGTGTGCTTTCCAAGTAGTTTAAAATGCATGTTTTACATTTTTCATTGCTTAAAATTTAAAATACGTACATGAAATTATAACAGTTTACAAGAAACAAGGACTGCCCACACTAGCTAAGTATCAATTTCCTATTGTTTTTCTTTTTTTGCTGCAGGGTCCAACGAGAATAATGGCATTCAAATTAATGGGATTTCCTATCTCTCTACTGATGTCATCAGATAATGTGTTGCACTGTTAAGAGATCCTACTGTGTACAAGAGCAAGTTTATAACAGTCCACACAATGCATTATTTTCCACCAGCACAGTAAGTGACTAAATGAAACAAAACTTTATATCCTCAGTGTCTATATAATCAGTGCTGGGGAATATGCAATCCCTAGAAGTTGTTACCGTTCTCACAATTAATATCCAAATTCAATTTACCAACTAGGGAGATTTTCATTTATTTGAGAGTAAAAAAAACTACCTGGCTAACTACCAGACTCTGGAGGTGGGGAGCTTTATAATCTCTTAAAATCTATTTTCAGCATAGATGGGGAAAAAAAAAAAAGATTTTGGCGAGATGTATTGAAATGGTAAAATTAACAAGAAAAACTGACACTCCAACAGCTATCAAAACCTGGGAGAAGGAATTAAATACAATAATAAATATTAACGATTGGTATGCTTTTATGAGCAAAGTCAATAAAGACGTTCATGGTTGAGACTCAGGTTAAACTCTTACATAGATGGTACCTTGTTCCAACAAAATTACTTACTGATACCTGAAACCTGTTGGAGATGCAAAATGAATAAGCGAACTATGATGGACTCCTTGGTACCCCGACTGGGTACCTCGGTCAGATGTACTACTCCTTGAGCGACCAATCAGGGAAGCGCTGACCTAATCAGGTCGGGGACAGAAAGTCCGAATGGTTAGGCTTCATCTTTATTGTACAAGCAGTTTAGGATGCTCTCTGAGCCGGGTATATGTCTGGAAGAAGGGGACCCCTGAGTGGCGGATGTAATTTGCCTGGTTTCGGCTCCATTTCGGATCCCGGGGACCAAACAACAGGGGGACTCCTATTCCCTTTAAACTACTGGCCAATCCACATACGAGCGCAGTTTTCCCATGGTCAGTGGGTAATTCGAACTGACCAAGCCCCCTTCCTAGCTGCTCTCCCCTAAGCCTTGAGAAGGAATGCGGGCTGAGCGGTCAACATACTGGGCAGTAGGTGGAGTGGTACAACCAAGGCTTCCGTGAAAGGAACTTAGGTCCACATTTGGTGGAACTGTAGTAAAATAAAGACCCTCTGGGATTGGCTTTCTGTTTTAATGGAGAATGTGTTAAAAATAAAATTACCAAAAAATCCTGTTATAGCTTTATTAAACCTCAATTGGCCTGCTATGAGTAGGAATCAGATGGCATTTATAATTCCCTCATTCATTGCAATTAAAATTATAATAACTAGAAATTGGAAGGTAGAATTGGTTCCTCCCAGCGAACTCCTAAAAAATCAATTGCTTTATCAGTTACAAATGTTTGTTTAAAGATATCTCAAAGTGGGAATCAGTGGATAGAGGAAATGCGAAGTATTCATTCTAAAAAGTCAGAGTAAGGATGGAGGTTGTGTGCGGGAAAATCTATCTTTCCTTTAGCTAAGAGGTCCAACCTTGGTTAAACAAGCCCTTGCTGGTTGCAACTATAGTTTGTCATTGTATTTTGTCATTGTCTTTCTCTATGTATGTGTATAAACATGGATGAATACCATGATTCTATATATACACATTGTGTATGTTTTATATTTTGAAAATGAATAAGTATAAAAATAGAAAAAAAAATCAGTTTCAATCTGCCGCACCTGCAGTAAACATGCAGAGTAATCACTGGGGGGAGGGGCTTGTGTCAAATATAAACAATGTGATTTATACAGAATGCCTGCATCAAATCACACAGGGATAAAAGCCTGTGCATTATACAAGCAGTGATCTTCATCTTACACCAAAGTGAGTTTGGGGACTAGACTGTCCCTTTAATTACTGTAAAAGCCTTTAAAGCAGGAAGAAGTGGCCTTATGCCCAATTAAAACTTTTTTTGATTACTTTTGACATAAATACTGGTGTTTTTGTCAAGCAGAGTTGATCTTTTCAAGGACAGCTTCTTAATCATCCAAAAGAACTCGTTTTTGTTTCTCTTATTCCTTATTGCAACAACGTACAGCAACTCCCCAGAGAACAGCTGTTAATGGTTTCAGATTTAGACTACAAAAATAAAAGTACAACATCAACAGCTGACACTTTTCACATAAAATCTTGGATTAACCCCTTAAATAACACCGGGCTTGCGAATCTCTGCTTGATAAGAACAACATCAACTGTTAAATCAAAACAAGAGTGATTAGCTTCAAAAATGTGAAACATCACGGTGGATATACAAAACACACGTGACCACCAGCTTCCCGTGTGTCATGGATACCACAGGCTAATGCATTTTACACATACATTCTTCAGATAATAAATTTATAGGGAACGGGTTGCGTTTAACTATCATAACTTTACTAAAAGGGAGATGGGGTGTAGCTCCCTATGGAATTTTGCCTTATTATTTAGTCTACCTGTAAATGTAAACACTCTTGTTAAAATGTACTTCATTTGCTGCCATTGTTACAGTATAAAGGTCTCCACAGATACCTCACATTCTGTGAAACGCACATGGGGCTACTGACCTGCAATATTTAACGTGACTAGTGCCTGTGGCAAGTCCTGTGAAGTTCCATAGAACATCATTACATTTCTGCTATAAAGTCCATTCTGTATATATTTATCCACCTATTCCGTATATATATGCTTGGCCATTCTGTATATATTTATTCATCTATTCCGTATATATATGCTTGGCCATTCTGTATATATTCACCTGTTCCGTATATATATGCATGGCCATTCTGTATATATTTATTCACCTGTTCTGTACATATGCTTGGCCATTCTGTATATATATATATATTAACCTGTTCCATATATATGCTTGGCCATTCTGTAGATATATATATTTACCTGTTCCATATATATTCATGGCCATTCCGTATATGTGCTTGGCCATTCCGTATATATTTATTCACCTGTTCCATATATATGCTTGGCCATTCTGTATATATTCACCTGTTCCGTATATATATATATATATATATATATATATATATATATGCATGGCCATTCCGTATATATTTATTCCCCTGCTCCATATACATTCATGGTCATTTCGTATATGTGCTTGGCCATTCCGTATATATTTATTCACCTGTTCCATATATATTCATGGCCATTCCGTATATGTGCTTGGCCATTCCGTATATATTTATTCACCTGTTCCATATATATGCTTGGCCATTCTGTATATATTCACCTGTTCCATATATATGCTTGGCCATTCCAGATATATGCTCTGCCATTATTTGAGGCACACATATAAAACTTTTACATGCTGCCTGGCATATATATTTCATACATCAAAGGGAAATCAGGTAAGTAAGCAAGGTAGTTCCCTTGGGACCCACTAATTAAGTAACTGGTGCCTCCCGGACACTACATTTTGCAGAGAAGCAGGTAAAAGTTACATGTGTCTAGCCAAACAATGGCTGACCTGGCAATCCTAGCTCTACACCCGAAGGTGTAAGGCTCCTCTGCAAAGTATATATTTACGTACTCACAGACATAAAATATTGCAGAAGGTCTTGTTGGCAAAGTATGTCTTTTTGCTGATGATCCAAAGATTTGCAGCAGGGTTGATATTCATGGAGGGATAAGCCAAATGGCAAATGATTTAGCTAAACTAAAAAAATGGTCAGAGCAGTGGCAACTGACATTTAATGTGGACAAGTGCAAGATTATGCACCTTGGGCGTAAAAACCCAAAATCAGAATATAGACTATTTGGTACAGTCCTAACCTCAAAATCTGAGGAAAGGGATTTAGGAGTAATAATTTCAGAGGACTTAAAGGTAGGTAGGCAATGCAATAGAGCAGCAGGAAATGCTAGCAGAATGCTTGGTTGCATTGGGAGAGGTATTAGCAGAATGCTTGGTTGCATTGGGAGAGGTATTAGCAGAATGCTTGGTTGCATTGGGAGAGGTATTAGCAGTAGGAAGAGGGAAGTGCTCCTGCCATTGTACAGAGCACTGGTGAGACCTCACTTGGAGTATTGTACGCAGTACTGGAGACCGTATCTCCAGAAGGATATTGATACTTTGGAGAGAGTTCAGAGAAGGGCTACTAAACTGGTTCATGGGTTGAAGGATAAAACTTACCAGGAAAGGTTAAAGCATCTTAACATGTATAGCTTGGAGGAAAGACGTAACAAGGGGGATATGATAGAAACATTTAAATACATAAAGGGAATCAACACAGTTGAACACAGTAAAGGAAGAGAGTATATTTAAAAGAAGAAAAACTACCACAACTAGAGGACATAGTCTTAAACTAGAGGGGCAACGATTTAAAAGTAATATCAGGAAGTATTACTTTACTGGGAGGGTAGTGGATGTATGGAATAGCCTTCCAGCAGAAGTGGTAGAGGTAAACACAGTCAAGGATTTTAAGCATGCGTGGGATAGACACAGACCGAATGGTTCTTATCTGCCGACACATTCTATGCGTCTATATAAAATTTAACTTGTGTAGCAGGAAACATATCAGGAATTTCACCCTTGAGGGGCCCTGGTGGCTAGTTGGAACATCCAAAATACTTCTCCTTGATTTAATAATGTCACCAGGCTGTCCTCTCCAGGAGGCCTTGAAATCCGTTCAATACCAGAAAAGGCAAAACAGTTTAAATCCCTGTTATTGCACGTGGCACAAAGGTGGGTGATTTAATGACCTTCACCTCCACGCTAATGCGCGCATTCTGTAATGCATGCCACATAGTGGATCCAGCATTTCTTGCAGGTAAAAAGGTTCACTACATTTTTTATTGCACAATTAATATACTGCCTGATTTTAAATCTATATATATATGCCCACACTGCAAGTATAATTATCATTTCAGAGGCTTTACTCTTTACACATTTGAAATGCTGAGAGAAGAAGGGTGAGTACAAGGTGTAAACCTGATATTTGTGCAGAAATTAAACATATTTAGAATACAGACACATTTTAGTGAATATATGCATTTTTATGTAATAATTAAATTTTAATATGCATGAAAAAAGGTCAGTGACTTTCAAGAGTGGCCCTATAAAGGAAAGCATTAACCCATAGTTGCCAACATCGGCCATGTTTCCAGGGACACATATTTGTTCCACAGGCTGCAGAAAGAGCATGCAAAGTGCAGCCCGGCAGCATGTCGGATGGATATACAAACAGAATCCATTTAATGAATCAGGATGGAGATCTCATAGCACCTACCATGATTAATAAATTGGATTGTGTCTGTGAGTATATGCATCCTACATACTGCCAGGCTGCACTTTGCATGCTCTTTCTGCAGCATGTGGAACAAGTATGTGTCCCTGGAAACATGGCCGACGTTGGCAACTATGTAAACCATGATCGAAAATGATCTTTACATTGTGTTAGCATAACTAAATGTCTAAAGTAGGCATGTCCTGTTTATGACATCACCTGTGGCTTGATATGCAAATTACTAATTTTGCATTGGAATTCAGTTCATTTGCATACCGTGCCACAGGTGACGTGATAAGTAGGAGACTCCACAGACACATTCAGAATACATTTTTCTCCTAATTCAGGTATTAGCTTGCTGCTTTGCTAACACCATGTATAGATCATTTTCAATCATTTGTTTTTCTCTACATGCACAGCAAAAACAAAGTTTAGGTGATACAGTTCCTTCAAGGGGTTCAACTCTAGAGTTGCTGCATTAGCCCATTGAACAACCTCACAAGCTTACATCAACTATATTACCTGCAATTTTTTTTTTCCAGTTACTGAAGTGTCTGTGAAGAGCACCCACTATATTAATGCATTGCAGACGGTGACTATATTAATGCATTGCAGACGGTGACTATATCCTGCCCAACTTATTACAAATGTGTTGCCAATGAACAGTAAAATAGGATTTCTGTGGCATAGATCTTCTGCTGGCAAAACAGTCACTCAACCTTGCATCAGATAAGTAAAACATTTATAACTATATGTTTGGATTACAGGCTTTATCAAATAATAGATGTTACCTTTGGCTGACAGCCCAGAATGGCACAGCTGACTGTCAGTTTACATAAATCAGCAAACATTCTATATGAAGTGTGAGCATTAATAGTTTGCCAATCACGGTGTCTGCTGTGAAATGGATCACATCTTTTTTTTATTTAGATACACTTTATTTTCTGAGTTACTGGAATGTGCACGACTAATGCGGGGTGGGAATTCACGGAAGCAGTGAGACGTTGGAGATATTTTTAGCATGTTAGTCTATGTAAAAGACATGGGGGAGCAATAGAGAATGGGATTTTTTTGTCCCACTTTGTTAAACAGGGTAGCGGGATTAAAGGGACACTAAGCGTTACTTCCACTTGTGCGTCTAATATAGAAGGGCAAGTGAAATGTTAGTTATGTTACTAGTATGTGGATGAACTGGCGTGTACTTTTGATAGTACACGCCAGGTTTATCCTCTGACTGACAGCTTCCATGTTTCCATAGGAAGCAGGCAGCTGTCTGGTCGGCGACCAGCTCTCTCCGCCAGCACAGAGAGAGACCCTCGATTTTGCATGGGATCAGCAGGGGGGGACCTTAAAGGAACATTATACATTAATTAACGCTTGCTTCCTTGAAGGAAGCATGTGTTAAACAAAACATGTCCTGGTTTAAGTAAACCCGACGTGTATCTTAATAGATACATGCGAGACACAGCCGTTCCCGGCTCTGACAGCCGAATGTGAGGGTCTCTAGCTGCTAGCGCAGAGAGAGACCCTCGTTTTTGCATGGGATTAGCAGGGGGACCTAGTTTCCTATGGAAGCATGGCAGCTGTCAGTCAGAGGATAAACTGGCGTCTATCAAAAGTACAAGCCACTTCATCCTCATACTAGGGACAACTAAACTTTCACTTGTGCTTCTATATTAGAAGCACAAGTGAAAAATAAAGTTCAGTGTTCCTTTAACTAGCATTCAGCAGTTGGAGCCCGGCGTGACAACCAAATTTTATGGGGCCAGGGGCATTTGGACAGCTCCTGGCCCAACGAGCCACATATTTATTTTATGGGGCCTCTGGCCCCAGGGGGGAAATATATTTATTATAATTGGCCAAAGGGGCATTTTTGCAGCCCCAGGGGATCAAAAATGTATTTAATTTATTAGCCTTTAGTGGCCCCTGGCCCCAGATGGGGAAATCAATTTATTATAAGGGGCAAATTGTTCAATTATTTAATAGGGCCAGGGGCATTTGCAGCCCCAAGAGATCAAAAATTTATTTAATTTATGGGTCATAGGCATTTGGCCAGCCGCTGTCCCCAGGGTGGGAATATATTTATTATAAGGGGCCAATAATTTATTTAATTGGGCCAAGGGCATTCACACAACCCCAGAAAATCTATAATTAGGTTTTTTTTAGGGGATATATAGCATGTGAGCAGTCCCTAGCACCTGCAATATCAAGGGGGAGGGAAGCCCCTGTCAGTGCTGTAGGAAGTAGATTTTGTGTTCTCTACAAGCACTGAAAGGGTTAATGTACGTGTGTGCTGCATTTTTAAAGGCGTTGATTTTGCCTGCCCTTGGCGGTAATTACTGCACAATACAGTGCTGCTAAGTCATTAAGAACATTTTGCTGAACAAGAAGGATGTTTCCCGTCCGCCCTTTTACGTTGGTTGGTAGGTGTGGTGGATGTCATGGCGTTAAGGTGAGAGGGCCGAGAGATCATATACTCAGTCTGGTCCCAGGGGATTGGTAAGAGTTACCAAATAAGGCTGGGTATATGGTGGCTGGAAAAGTGATGTCATGGGCATCCTAATCACTCACACCACTGTGCTGGTGAAGTGCGGCTAGTGGTGGTTTCTTTGGTCTTGTGTTTATTGATCCTCAGCTCCTGGGTATTACGGTTTACAAATCTGTGTTTATCGCTAGGTTACATTGACATGTGTATATGTTTATTTGGTTGTGTGTTAATAAAGTTATTTCTATTTTATAAAATTTATGGGAATAAACGCGGCGGCCATTTTGTATCCAAAAAAGATGTCAAGCGACATGTCTTCATTGTAATATGAATGAAGTATCGGATGGTAATGGGTCATTTTGAGTGGAAGGTAGTATAAACGGGAAGGCACTTTACCATCTTATGCTGCATGCACAAGATTGCAGCCTGCCTAGGCGATTTCCTGTTCCCTTCTTCCAGCCTCTACTCCCTTCCTCTTTCCTTCTCTCTAATCAGATTGTTTACTCCAATTTTTTTTTTTTGCAGCCCAGGAAATCAGCAAACGCGAACTAAAACAGCAGCCAGAAATCCAATGTGTACTTCCAAGCAAAAAGGTCACTAGACACAAGTGTAACATACAAATTAACTTAACTGTTTTGAGATAACAATGCAGCAAGCTAAGAAAAGTCTATTTATAATCAACCACCAGAGAAAGCAAAACGCCTGAAGGAACTAAATCACGTAAGCACACGTACTGAGAATGAAGAAAAAAAAATGTATCTTGTGTTCGCACAACTGCAAGTAAATACATAGATTACGAGATTTATTGTAATGTCTGTTGTGTCTCGTGTTTATGACATCACCTTTCAGTGTGATGACCAAAAGAACCACTTTCAAGTTGCTATCACAGACAGGTACCACCAGGAGATTTAAAAAACCTATTTATCTTTATTTATATTCTTGAAATCCAGCTAATACAACATGTAGAACATTTTACTCATACACATTAAATGGACAGTCTAGTCCCCAAACTCACTTTAGTCCAAGTGGAAAACTACTGCTTGTATACTGCACAGGCTTCGTTTTCAGTGTGATTTGATGCAGGTTTTCTGCATAAATCACATTTTTAATATTCTACTCAGTCCCTCCCCTGAATCGTATCCTACAGGTACTGCCGTACTGATTGTGTGTAGGCACTGAGCGTGTGCCAGTTTTGCTTAATTTAGTCACTTCCTCTGCTGCTCTGCTGGTGGAATAGAATGCAGTGTGTGGCATCTAAATAACCTTGCTCTTGTGCACGTAGGATCTCTTAACAGTGCAATACATTGTCTAAAGACATCACTAGAGAAAAAGGATATTCCCTTCATTTTGAATGGCATTATTCTCATTAGTTCCTGCAGCAAAAAAAAAAGAGGAAACTGACTTTTACTCAGCTAGTGTGGGCAGTCCTGATGTCTTGCAAACTGCTGTAATTTTACAAATTCGGTGTAAGATTTTCATATTTTAAGCAATGCAAAAATATTTGTTTTGATATAAAATATGCATTGTAAAGTACATTGAAAGCACTTTATTATGCATTAACATTTGAAAGATGCCTTTTGGGCACCAGGTAGGCCTAGGTGTCCAACTGTGGCCCTCCAGGTTTTTTTCAGAAATACAACTACCATCGTGCAGTCCTTAAAAGCAGTATGGGGGATCAGGGGGATTGAAGTTCATCATCATCAGTTGGAGGGTCGCAGTTGGACGCATGGGATTGAACCGGTTGAATTTCTCCCACGACTACTGCGTTTCTGTACTACGAGTAGGAAGCTTTCTTTGGACGCTTCAATAAATTGTAACTTTTTACATTTACTCGTCTCTGGCAATGTTCTGTATTTCATGTACTTGTTACAAGGCCGATACTTCAACTAGAAGCATGCTCTACTTCCAACCTGAATCAGCCCCCACTTTCTCATTAAAATGAGAACTGAATGTACAGATCACTGCTTCTTTTAATACATTTATAATACCAACAACTCCTTTTATGAAAAGTAAAAATAAAAACAATATGTATTTTACATCATACATGACGCACGGGGACATTATTAAACTTTAGTTATCATCTCCTGGGTAATTGTGTACACTTATTGATCCCCTCTTGAAAATGGCAGTAAAAACATCTTTAAAAAAAAAAAAAAATGTTTGACTCTTTTGATAGAAGCCAACGTTAAATACTTGATTCCACTTGTGCTATGTAAACCTGGCATGTGTCTTTAGAGAAACACATGGTTAGAACTCTTCACTTTGAGCAGTGATGCATGGAGGCTGCTGGTCAACGTTGAATATGGCATGCATTTCTATAAAGTACATGCCCCTTTATCACAATATAAGGCCCTGGACTTTTTACTTGGGCTTCTATAACGGTAACATCACATCTATATTTACATCACCTGTCTTTTGTGATCATAATGTTATCATCCCAGCATGCCCCTGGGCATCTTCTGAAGTCAGCAGGCTCATTTTTTTTTTCTCATTGAAACTTGTGCAACTGCCTCTGGGACTGTTGCAAAAATTACGGCTTTTCATATAGGTATTATTTAACTTGACAGGTTCACTTTGAAATGAACAACAAATAGACAGTGTTGATAAAAATATCATTAACTCCTTAGTGACTGAGGCTGTTTTTACACTTCTGCAGTGTGTGTGTTTAGCTGTAATTTTGCTCTCTCGTTTAATATACTCACACATATTATATACTGTTTTTGCTGCCATAAGAAGGGCTTTCTAAAGATAGAGAGTGAAGATACCATTCATTTCATTATATCATATAACTTAATGTTAAAAAAAAAAAACCCATCAAATATGATGAAAAATTGAAAAACACTTTTTATAAATTTTATCTGAAACATTTTTTTACATGACTACAAATCATAAAAAGAAATTGGTTTCTAGTATTTGTCCTGAATTTAAAAACAGACAATGTTTACATGTCTTTCTGTTGATGTTTTTTTGCAAGTTATAGGGCAATAACCAAAAGTAGTGTTTCCCCCCCTCCTATCAATTTTCATCTACAGTGACCATTTGGCCCCAACCTTAATGATCAACTTAACCCTAACACTAACCCTAAATCTAGATCTTAACCCTAACTATTGGTTTATATATTTGTTTCTGTTGTAATGTAGCTGGCTGGTTTTCTGACAAATTTCTTGAGCGAATTCTACTGCACAGGCGCAGTACAATTCACTCACCCGCATGCGCAAAAAAATGACAGCTGATCATTCAGCTGGAACTTTGCCAGGACAGCGCATGCGCGAGGGACTCCCACCACCTCCCACCCCCTTCACGCCCCCTTCTGATCAGCTGCGTTAAGTGGTAAAGTAACAGCGCACGCGCACTTCGGTTGAGTGATTTGACACCCGTTTTGCCATGCGCACTTCGCTGGAGATATTTGATCTAAAACTCTGCTGTTTTTACAGGATAATAAATATGTTTTGTAAAAATGTCTGTAAAAACAGAGTTTTCAATCAAATATCTCCAGCTGTTTGTGCGCATGTGCGGTGAGTGAATTCTACTGCGCCTGTGAACACAGGTACTAAAGGGTTTCGAAGCTCATAAGGGCGATCATATATGCCGAGGGGGTTCTTCAGTGTTGCCTGATCATCATGACAGCCTCCAATGGTCATTTAGACACAGGACGTATATGTACATTGTGTGTCACAAAGGGGTTAATCTTTACATTCTGGTTATGGTATTAAATTACAATCGCTCTGACCTTTTAATGTCACCATGTTTTTTTTTTAACAAGTCCTCTACTATATGTTTCTTTTTCCCCCTTAATCTTCATCTTTAGCAACATATTGTGTTGATCACCAAGTTACTGAAATGACCTTTATGTTTACATATATGGGTTCTATTCAGAAGATGGAGATCTGTAGTAAACAACTGAACTGCAGAAAGCAGGCCAAAATAGCAGAGCTGGAAATATTCTTCCTATCACCCGTGTTTATTCTGGTCTGATTTTTCAAATCTCTGCCTGGTCATTATGGCTGGAAAAAGAGAGGTAGCCAAAATAGGATGTTTGAGTGCCAAAAAATACTTTTTTTAGGATATTTCATTAAAACAAAAAAAAAAATAGAAATATTCCAATACTGTCATTATTACAAAGAGAGCAAAACAATACCTGTTTTGACCCCTCTGTCCCATTAGTATTCCTCTGCTGTCCCTCTTTTCTAGGAGCTCAGAATATTTGGTGTGTAAGAGAGCTCCACTGCAATGAAACTTACAATAAAGTGCGACGACTCAACAGTAGAGACCCTCGCTTTCGGTTGTCAGAGTGGGGAAAGCCCTTCGCTCTGATTGGCTGTGCTCATGTTGATGTTTGTCAGCATGCGACAACCAGGAACTGCTGTGTCTTGCACATGAGACACAGCAGATAGTAAACCTGTGTGTATCTATTAAGATGCACGTTGGGCTTACTTAAATGTCCAGGGACATTCCTCCAAACAAGCAAGGGTTAAACAATGTTTAATGTTCCTTGAACATGTATCGGTTGATCATGCGTGGTAATTGGCCTGTGAGTAGGGCAATGGAATACTCACCAACCAAGATAATTATGTGCAGGTTCCAAAAAGGATTATTTTTTTGCCTTTCCAGCAGTTTTACTGGACCTAACGTAATCAAGATCAATTAGGTGCCAGAAATAGACTTTTAAACAAATCATTCATTTCTTGATTCCAGACAAGATATATCGATGACTTTGTGTTCTCTGTAACTATTATGCTTTGTATAAATCACTAATATAATATTATTTATAAAGTGCCATCATACTTTGCAGCATTGTACAATAAAGTAAACATTAATTACAGGGCACATAGCAAACTAGACAAGCTTTACCAGGAAAAAAGTGCAATAAAAGAGTTGGTCAACTCATCAAGATGATCCCCATAATAATATATTATATTTCTTATAAAATACACTTTCTTTCAAAATAAAATATTTAATTCAAAATATATACTGTATGTTCTGTAAGTGGTATAATTTTAGTATTAAACATGCATTAAAAAATAGTTTACAAAAAAAAAAACAGACTTGCTGCTGGTTATATTTAAAGTCTCACCCAGCAGGATATCGTTTTATAATGTTTAAGAGTTAGAATATCAAAATAACATTTAGTTTGAAAGGAATTCAGGTTAGATATCTCCTCACATTTCATAGATAGACGCCACAGTCTTTTCCAAGGGTCATCAGTGGAGATTTCAGGAGAAGTGTGCAAAAGCTACTGAGTTGTATTAATGGTTAAAGTTAAAAGACTCTTGTGTAAAATGCCGACTACAAAGCCGATAGTCTGGGAAGAAGAGACCAGGTTCCCTTGATTAATAATGAGACTGTTTTGTGGTAATCCCGTTTTGAAGGCCTGTCTCTGAGTGGTAGGATGGGTGATATCAATTATCTTTTTAGGGAGAGCCTGTAGGATTGTTTGTGAAAACTCATATTACATGTCTTTATCATATGTTTAAAAAAGGGACAAACATAGAAAAAAAATTGTTCTGTAAATGAGATAGTAGGGGTAGGTAGGGAATGATTTTATTTTACTTATTTTGATCAGGTCTGGGGGCCTTGGGGCAGCCCCTACACCTGGAGGAGGGGTAAATAATGTTTAACAGGGGAACTGCGTCCTTGCCCCTGAACTTGAGGGGTATTTATATGTTTGTTAGGGGGGTTTTGGTGCATACGCCCAGCCCCCCAATATCTTTATTAAGGGAATTTGAGGGCATTTGCCCAGCCCCTGAATATCTTTATTAGGGAGTTTTGCCGGCATCTGCATAGACCCTAAGTTTGTAAAATTTATTTGGGGGCCAGCACAAGTAACTGTTGATCTAGGTCAGGGGTAGGCAAACTACAGCTCTCCAGCTGTTCCAAGACTACATCTCCCATAATGCTCTTTCAACTAATAGGCTGGCGGACGAGTATGGGAAGATGTCGTCTTGGAAAAGCTGGAGAGCCGCAGTTTGCCTACCCCTGATCTAGGTTATGGGGGATGGAAACCATTTGGGAGGCTCCATCCCTGGTTATTGTTAGGGAAGGCAGGCTACTAGCCATGGTGTCCAGTGTATTCTCTAGAGGCTGGGAGCCATTTGGGCAGCTCCCAGTCCCAGTCATAATAGGGGAGTCTGGGGCTACTAAGTCTGGCCCACAAGAAAGGAGAACAGAAATGCCCAAAATGTGGCTACATTAGCCTGATTCGGAGTGTGTTTGTTCACACTGAGTAGCCAAAAATAGTTTTAATGGTGAAAATGTCCCAATCTGAAAGCCTGCGATGCTTCAGTTCAGAGCCAAATAGAGGGCTATCGAGTGACCACATTTTGGGAATGTGTGAAATTTGGCTATAGAGCCAGATCCAAATCCAATTCGGGAAGAACTGAAGAACTTGTCTATTTAGAGTAGATCCTTATATTAAAAACTAGTTATTTCAAGTAGGCCGGTTTCTGAACAGAAAATAATTCTACTCATGCTAATGTTTTGATTAAAAAAAGAGTGTTAAAATAAAAAAGTTTAATTGTATTTTCGCTTTTACTTATATTTTTTAGCAAAAGATACATCTGCATTTTGTAAAGATGTAGGGCCTCTGAACCATTAATGATTAGATGCCAATCAACCGGTATTTTGCCGTCCAACTGGGGCCCTTCAGCTTTTGCCGAACTACAAATCCCATAATACCCCACTCGTTGTCTAGAATGGCAGAGGATTATGGTAGTTGTAGTGTCACAGCAGGACCCCTAGGCACTGCACATATCTCTATGTCTGTGTTATCACTAGGATAAGGCTGGCTCTGGATTATTTGTGCTGAAAATGTATTTTCTGTCTTTCTTTTTCCAAAACCCATTTCCTATGTCGGTACAGTGCTCTCATGTTACAGGTTGCTGGGGTAACAGAGGGAGAGATGCTCTATCTACATTTTAGATTTTACAGCAAATGTCTGTGGGCTGCGAAAGCCACAGAGCTCAGCGGAGGCACTATCATTAATTAAAGGGTAATTATGACGGGGAAATGACACTGTATAAAAGCACTTCCCGGTAAGTTAAAGGTCTCCTGAGATGTTACGGATAACAGCGTTTTCCCATTAGATTCTGCAGCATCCAGCTGAATCATTTGCACTAGGGTAGCACTCTCAAAGAGACCTAGTAACCTATACATTGTATTACCCAAATGACAAGCCAATGCATACATTAAGATGTGTTTTAAATGTGTCTATGTGACTTCATATTCCGATGAACTACTTTCAATGGGAAATGTATAATTTGCATTAAAAGAAATTTCCATTTGCTTTATGCTCTATTACAATATCTAGATCATTTCGGATATATATTTTTATTCTCATCATCTATTCTTGGGGCTAGCTTGTTCTGCCTGTCTCCCCCATTGTATGTCTGTTTTAGAAAGGTAATAAAGCTTTGTAGATCACTAAGTTGGATACAGTATCACTCCGTTTGTTTCCTGTGCTTGGAGATCAACGATTGGCAGGATTTAAACAAGTATCAAAAGAGGCGTCGCTAGGGGGGGGCTACTGGGGCTGAAGCCCCGGATCTCCCCTCCATAGCCCCGAATGGAGACCCTGACCACGCCCCCTCGCGCTCGGCTCCGCCCCCTCACGTTCGATCCCGCCTCCTGCATGCTGTATGCTGAACAGCAGCAGACTCCATCCCCTCACGATAGGCTCCGCCCCTCGTGTTTAGCTCCGCCCCCTCAAGTTTTGCAGGTGAGTGTTTGGCAGAGTGTGAGTGGCAGAGTTATTAGTGTGCAGGTGTATGTATGTGAGGTAAGTGGCAGAGTGTAAGTGGGTGTGAGTGGCAGAGTTATGAGTCTGCATGTGTATGTAAGTAGCAGACTGTGAGTGGCAGAGTTATTAGTGTGCATGTGTATGTATGTGAGTGGCAGAATGTAATTTGCAGAGTATAAGTGGGTGTGAGTGGCAGAGTTATGAGTGTGCATGTGTATGTATATGAGTGGCAGAGTGTAAGTGGGTGTGAGTGGCAGAGTTATGAGTGTGCATGTGTATGTATGTGAGTGGCAGAATGTAATTTGCAGAGTGTAAGTGGGTGTGAGTGGCAGAGTTATGAGTGTGCATGTGTATGTATATGAGTGGCAGAGTGTGAGTGGCAGAGTGTAAGTAAGTGTATGTGTGTGAGTGTGGCAGAGTGTGATTGGAAGAGAGTGTGTGTGAGTGTAAGCATGAGTGGAAGAGTTATCAGTGTGTATGTGTGTGAGTGGCAGAATGTAAGTGTGTGTAAGTGGCAGAGTGTGATTGTATGAGTGAGTGTGCAGAGTGTGAGTGTTTGGAAGAGTGTGAGTTATGAGTGTGCGTGTATGTGTGTGGCAGAGTGTAAGTGTGGGTGAGTGGCAGAGTTTTGGAGTGTATAAGTGTGAGCAGCAGAGATATGAGTGTGCGTGTGAGTGAGTGTAAGCATGAGTGGAAGAGTTATGAGTGTGTGTGTGAGTGGCAGAATGTAAGTGTGTGTAAGTGGCAGAGTGTGATTGTATGAGTGAGTGTGCATAGTGTGAGTGTTTGGAAGAGTGTGAGTTATGAGTGTGCGTGTATGTGTGTGGCAGAGTGTAAGTGTGGGTGAGTGGCAGAGTTTTGGAGTGTATAAGTGTGAGCAGCAGAGATATGAGTGTGTGAGTGTAAGCGTGAGCAGCAGAGTTATGAGTGTGTGTGAGTGGCAGAGTGTAAGTGTTCGAGAGTGAAAGCATAAGTGGCAGAGTTAGGAGTGTGTGTCAGTGGCAGTGAGATTACTAGGAGAAAATGTGATTAATTACTATTAATCATATTGAATGTGATAATCAAGTGTGAAACAGTGCTCATACCATTTTTATTTTCACACCTGATTATCACATTCAATATGAATAATAGTGATTCATCTTTATATATTGTCTTTATGTTGATGGCAATGAGTCCATACACATGGCATTAAACATCACATGGACCTCGTTATACTATTAAACCCATACATTATGAGTGTATGAGCTGCTCATTATATTATAGGCTTTACTCATGAAAGAGAGAATTGCAGGGAAGTGAGATGGGAATTTCAAAATTAAGGCGAAAGTAGCAGAGCTGGAAAAATTCTCGCATTCAGTTGAATTCCCATCTCAATTCCCTGCACTTCTCTCTTTTATTAGGTTGGTAGAAGGAGCATACCTTCATACCTCAGCCTATTCTCCCCAAGTTTTTTACCCCTTTTTATTAAAAAATTAAAAATATTTGTGATGTGAGTGTGAGAGTTGCAGGTTTACACACGAGTCTGCGTGGCAGAATGTCTGTGTGGGAAAGGCCATCTGTGTGTAAAAGGGTGTCTGTGTGTAAGGTTGTCTGGATGTGTGTGCGAGTGTAAGGTTGTCTATGTAAGGGTATCTATGTGGGGGGGGGGGTCAGGGTTGAGTCATTTTTATATGCTCAGTTATTTTTAAATCATGGGAATTTGCTCACATACAAGTGTGTGTGTGTGATGTAAGTTGGTGTGTGTAAGTGGGATTGTGTATGTATGTGTGACTGTGCAAGTGTGAATGTGTGTGTATGTGTGGCTGCATGTGTATGTGTGTGTATTTGTGGCTGTGTATTTTTGTGTATAAGTGTAACTTTGAGTAATGTGAGTTTTTTGTGTGCTGCGAGTCTTATTGTCAGTCACACACACGCATATAGTCAGTAACAGACAGACACAAACACACTCATACAGTCACAGACAGACACACACACAGTCAGTCACAGACACACACATATACATTCTGTCACAGTCAGACATACAGTCACACACACATACAGTGGGTCACATAAACACACAGTCACACACACACATGCAGTCAGTCATACACACAAACACACACTCTGTCACATACACTTACGCACAAGTCAGCAATTTTGTCCCCCTCTTGGCTGCTATACCTCATTCTAGCCTGGTCTGTGCCCTGCTGTTGTTTCTAGCCCTGCTGAGCACACTCAGCGCTCGGACACTATAGTACGGTGCATGTGGGGATGGAGCAGGAAGACTGTGCAGCCGGTGCACACACTGCTCCCCCGCGCTCCGCTGGATAAATAGAATGATCCCAGCGGCGAGGGCACCATGCAGGGACAACAATAACTGGGCGCCAGGTATAATTTCCTGGTGCCTGGGATTTGTTGAGCCCCGATATATACCCATATATACCTATTGTTCATTGGCGTCAATTATATCAGTCTGTATGCTGCCTAACCATGTGATTTTATTTACTCTACTTCTATAAAATCTATCATGGGCTCCAGCCCCGGATGTTTTGGAGACCTAGCAACGCCCCTGAGTATCAATAAACAATATAGAAGTCAACACAATCCCCCCCTTAAAAATTGATCACTCTAATCCCCATAAAATACACCATGTGTATTTTTGTAGGATCCAAAAGTATAATAATGTTGCAGAAAAAAAAAAATGAAACCCAGTTATAACCCCATGTATGTTTGCTGTATCACTGGGTGATCACGTTTGCCTTGGCTAGAAGGCTTGTCAATTTGCCCTAAATATTACGACTCTCGGTTGTTTGGATTTCCAAGAAAGTGCATTCCATGAAAAAATAGGACAAGAACTGGGCAAAGGATCATCCAAATGTAACAGCAATGACCTCTCAGTACCCCAGGGTAAAATGAGATACTCCGAATGCAAGCTACTGAACAGGGAATGATTTAGGGTCGGTTGATTGACAAATCTAGACACGTGGCAAGCAAGGGTCATTTTTTGTAGCAGGACTAGGAGGATGGAAAGCCAAGAAAACAACACAAAGTCTATTTTGTATGTTAACTTCATTTATAAAGGCATTTAATGTTATCATATATAATGCCATACAGTAAACCAAAAATAATTGCAAAAATAACAAAAGTGTTTAGCCAGAAAGGATACATTCAGATATTATCTGCTTTTCAGGTATGGCCTGGGTATGTTACTTCGATGACCCAGTTTAATTGTACGGATTATACTTAATCCTTTATAAATATGAAGGGGCAAGTGGATCCAGACAGACATTGATCCTTCAACTCTGAGAGTCTACAGATGGTGCTTTAGTCCACCGAACTCTTGTCATGTTTTAATGGTTGGGGCTCTCTCAGTTTGTGTGTCTCTTGGGTTTTAGATTTCTTAAACGGCTGGATAAAGTGTCCAGAATTTTATTACTGATGAGCACCTCCAAGCTTTGTTTTGGAAGTGATCTAGGTACGAGATTACACTAGGAGAAGATATATAACTTTGTAAACAGTACAGGTAGAAGGCGATGTGAGACTTGGGATGACTGCTATAGAGAAACACTTTAGATATTATGCAGATGCTAGAAATCAAAGTTAAACGTGCATCAAGGTCATCAAACATTCTAGGAGGCAAGAAAGTACAACAGAATCCTAATCAGAACAAAATGACAACGCACAGGAAAACATGGTTAGATCCAAGAAAAAAGCAAAATCTAAAACCCAGTCCAAGAAAGAGAACCATTCTCAACAAAACGGCATTGAAATCAGTGAGCAGTGTTACGAAGGAGTAGGGGTTGTTTTTAGATTTACTTGGAAAGGATGGTGTAACATGTATTAGTATGAGTTGTCCAACTGTTACATGATTTATGATAACTGTGCCCATGGTTTGCCTGGGGGATGGATTCTAAAGCAATTGGATGCAATTGGACAGGTTACTGTGAAATCTAACGTTCTACTCAGTTACATTAGTATCTTATGGTTGCATTTTGTTAAATACTGCATCAATTATGCAAATTAATGTGGGGTTACACTGGAGAAATCCAAACATTGCACATGTGAAAATGACTGCCTGTTGTATACAGTAGGTGCCTTCAAGGAAGGGATGTTTAATGCAAATAGTACACAGCTTTAAAGAAACCAATTAAAATTAAAATATGATAACATGTGTGTGAATAAAATAATACTCCCTGCTACTTTGTTTTTTAACAGGGATAAAAAGCACAGAAAAAAACAACTCCAACCACCCTCAAATCAATCACAATCTGGCTGGGAGTCATGGGTATCAATCAATCCATTAAATGATGGATCCTTTGTGAGAGACACTAAGTCAAACAGTCTTTTCAGTTATGTCAATAAAGTGTAGATGGAATAGCTCAGCCATCCGTAGCCAATGAATAGAACTGCTACCAGGTAAATTATCGGAAATAAAGAACAGTGATAATAATCTGGGGGGTTTCCCCCAATATATATGAATATGTAGTAAGCAGCATGCATTTATTGCCCTTACTGAATAATTTCCCACTTTAGAAATATAAAATAAATAGTACACACACACATGAATACAGAGATAAACTGGGAAATTAAATGCCAGGAATTGTTGCATATATATATATATATATATATATATATATATATATATATATATATATATATACAGGGAGTGCAGAATTATTAGGCAAATGAGTATTTTGACCACATCATCCTCTTTATGCATGTTGTCTTACTCCAAGCTGTATAGGCTCGAAAGCCTACTACCAATTAAGCATATTAGGTGATGTGCATCTCTGTAATGAGAAGGGGTGTGGTCTAATGACATCAACACCCTATATCAGGTGTGCATAATTATTAGGCAACTTCCTTTCCTTTGGCAAAATGGGTCAAAAGAAGGACTTGACAGGCTCAGAAAAGTCAAAAATAGTGAGATATCTTGCAGAGGGATGCAGCACTCTTAAAATTGCAAAGCTTCTGAAGCGTGATCATCGAACAATCAAGCGTTTCATTCAAAATAGTCAACAGGGTCGCAAGAAGCGTGTGGAAAAACCAAGGCGCAAAATAACTGCCCATGAACTGAGAAAAGTCAAGCGTGCAGCTGCCACGATGCCACTTGCCACCAGTTTGGCCATATTTCAGAGCTGCAACATCACTGGAGTGCCCAAAAGCACAAGGTGTGCAATACTCAGAGACATGGCCAAGGTAAGAAAGGCTGAAAGACGACCACCACTGAACAAGACACACAAGCTGAAACGTCAAGACTGGGCCAAGAAATATCTCAAGACTGATTTTTCTAAGGTTTTATGGACTGATGAAATGAGAGTGAGTCTTGATGGGCCAGATGGATGGGCCCGTGGCTGGATTGGTAAAGGGCAGAGAGCTCCAGTCCGACTCAGATGCCAGCAAGGTGGAGGTGGAGTACTGGTTTGGGCTGGTATCATCAAAGATGAGCTTGTGGGGCCTTTTCGGGTTGAGGATGGAGTCAAGCTCAACTCCCAGTCCTACTGCCAGTTCCTGGAAGACACCTTCTTCAAGCAGTGGTACAGGAAGAAGTCTGCATCCTTCAAGAAAAACATGATTTTCATGCAGGACAATGCTCCATCACACGCGTCCAAGTACTCCACAGCGTGGCTGGCAAGAAAGGGTATAAAAGAAGAAAATCTAATGACATGGCCTCCTTGTTCACCTGATCTGAACCCCATTGAGAACCTGTGGTCCATCATCAAATGTGAGATTTACAAGGAGGGAAAACAGTACACCTCTCTGAACAGTGTCTGGGAGGCTGTGGTTGCTGCTGCACGCAATGTTGATGGTGAACAGATCAAAACACTGACAGAATCCATGGATGGCAGGCTTTTGAGTGTCCTTGCAAAGAAAGGTGGCTATATTGGTCACTGATTTGTTTTTGAATGTCAGAAATGTATATTTGTGAATGTTGAGATGTTATATTGGTTTCACTGGTAAAAATAAATAATTGAAATGGGTATATATTTGTTTTTTGTTAAGTTGCCTAATAATTATGCACAGTAATAGTCACCTGCACACACAGATATCCCCCTAAAATAGCTAAAACTAAAAACAAACTAAAAACTACTTCCAAAAATATTCAGCTTTGATATTAATGAGTTTTTTGGGTTCATTGAGAACATGGTTGTTGTTCAATAATAAAATGAATCCTCAAAAATACAACTTGCCTAATAATTCTGCACTCCCTGTATATATATAGATTTTTTTTTATTTTTTTTAAAGAACAACATATGTTTAATTCAAAAAGTGGAAAATCACATGGCATTCATAAAAATGTAATAATAATAAAATTATATTTTGATTCTTTGGCTTCCCCATAACTCACCCCAACGGGGGGGGGGGGGGGGGGGGGGTACGTTTATTCGTTTGTTTATGGTTCAGAAAAAGGTTCATATACAAAACAAATATCATGCTGTATGGGTAGGGTTGCCACCTTTCTTACCCCAAAAAACTCCAGCCTTGCTGGTGTCTCCATAGACTTAACATTGGCCCCAAGCCAATTTTTTACCGGCCTGCCTCAGAATGTTTGGTTTGTATAACTGTATCACAGAGCTCCACAGCAATAAAACACAACAAACTGCAGTAAATGCGGGTTTTTTTTAATATGAATATGGGTAAATAAAATATTTTATTCCTGCTCTAAATGACTAATAAAATAACATAAAAATCAATACCAGTTGGCCATAAAGACGCTGAAAATGGTCTGATCAAGCCGCACCCATAACCAGACCTTCAGCCACGCCCACAAAATAAGTGTGTCTCTCTTTATGAAATGTTGGGAGGTATGATACATGGATTTAGGACATTAAAACAGTAATAGGTCATTGTGATTAAGAGAGACAAATAATTCCATCACATCTCCTAAAAGATCTAACAGGTACAAAGTTACACGTGTTGCCAAAAAACATATTAGACCGACCTCTATACAGAACGTCTTTCAAACGTCTTTGAAAGACAATCATAGCTTGTCATGTGCTAAGTATAGAAGAAAAATAAACTGTTTGTTTTGTGAACTTAGCTGATTAAATAAAATAAAAAACAACTAAAAAATAGCACTGCAATCATGGTCACGTATCAAAAATGCAAAGATGAATATGAACTAATAGCAACTATTAATGAATTCATGAAAGTAAAAATAAGCCAATACAACTATAGGGTCTACTTAATAAAGAGAGAATTGCCGGTAACTGAGATGGGAATTTAAAACTTTAGGCCAATGTAGCAGAGTTGGAAAAATTCTCCCATTCAAATGAACGGGAGAATTTGTCCAACTCCGCTACTTTGGGCTTGAGTTTGAAATATTGTCTCAATTCCCTACAATTCTTTCTTTGTACATGTTTATGTACCAGCCTTAGGGATATGCGAGGCTGTCCCCTTTATTCCTATCATATAGCTACAGAGGTCTGTCCTCCTACAAAGTTCTGGCCTCCCCTCCGCTAAAGTGTGTTGCTCACTATAAAGGCCCCACCCACCTTCTTGGAAAGGATAAAGGTCCTATCCACTGGAGGGAAGGGTTGTGGCTCATCCCTTGGACTATCTGTAGGCAGTAGGCCCTGTACCATGATAGTCCTGCAAATAGTGCCTAGTTACCCCTGGGTAGAGAATGATAAAAGATATGTCTGTCCAAGTAAAGAAAGCTGGCACACAATGTGCCATTGCCACTAGTAATCCAAGTAATGCCATGCATGCACAGCTTTACCAAAAGGCCCCTCCAATGCCCCACCAAATGTCCTGATTTGGGTGGAGGAAAATGGTTGAGAGGAGGCAGGGTAGAAACCCAGTCAGTATTTTACTGGCGGTAAAAAAAAAAATTGTCTATAGGCCAATGTTAACTCTACACAGGCTATAGCAAGGCCTTTTTTTCCTTAAAAAAAAGTGAGAACCTTAAGAGGAGAATATCGAAGCAAAAAAACATTATTAGTATGTAAAATCGATAAACGCCTGTAAATGGAGTCTACTCTGCAAGTTGAGTGTATGTTTAAACATTACTACTTCCTAACAAGGAATATTTTACATTTGGCTGGTAAAATAAACAAAAACAAAACAAAACAACAGAAATAAGAAAACAAAAAAGAAAACCTATGCCTTTCCAATCTAATACACTATCAAAACAATTTTCAAAAAAAAAGAAAGAAATCCACTGAGATTTAATTTGCTAAAACTCAGATCTTCCCGTTGAAAAAGCTTCTGACTTCCGACTCACGTTTCCTACCCAGATCTTTTTGCAAGCTAGTTATAAAAGCAGTTGGCTATCCTTGTATGTTTGCTAGCCGACTGCAGAGATAAAACAAGTACAAAGTCCGGAGGTGCAATGAGAAGTCTTTACAGCGGCCGTTTGGAAACAACAGGAGGATATATCAGCGGCACAGGCAAATGTGTCGGATTACAACTTGTTCTCAGCACTCTGGATCCCTGATGTTTCTATGGATTGCTAGTTCAATTAAAGCGGCAACGTGCAATTTTTTTATTATTATTATTTTTTTTTATAAATATTTCCTTTTTCTTATACCTTCTTTAAATCATGCACCAGTTGCAGATCTTTTATTGATATCCCCGGCAGGGTTTGTGTGTAATGTGTGTAATTATGGTATTGTAATGACCCTGTCAGCACTGAGCTGTCTACAGTAAACCTCTAGTAGGGTAATTCTGGTTACTTTCCGTGCTATGCGTGTTTTCATGTTAAAAGCTTTACATTAGCAGGAGGAGGGAGTGAAGCTAGAAGTGCATCCAATTTGCCTGTGCATTAGGACTGTGTGGCATGATACCACAAGGGGGCAAGCTTGTGCATGGAGTCCGCATGAAACCCAGAAGAAGCACGATACCGGATAATGTTTCTTAAAGGAACTCTGTCCCTCAAGCACAGTTTAAACTGTGAATATAAACTTACAATGAAAGCAAAAAAAAAAATCACAGATCATCTATACATTGTGCTAGCAGAACTGAAAGCACACTCATGAATTAAAAGAAATGTTTTAAATGTGTCTGCGGTCTCCTGTTGATGACAACACCTGTGGCGAGATATGCAAATTCACTACTTTCAACAGGAAATGTGTAACATGCATATCAAGCCACAGGTGACATCATAAACAGGAGACGGCAGAGACACACTTGAAAAATATTTGTATGCCTGATATTTTCAGCTAACAATGTAAAAATCATCTTAAACCTTTTTCTTTAATTCTCTATATTTACATTCAAAACAATGTTTGACCGAGTCTCTCTAAACACAGAAGCAAAGGAGTTAATCTTTCTGCCAACCAAAGGTTAATCCTTTTCTAGACAGCCAAGGAGACAAATGTTATCTAGAAGGGAAAATATGCTACACGTGCGGCTCAAAGTTGCTTTCCTTACTGACGTCACCTCCATCTCTCTGTTGCTGGGTATTCTAGCAAGTTTTAGAGTTTATTCCATGATAACCACAGGAGAAGTTATTCATGACCTTCTGCTGATGGTTTCAGCTTCTCCTTGAATGTGAACCTGGGGACTTGTTACTCAATTCGCGCAAGACAGGTCCATTGTGACACTCTATGAAACCATGAATACACTTGGGACTTTGAATACTCAAATCCTTTATGCAATTTACTTAGGGAAACATATCTATAGTTATATAAAGCAAAATGGGCACTACCGAGTCATATATTATTCACTGGATGACACTGGAAAGGACAGGTTACACCAAAGGACAATATAGCAGAGCATGTAGGATTCTTTACGGTTAGGACAATAAAGTTATGGAACTCCCTGCCAAGAGAGGTAGTGCTATCAACCATGATAGATGCATTTAAAAATGGTTTGGATGTTTTTTTTAGGAAAGCAGAACATACAGGGCTATTAATAATAGAATAAGCATTAATAAAAGAGCATATTGATCCAAGGAGAAATCTGATTGCCTCTTGGAGTCAAGAAGGAATTTTTTCCCCCAGGAGGCAAAATTCAAAATAGCTTCCTTAGGGGTTTTTGCCTTCTTTCAGATCAAAAGCTGTAATGATAGGTAGAAGGGTTGAACTTGATGGACTTGTGTCTTTTTTTCAACCTAAATTACTATGTTACTATGTATCCCTTGATGGGAGGTCTAAATTCTGCCTGTGAGTAGCTTCTTAGCCATACCTGCAAACTTGTTATTTTTGACAGTCACTTTGTGGGTCACTGGTTCAAACCCTTGATGGAAAAAGAAGGAGAGCTGGTCTGCTGTGCCTAACCCTGACCAATGGTTAGGGTTACTTGACCCGCCTAACTGAAGATACTATTTACTGTTTCTTAAAGGAACTCACTCTTAAACTGTGAATGTAGAGAATAAAAAACACCAGGAATTATTTATACATAGTGTTTCCGTAAATTAAGAGAAAGTGTTTTAAATGTGTCTGTAGGTCTAGTTTTCTATAATGCCACATATAATGCAAAAAAAAAAAAAAAACATAATATTTCTGTCACTGGGTATGAATTAACTAGTAAGTAATCCATATGCTTAAGCATGTACAGTGAAACATTCAATCAAAACCAAACAAAAACCCACAATGGGTTCTATTTAATGCCCGGACTTCATTTATATCATGCCACTGAATACAACAGAAAGTATTGAATTAAAATAGTTATCAGTAATATTTTAACATCATTGGATCGGGCCTAGTCTTCTACAGGATACATTGTTTAAACTAGATGGAATTTCACAGATTTGCATTGATGAATGAAAGCATTTATGTGGATTATACATCTAAAACAGGACCTTCAATTAAAAAATAAACAATAAAAAAAAAAGCATAAAAAAAAAGAACAGGTAAAAAAAAATTTGAAAAAAACTTAAGATTTTTCAAAAAACAACATGTTACATTACCATGTATTTGTACAGTGCCAGCAATCTACCCAGTGATTAGCAACGTAATAGATCACTCACTGTAAACACTAAATCGCACTGACAGTAATAAAACATAAAATAAAAAGAGTCGCCCTGTAAGCGTGTCTAATTTATTTTAATGAACTATTGAAATCCCTGGACCAGCGTTAATTTGCAACATTAATGAACAGCCTCACTGGCCGAGATCTGAAAGATTTGATTCCACTTCTAAACCACGAAAAATAAGATGTTTCTGCTTGAGAGGAGGCATTGAAATCTTGGGTCTGGGAAGAGAACAGACCATATCTAATAATCCCTCCAGAACGCAGTCTAAGTACAACTAATTACAAAGCTGACAAGGCAGCAGAATTGTGTGAATTTACTAACCAAGTCATGACACGTTTAGTCCAAATAAACGCTGAGCTGGAATGTGGTACTGGTGATGGGCCAGGGTAATAATGTAACAAACGTGTGAACAATTCTTCATTTTTTTTTTGGTGTTAGCAATTTCCCCGTAATTTTTATGCTATTTGTGTTAGCGGAAAAACGAGATTCACTGGGCGGGGCCCACATCCTGACATTTCTAGGGGAGTTGGCGTTATACACTGGTGCACAGAGAGTGGTCACCACTATAAGTCCCCTATAATGCTAAATAATGATAATTATGTTACTAATAGCGGGATTAGGTAAGGTAAGCAATTCTGGTGAAACATTCTAAAAAAAAAAAAGCCAGAAAAAAAATTATTCTACAATTGATTTTCAGAATTCACAATCCAATTTTTGGGGTTTTTTTTTGTGTAATAGTGTATGGGTCCATACAATCCTCAAAGTGTCCCCATGGGTGTGAAAGGAATGCACCTCTCTCAGTAAGTTTGGCCAGGATCCGTCAAAGCAAACAGGTAACGCGTTAAAGAAAGAAGGATAGAAAGTGCAAGTGTAATAAAATCACTTTAAACTTCAAATAGACAAAAAGTATCTGCGGAGTCTTCTGAAGACCCCACAAGCTACTAATGAATGCATATTTTAATGATGAAAGTCTACTGAAGTCTACGGAGTATCGGTGAATCTCTTAAAGGGTCAGTTCCGCCTATAGTCTCTTTCTTTTAAAAAAAAAAAAAAGAAGAGAGAGAACTGCTGCTTCATGTGAATCAAATAAAAAAAAAACGATTATTAGGATCTCACAAAATATCAAGGCTCTGGTGATATTATTTCCAATGAAAAACTCCATGAGAACTGTAAAAAATTGCAAAGGGAACAGGTTTTTGTGAATGTTAAATTAAGAAAAAAGTGATTTTATTCCACAAGTAAGTTGCACTGGCTCATTAAAAAAAAAAAAAAAAATCTAAAATCGGATCAATCAGCAGGGATATTGCATTGGTTTCCATGCTGATTGCTCCACTTTTAGAACTTTTCTATAGAATTACTCTTTACCTATAACTCCTGTTTTGTTTGTAAAAAAATAAAAAAATAAATCTTTGGCAATCATATCTTATTTTTGAGGCACTGCCGTGGAACGCCATCTGACAACAACATTTTTAAATTTAGTGTACAATTTGTGGACTTTCTTAGGTGTATTCGGAATATGGTCAATACATACTGTGGGCCGGGTTCTTATAGAAATGTCTTGCGGTCATTGATGTGACTTCTTCAGGACAACGTGTTCTGTAAAAACAGGATTTGCAAGAGTTATTTCAAATTCTTCACATGCTGAAGAAAAAGTGATTTTGCAGGAAAGAAAGAAAAATAATCTTGTGAGCATTGTGTAAACAAGTACAAGAAACGGACAAAAATGCAAAACAAACATAAGCATTAACAGATATCAACTCTTGGGCTATTCACATAAAATGTACTATAGCATTTAAATACATAAAGAGAATCAACACCATAAAGGAGGAGAGTATATTTAAAAGAAAAAGACTAACCCAACAAGAGGACCGTTTCGCGACCTTATGTCAAGTTAACTCATCATCCGAGCCGCAGCTTTAGCGACCTTATGACGAGTTAACTCGTCATGCAGTCTAGCCGGCGGTACGCTCCGTGCGCAGTGCCAGCCGATCTGCAACGGGTCCAGGACTCTGCCTCGCACCCGAGGCAAAGTTCCTGGACCCGATCGGCGGGTTTCCAGGGCATGTGATCGCGGTGATCACTCGATCACTGCAATAACATGCAAATTAGATGGCAAAGTCATTGTGCTCACACATTGCCACTAATTCACTCTCTGTGCTTCACGTACTTATAGTGATGTACAGAGATTGACCTGCAAGTGGAAAACAAAACATTTACTGTAAATAAAAAAAAAAGTTAACCCTTTCCTTGCTGATCCCAGTTTGTTCCTGTGATCAGTTTCCTTCCTACTTTATGGCCCTCATTCTGTTTTTTTTTCCAAACTTTTTTATTTCTGCAATGTTAACGTTTGTTTTAATAAATAAATATTATTATGATATTTAATTACAGTCAACCCCTGCATGTCTGTTCTGTGATTCTTATGGCTCTGACTAGTAACATCGCACTGGTCAGAGTTTTTTTTTCTGTATTTCTTGGTTGGGGCGGGGCTTGGAAGCTATATTTTTATTTTTTATTAGTTAGTTGGGATAAGTGGGTTAGTGTTGTGTAGATTATTATTGGGAAATTAATGGGGAAAAACATTGTACTTTTTAAAACTAAATTGAAGATTATTTTTATGTATAGGGTATCAAAAGAAAGCTCTCACTGTCCTTTTTAAAGTTAGAGGAGCAAAGATTTAAAAGTAATATCAGGAAGTATTACTTTACTGAGAGGGTAGTGGATGTATGGAATAGCCTCCCAGCGGAAGTGGCAGAGGCAAACACAGTGAAGGAGTTTAAGCATGCGTGGGATAGGCACAAGGCTATCCTTGATCTAATATGAGGCCACGGACTAAAAGTATTTAGAAAATTGGTCAGACTAGATAGGCCGAATGGTTCTTATCTGCCGACACATTCTATGTTTCTATGTTAATAGTCTTTTCCTAGCTTTCCTTTATAAAAGATGAACTCCCCTAAACAAAAACGAAATAAATTAATTCATTAAATCAAGTTTGTTTCTATTTTGAATGAAAGTGAAAAATAAAACAATTTTCCACCACTAACATTCACCACTTGCAGGTAATAAATACCAAGCACAAACGGTATATTTACAGCTCATGTCATTAAGCCTTTAAGATTGCATTTAACAATGCATGTTCACAGATCAAGGGAGTAAACTTACAGATGAGCTGCCAATAGTAGACATTACCAGTAAGTGAATTAATTGGAAATATAGGCAAGTTAAGACCTCCACTAGGACAACTTCCAATTAATTAAAATACAAAGTAAAACTACCAATTAAATAAACTACACATATTAATTAAGTAAAATAAGTAGTGGATTTTGCTTTGTATTTACTGCTAACGAATGAGCGCTGCCTTTTCCCTTCTCAGCGGTGCTTTCTGCATGCGGATGGGGCAGCCATTTTAGTCATCCTTAGCAACTAGGGTTGCCACCTGGCCGGTATTTTACCGGCAGGCTGGTAAAACATTGGCATCAGGCCAATGTTAAGTCTATGGAGACAGTAAAAAGGTGGCAAATCTATTTAGCAACTCAGGCTTGATCAGATCAAAAGGTACATGCAGCACAGCTCACGGATATTGTGTGAAGCATTGTAAGATGCAACAGAGGCACTCATTATGCCTTTTTACTACTTATTGCATTTTTTTAACATATATAAATATTTGTGTTTTTTATTATTATTTATGATTTTTAAAATACGAGGATACTTATGAGCTTGATCAAAGTCTGGTACCCAAAACTGCCGAGGTTATCACACCTGATATAGGATATTAGAGACAGGGACTAAAATAATTCTGGTCTATTGCCACTAGAATTCCATTTAGAGTGTACATCTGTAGCAAGGTTTGGATCATGTAACTACTGCTCTGCAATGGTGCTATTCTACTTCGTAAAATAGACATGTGCATCCAAATCAAGTATTAGGAAACATATTTCTTTTAAATGACCGGCCAAAAAAATTATTGTTTATATCTAGTCATAAATTGACACATATTAAATTGCTTTGGGCCGTTTTAATTCTAGCATGTAATCACAAGGGGGGAAATACACTTAGGCCATAAGTCTGCTATTATTGGAACAGGAAAGCCATTGACAACACTCCTTTTGCAGCTGAAAACCCCTGTTCTGTATACAACTGTTTAAAAACATCATCCTCTGCAATTTCACAGTTGATAATTGGTGCATTGTATTTGCTTATAACAGGACTG